>CM057001.1:20774353-21374353 GCA_029891345.1 Dryococelus australis
AAGTTTCACTTACGTTTCGGCTTGCAACTGTGAGTGTGCGCATGCGTGAAAGTTCTTTTTCGGAACGTCTTGGTTTGCAACAGTGCGCATGCGCGAACGTTATTTCTCGAAACGCCGAGCCTTGGAACACTGAACAACGTAAGCGTAATGTTCCGTAGCTTCGGGACCCTAGACTAAAGATGAGGTATATCGATCTCGCTGGCTGCGCACAACCAATCTCCTTGCCCCAACATTGAACTACTTTTCTGCCAACACGACTAGCAAAAACTGCGTGGGTTCGATTTGAGGTTAGAACACCGTTTAGTAAGCAAGTACGTTGAGATGTTTGTGTACTTCCCATAACCAATTTGTAATGCAGATTGATTAAATTGAAGTCGGTGAAAGAATTTTACTATCATAAAAGTGCTTTTCTTTCGAAAATTAAGATGAAAACAAACACGTTCATCATTGTTGACCATGTGACTGATAGTTGTGTGCTTTTGGGATAGGTCAATGTTGGGTACATGCGTAGAAGACGAATATGCGGTCTACCTCAGCTTTAGTATATGGTCGGAACAGGCGAGAATTGTTTTACAGTAAACTGTTACAAAATAACATGTTCCTGGAACGCGTTACTTGTTTTGGAACATAGACTAAATATGAGGTAGACCGCTTATTCGTCATCTGCGCATGTACCCAACATTGACCTACCCCAATCCTACACAACTGTCAAAGTCACATGGTCAACAGTGATGAACGTGTTGGTTTATATCTTTATTTTTTAATGACAAGCACTATTTTATTAATAAAATTCTTTTACCAGATTTAATCTAATCAAACTGCATTACAAATTGGTTAGAGGATGTATACATTCATCTCAAAGTATTTGTTTACAAATCAGTTTTCTAACCTAATAATCCAAACCAAGCCATTTCCGATAGAAGTTTTGGCAGAAAAGCAGTTCAATGTCGGGACACGGAGATTGGTTGTGCGCAGCCAGCGATATCGGTCTCCTCATCTTTAGTCTATGGATTGGAACTGGAACGATGGATAGGGACATCCGAATTTCGCGAAAAGAATTCAGGACCAGTTGTATTTCACACCACTTTAATCCGGATCCACTTTCGTGATTGGATGGTTTCTGTGTTTTCGCCTCTTACGTGTGTGCGCGCGAATCACAGGCGTACTGTATCGAAGTTACGTGATTCTGATTGGCCAGTCAAGTAGCAAAAAAATTTTCTCACGAATAAACGCCGCCAGTAAAGAAAAGAAAATTGCCGTGACTTACGCAGAATATTGAAACCTAGCATGTGCGGATATCTTTTCGCGAAAATCGGGTGTTCCTAACGATGGAACACGTTAGACGGAGATAAGGCTGCTGTTACACGGGATGCAGAACTACTTCACTTAAACAAGTCCAGCCATTGAAGAGGTTACATAATCTTCCAACGAGTTCAGATCGTAGTAGTTTCTCCTTCAAAGTGAACAGTTTTCACAAATAGTTTCGAACGACTTCTCTTCTCTGCTGCGCTCCTATTGGCTGCTTCCAAGTTAACAGTGTAACAAATATTTCTGAATTGGCGAGAATCCCTACACTTGTTGAATTAACTTTAAGGTTGAATGTACTAATACCCACCCATTATTTCATTACAGTAAAATTGTAGGTTTCATAAGAATTAAAAAGTTTAATAGTGATGAATGTTGGAGGCTGATATAATTAAATATCATAAATTTTAAGTCTCATGTTTGTTGAGGTTATAATTTCCATTGATTTCATTCTGCTTTGGGTGTGCGACCGTGAAAATACGTTCCGTTCTTAAACTTGTTCAGACATGGCTACCGAATGTATTTAGCTGAATGTCTTTATAGACTGTTCACGGTAAAGTGAGCACTTTTTAAGGCCCTTCCAACAGGCATTAACCACTAATAAATGCAGCCTCAGGCATTACATTTTAAGGGTGGTGAAATGTATACATTGTGTTTATTACTCACATTGCAATGTGTATACTAGAAAGCAGCAGGAAAGTTTTGATTAGTCCTTTGATGAAAGGACTAATTTAGAAGGGCCTTAAAAAGTGCTCACTTTACCGTGAACAGCCTTTAACGGCACTCGTGTAACCGCGGCCTTGCTCTTTGGCCCATCCCTAGTGTGTCGTGCGAGACCGATGTGACTGGCGGTAGGCAAGCGAGAGTAGTCGGACGGGGATGCAGGAGAAGGAGGACAGACGGCAGGGTGCGCAGGAGAAAGGAAGGTTGCCGGCCAGGATGGCGTTGAGGAGGGCAAGTCAGGTGGACGGCGACGCGTGGGCGCACAGGTAAAGCGACGGGTGTCGGCGCCCTCGCGAATACAGCGGCCCTTGACCTCCTGACCCACATTGCCCACCCCCCTCCCCTTCTCAAGTCTTGCCGGACACACACCGCCGTGGTCACATACCGCTTAACCCTTTCGTTCCCACGTCGAATAATTTGAGGCATGTAAAATTCGCGTTATTACTAGGGATAGGGAAAATTTCGCGAGTTCAGTGACCTGTAGGCTAGACTTTACAGTCCTGTATACACTAGAACCTCAGATGTTTGTTCATTGGCTGCTGCCCCAGTGTTACATCATAGCTGGCAGTATGGGATTCGCTACTAGTTTTCTTGCAAGCCTGCTATTGGCTCAGATGTGTCCAGGGCGTGTGTAAATAAACTCTGATCCAATTGCAAAGGTGAATTCACCCACATGTGTTTGACGTCTAACTTGTCCCGAAATGAATTCGCGTAAATTTCCTATCCAAACATTTGTTATTTTTTCCCGCTGTTGTGATTGGACGATGGTTCTTTAGTCACTCCCCGTTTGACTATGAGCCAATACTAAGTAGGAAGCAGTAGTGTGAGTGAGTGTTTAACAGTCATGTACAGAGGCCTCAGTTGCTCACAGCAACCAATAAGCAGACGATAATGTCTCGGGTGTATAGAGGGCTGTCCAGCCTAGCTTGCTGTCAACTCGATCCGCGAAATACTCGGAGCTCTAGTTATTATTTGAGGATATTTCAAATTTCAAACACATGTACCTTTGTAATAAGTTTCTCATTGGACCATACTTTATTCGACACGCCCCGGGTAACTTTGTGCCAATAAATGAACACTTCACAGTTGTGTGGGCAAATCATTTGCATTTCAGTCAGAAAGGGAGCGGCTTCCCATCCATGCAGCAGCCAATGGAGAAACGACGCCGGCTACAGTATATACAGTACTGTGAAGTTTAGCCTGATGCCAAATAACAACGCGAATTTTGCAGGTCTCTACAAATAATTATTTCCAGTTTTGCAAATTAGAGCTACTTTTATGTGTGCTGTAGTAAGCTGGCAAAGAACTTGTTTCGCTATCGCAACCAATAAGTTGTAGGCTTTTTGGTCGGTGTTATTGATACGAACCACTCATAACGTACAGCTGTAGCACAACTGCCAAATCAGTAGGGACCTGCAAAATTCGCGTGATTTTCTCTCATCACGCTATAACTCACAGTCCTATACGTATTCGAGTCGTCCTCGTTTCTTTATTTGCTTCTGCAGCAGTAAGAAGCCATAATCTATTTTGACTTGGTTGTACGTGATTGGGTCAGCTTCTCGTTAGTTGTTTCCTATTGGTCCAAAGACGCCCATGGAGGGACTAGGAAAACTGTAGTCAAATGACAAACGCAGTACAAAAGCACAAGTGTTTGAAGTCTAGTCTGTCTTGAAATAATAACGCGAATTTTGCACATGTAGGATATTCAAGGCAAAGTGACCACTTTTGAAAGCCCTCTAATTCAGAATAATAGTAAAAAAATATATGTTGTTTTAGCCTTAGATGTTACCTTCCAAGTGTGGGGGAATATACACACTGTGTTTATTGCTTATATGGCAATATTTATTTAAACAAGGTGGTTAAAAGATAAAAATTTCTGAAAGGAAAAAGTAACTTGCGTCTCAAAAGTGCTCACTTTATCGTGAACAGCCTATATATATATATATATATATATATATATATATATATATAATATATATATATATATATACAAATCAGTAGCCCACGCGGAAGATCATTGAGCACTGAGCCTCGCAGAGTATAGCAACTGGTAAATACAACCTTACTGTGCAACATGTAGACGATTGTGTACAATGGGTAGAGACCTGAAAAATTCGCGAGTTCAATGATCTGCAGGTTAGACTCTACCGTTTTATGTACAGTTATGCCGATGTCAACTGCGCATTGGTTGTCTGCTGTCACACAGGAAGGCGACGATTGGGCCAGTGTTCTCCAGGAGGTGTCAAACACCGTGTGGACCAATGACTTAAGTTATATAAACACACGTGTTTTGAATTCCAGCCTGTCCCAAAATGAATCCGCTAATTCTACAGGTCTCTAACAATGGGCACGAAAAGGTAAACAACACAGAGTGACATGTTTTGTTTATTGCCAACTACAGCCACACACACACACGCACACCTGCCAGCAATACTGGGGTACGTCGTTCACAAGCTGCGTCGACAAGGGGAAGGATTTCGGCGGCTTTCAACATCGAGGTCCTGAGAACCGATGAGGGCAAAGCGAGGTGAGTACGGAGAAGCGCCAGAATGCAAGGGCGGGGGAAACGGGAGATCTCCGAGAGAACCCGCCGATCAGCGGTTGCGAACATCCGGAAGCGACCCTGCCGTGAATCGAGCAATATAAGGCAACCACAAAGTGTTTTGTTGTTGTTTTTCACCCTGCAGTCTTTTTTGTTTCGAAAACAAATTTTTTTTGTAGCCAGTATAAAATATACTGCTCACAAGAAAGTTTAATATATATCAGAATACATAATATTATATTGAATACGAGCAGTTTACATTTCATGTTGTACTGTCCTAATAGGACATAACGAAGAAAAAACACAATACTCGTTTACATCATCCCGGTATGAAATTAAAATGTCATGTACTGAAAGACAACACAAACGAAGGAATTTCCCCCCCCCCCCCCCCAGTTTCAATAACAAAATATAGGTCGTCTCAGATGAATTGGCAAACACCAATAACGTGTGTGGGATCTCCGCGATACCTGAGGCACGCTTGTATCAGACGGGGCATGCCAAAAAAAACACGATCATGTCGATCGTTAAGCATTTCGTAAAACAAATTATCCTATTCCTCAACTACGGCTGTTTATAAGACCTGTGGTCGAACCTACTGTATTTGTGCACGTGCGATACGTATGTCGCTGGAGGAGACAACGCCAACGTTTACATTACTCACACAACGTAGGTACGACCCACTCCTACCATAAACATAAATATTACGTATTAGTTGGCGAACGGGAATATGCCAAACTTTCTGTGAGCAACATGTGGTAAGCTTGTTTCTGAGTGGTATACATTAGTTGTTGTCATTAAAGTTTAGTTCTATTAAAAATCAGACCAAGTCATCAAAATGAAAAAGAAAAAATTGAAAGCGTGGAAAATTTCCAGACATACCCACACGACATGAGATATAGAATCCATATTTGATTGCAGATATTTAACCCATTGAGAACCAGTGTTCACAGTGGCGTACATTACGCACATGTAGGTAATTTGTGGTCAGTGCTGCACACTACAAAGCTCAATGACCAATGATGTTACCTGTGGGTATATGATTCGCAACCCGTCTTTCTGGTATAGGTCATAATTGGTTCATATAACTGTGGCCGAAAATATAGCTCAGGGCACATTGGCTGTGACCACGATACAAGTGTTTCGCCGACTTAAGTACAGGACGCATCGTGAAATAATTTGTTTGCAGCAACTGAAACCGTAAACTGAAGAGCGTATTTCTTAAACAACAACTAAGAACATTGGCCATTAGTTTCGCAGTGTCCAGTACGGACCGAAATACCTACACGTGCGTACTGCACACAGCTATGTAAACTCGGCTTTAATTTGTTTAAAAATCCCGTACAAAACTTTTTTTTTTTTGTAAAATATAGGCCTATTATTTAAAGGCGAAAATTAAAATTTGTTGGCGGTCGAAAAAAAAAAAAAAACAATAAATACGCCGAGGACAGAAATGCGTAAGCAAAAAAAAAAAAAAAAAACTAATATCTGGCGAGAAGTTGTTTATTCATGACCTCGGATACTACGATGTTATTTCAGTTACGTAAACCCGCTAACCAAACAAGGCGCTGGGGCGGTATAAATAAAATTCCGATCGTAACCGTGTTGCGTCAACTCCAAAAAGTAAAGAGAGGAAAAAAAACGAACATTCCTTTGTTGGGAGATAGACGCTAAGTGCTACAGTGCCAGGGAGATATCGAATGGGACCATTCATTAGCGCAAAAGTTGTATGAATACGCTATACTTCAAGGTTTACTAGGAAACCGTTCGCCCCAGAAACACACATCCACGAACAATTCGCAGCGCATTAACACTTGCGCTCCGCAGAGCAAATAATAATAGCAGCGGTTCACCTTCACGGCTGAATAAGAGAGAGAGAGAGAGAGAGAGAGAGAGAGAGAGAGAGAGAGAGAGAGAGAGAGAGAGAGAGAGACAGGGAAATCCTGCCATAAGCATCCAGGTCCAGCACTAATCCCTTTCAATTCCACTTTAATCTACGGTTCCAGATGCGTGCTGTACTTAAGTCATCACAACCCTTGTTTTGTAGTCACAGACCTGCAGGCTATATGTTCGGCTTCAGTTATATGAACCAATCATGACCTAGCGAATCATTTACCCACAGGTAAGTTCATTTGTCATTGAGTTTCGGCGGTGTGCGGTACAGACCAACAATTACCTACACATGCGTAATGTACACGATTGTGTACCCCAGGCGTGAATGGGTTAAGCTGGTTTTAGAATATAAATATTAAGTGTTAACCCCCATAAGCGTGGGATGGACCCCCGTGGGAACTCCGGGTCCAAGGTCAAGAAGCGAGGGAGCGATACGGGCGACACTAACACGTACAGCGGGAAACCACTGATTCGCAGTGAAATTCAACTACTCTAATCAGTGAAAATGGCTCCACTTAGAATCAGTGGAAAACCACTGATTGTCTCAGTGAAAAAATTTCACTGATTGAATAAGTGACGGCCGACTGCAGTGGCGAAACAAATATTGCTTTTATTTAATGTAGGCAAATAATTACGTGGAATAAACATATTTACGATAGTTTACTATTTATATTGTGTAATTTACCGTAATAAAAAAAAAATTCGCGTGCGGCCGGGATTTAACTCGTGCGTCCTTCGATTCTAGGCCGTTGCCTTGATAGCTGAGCTACCACGCCAAGTTGAAACGATAGGAGGACAATATATGTCTTATAGTTCCGCTGCGAAATCGTGTAGTTTGAAGTTGTATGCTTATACTTTTCATTTTCGGTTTGATTGGTACCGTTAGGATTGTTAAAACGAATAGTATATATGAGTGCACGCTCTTCACCACATCAAATGCAGTTTAAACCTTCAAACAGAGCGCTGTGACGATTACATGCAATCCAAATGAAAGACGTACGTTCATATTACCTCGTAAAATGGCGTTTTGAAAGACGGAATACATTTTAGAAAGTATTTTGTATTAGTTTAATTCGTTTATTCGTCGTTACTTCACTTGATACACGTTGTTTAACGGCCATTTTTGAACGATGTTCGACAGACATATCTTACACGCAGTTTCACTGATGCATCAGTCAATAATAATTCGAGACGGAGCAAGTTGCTCAGATGTTTCACTGGTCCATCAGTCAAAAAAATAAACCACTGAAAAAACAGTGGAAAAAAATGACTGACGAATCAATGTGAAATGTCACTGAATCAATCAATGAAGAATATATGGCATTTTTTCACTGGTTCATCAGTTAAATTCACACTGAAGTGACTGTTGTATCAGTCAGGTACGTTTGACTGATTGAAATAGTGAAATTCTCACTGATTTTTCATTTAGAGTGTACGTCCAGTGCCTCATCACTCCTACGAGCAAGGCTTGCATTGTTTCCGTCGTGACTCTGTACTGTGCAAATTAGATCTGTAAAATAGAGGTTTTATTACACGCGATGAAAGACCACAGATTAAACTACGCCCGTATAGTTGTACTTTTCTCTTTCCGCTTAAGGAAACTGTAATACTTTTCTCCAAGAATACAATTAATAAGACAAAAGTAAAAAAAAATAAATATATATGGGCATAAATAATTTTTTTTTTACTTTTTTCTGACAAAAATTTGTATTTGCAGAATATTTATTTGCCGAGATACGTATTCGCCTACGCACGAAAAAAATAAAAAACAACACACACATAACGAAGGGTGTCCATGTCCACCCCACTCTTAAGGTAAACATTAATTTTCATTTCCGACGTTGCAAAAGAATTAATTTCAGGTGTGAGAAGTACTTACGAATTTTTATAACGACTGAGAGCTTGGTACCTATGGGAAGGATTTCAGTAGATACGTGGTACAATAAGCAACCAATTATAAAGTAGTTGGTGAGTCACCAGCAACCAGTACCTTTGTCCGTATTGGCGCTCGATTCTGTACTCTTATAGCACCTGCCGTGACTTCAAATATTATGAAACATGTGTCAGACGTGAACGGGTACACTCGGGATAGTATGTTAGCGAGTTAACCAAAGCTTGTTCACGATAAAGTTAGCATTTTTTTTAAATCAACCTTAGAAAAAAATCACTGCCCCTGCCAGCATACATTTTAACGGGCACACTGAGTGACATGCACCCACTAAAGTTGGTAACGATGGATGGACAATAGTTCCATATCTTAACGTCAAATAAAAAGTGTTAGGTAACTATTTGTGATAACTTAAATTATTTATTTCGCTTCCCATTGTTTTAATGCATTGAAGTGTACAAATGAGCATATTTGCAATGTATTTACTTTTATAAAAATTTCACAAACGCATGAATAAAGTGATGAGGTCCATCACAAAGTTAATTTTACATAAGGCGGAAGAACACACGACGTGCATACAAGTAGATCTTAAGCAGGGCTTTCAAAATTGCTCATTTTACTGTGAACAGCTTATATGCATCATGACTAGGGGCACCTGCTTCTGGCGAAAATATTCAACGACTAGCTGTATTGCAAAACACGTTAGTTCCGCCCCTAATATCCGGGTTGGATGATTCCATCTCTCACGTTTCGTAGGTATGTCTGCCAGCCAATCACCGACGTTCAGTGTCGGGTTAACTTAATTCCGATTGGGCCAGTCGAGTAGAAAGTGCATTCTCACGCAAACACGCGGCCAATAGCCATAAAGGAATTTGTAATTGTGCACGTACGAAGTTGAAGTATAGTATACGCATAAATATTTTCGCGAAACACAGGTGACCCTAATTATGAGGTTTAAAGAACAATAAATGTTTGTTCCCAATATAACTTAGCAGGTTGTGTGAGCTGTTGGTATTTTCTTAAGTGGCGAATTAGAAGTTGTAGTTCGAGACGTGCAAAATCCGCGTTATTATTTGACGACAGACTAGTCTTCAAACACTAGTGATTTTGTATTGCCTTTTTCATTGAATTACAGTTGGTTCGGACATGCCCAGTACGGCATTGGACTAATAGGGAACCACTAATGATGGCCTGGTCCAATCACGGCCAACCAAGTCGAAAGGGAAAAAATGTGTACTCACTGCTGCAGAAGCCAATAAACAAGTGCGACTGACTCGAACATGTATAGGACGGTGAATTTTAGCGTGCTGCCAGAAAATAACGCGAAGCTTAATTCTTTGTTTATAAACCCAGCTTCAGCCGCGGATGCCCTCCGAAATCAGAGTTCTTAAGGTTGAAGTAAAACAACTGCCTATGAAGCACTGCACCCGACCGTACGGTGCGAAGAAAAAATAATCAATTAGTACAGACATCATAAAAAATTGTCACAAAAGTGTGATTTATGCTGTATATGAAAAAATAATGTATATATTTTGACACATTATAAAATATTTTACTAAAATATCCTTTTTATATGTAAAAATTAATCGATTGATAGAGTTCGCATTTTAACACAATTTAAGCGCATTTCCATTCTGGATGATTCAGAATGCAGAATTGACAAGAAAATTTTCTTCGAGCAACATTTTCATAATATTTTCTGTGATCATGTGCAATAAAATTATAGTAATAATGTATCATATCAATTTTATAATTAACTTTATTTGCGTGAGTTTCAGCCATCAATGTTTGTGACAAATGGACGCACATAAAATCAATTATAAAAATTACTTTCTGAGTTACTATTTCAATGTTCTTACATACAATCATAGTAAACATTATGGCGATATACCGTGACGAAAATTTTCTTGCAAATTCTGCTTTATGAAGCATCCAGAATGGAAATGTGCTTAAATTTTGTTTAAAATGTGGACTCTATCGATCGAAGATTTTTTTTTTACACTGAAAAAGCATATTTTAGTAAAATATTTTATAATGTTACAAATTATACATATTCGTCTTTCATATACAGCTTAAATCGCACTTTTCTGACGATATTTATGGTGTCTATACTCATTTTTTAATGAGTTTTTCACGTTGTATAGCCGGGTGCAGTGCTCCATAGGCAGTTGCTTTACTTCAACCTTAAAGACGATCTGTAAGAGGGAAAAATTGTGCAGAGAGCGCATGCGGTCTACGCTAATACCCATTCTCCGTCCAATTCAACACTGGATTTCCTTCCTGCCGTCATCAGTGCCAAAAACAACTTGTATGTGCTTGGGGTAGGAACACTATTTATGCAAGTAAGTGCTTTGAAATGTTTGAACAGTTACTCAAACACACTTTTACCCTGATGTATTCAAAATACGTTCAAGTTTGCGGAATTATTTTATTTATATAAAATAGGCGGGTCTCTTGACAATACAAATATAAACAAACTCGTTCATCTGTGTTGACTTGTAAACTAGAGACGTGCGAAATCGCGGAAACGCTTTGTCGACACATTTTCGATAACTCTCCAGCTGCAGGCTATTCACCGTAAAGTGAGCTCTTTTTAAGGCCCTCCCAATTGGCATTAACCCCTAATAAATGTATACAATTGCAGCCTCAGGCGTTGACATTTGAGAGCGATGAAACGTGTACGCTATGTTTATTAGTCATAGGGCTATATTTGTAGAGCCTGTTCGCGATTAAGTGAGCACTTTAGAAACTAACCTTAGAAAATGGTCACTGTCCCTGCCTGCTTATATCTTAACGGGTTCATTGAGTGACATGCGCCCTGTAAAGTTGGTAACGAAGGATGGAAAGTAGTTCCATTTTATAACGTCGAATAAAAAGTGTTAGGTAACAATGTGTAATAACTTAAATTATTTCTTTCCCTTTCTGCTTTTTCTATGCATAGAAGTGTAAAAATGAGCAAATTTTTCAAATACTTGTTCCTAATAATATTAGAGTTTCACTTGACCGACGCATGAATAAAGTGATGAGGCCCATGGCAATGTTAATTTTACATAAGGCGAAAGAATACACAACGTGTATACAAGTAGATCTTAAGCAGGACTTTCAAAAGTGCACATTTAACCATGAACAGCTTGTATAACATTCTAGATTCAAACACCTAGCCAGTTTGGGGCCGCGGTGGTTGAGCGGTTAAACTACTCGCCTCCCACCATGACGAACCGGGCCCAATCCCCGGCTGCATCATTTCCGGATTTTCGCAAGTGGGAATCGTGGCAGACGATGCCGCTAGACGGCGGGTTTTCCCTGAGACCTGCTGTTTTCCCCGCCGTTGCATCGCGGGGCTGCTCCATACTCACCTCGCTTCACCCTCATCGGCTCTCAAGACCTCGATGTTAACCCGTTCATTCCCACATTAGGTTATGGTTTCTGGTGTCGCAAATTAGACATGTTATGTTTCGTAACGACAACCTGTAGGCTCTGGGCTCGGAGATCAGTGATATTAATCAGTCGTAACGTAGAACAGTAACACGCTTTGCAAATCAGTTAGCCACAGGTAAGATAATTGGGCACTCTCAGCCTCGCAGAGTACGTAACTGGCCAAATATAAGCTTCCTGTGCAACATGTTGACCATTGTCTACAATGGGCGTGAACAAGTTAATCAGCAGGAGTACAGTGCGAACCAAATTATTAACTCTAATCGAACGCTCGAAACCATAAGTTAATGCGGAACCGAATGGTCTACGTAAGATGGTACAATGTGCTATGTAGCATTTCAAACAATTTTAAGTTTTTTATTTTTTTTATTCTTAGCGCGCGCGTCTTAGAGTACAAGGAAAACGGGCGATTTGACGTAAGCGAGGTAATTACGGGACAAATGACTACGGAACAAACACACGTGACGTCATGAGGTACCACGAACATGGGGGTCAAGCAACCTGAGTGCGGCTAACAACGATAATGGCACGTCTTGTTTTCAGCTGCCGTAAAAACATTGCTTTTCTAAGCTCGGGATTTTTTAAATTGGAAACACGACATAAATACACTGTAAAAAAATCGCGCTTTTCCAAACAATTCCTTGGAAACCTGTTGCAAATATAGTTTTTGTGACACTTCAAGTAAATTCGAGCAAATCTCACGAGACTTGACTATGGAATGACTAAAAATAACGTTGAACTTTAACATGAAAGTACTGCGAACTATAAGTTTAATTTAAATATGGAGATACATAGGCCTACACAATTTTGTCTGTTGCCCAGAACAGTATGTTCACCTGTAATGTTGAAGATAACATTTTAGGCAGCCGGTTTCAAAGAATTATTTGTCAGAGAGAGAGAGAGAGAGAGAGAGAGAGAGAGAGAGAGAGAGATATTATATATATTATATATATATATATATATATATATATATATATATATATATATATATATATATATATATAGCTTGAATTCATGTAGTGACATGTAATTCCGTGTTACTGGATTATGGGTTACTGGACAAACCCCGGAAACCTGAAAACTCTTAGAGATGGCTGGTCACCAAAAAACACATTGTTTTATGTTCGTACTAAACGCTGTCAACTCGCAAACATTACTTGTTAGAACATATAATTTTTTTTTTTGTGTGATGGATTGTCGAAATAACAATTTCAGTGGTTTTACGATGGACAAAAAAAAACCTCATTACAATGAGATATTACGTGGAAATGAGATACTATGAGACACATCAAGAAATATTTAAAATCACGTTTCGAAATGTTATCAGAATTAAAAAAGAATCAAAGTAAGGGAATGTTTGCATATTTATAATTTGTAAGAGTATATGATTATTGTGTAAAATAAATTTCACTAACCATACTTCAAAATCAATAAAGACATTTCCTTAGAGCCACCCTTGTTTAATTTTCTTTAAATATTATAGTTCCCCTTACTTTTCAAAAACACTAAAGTGGTGATTTTGACATGCCTTGATGCAAAAAGTATACGATCTAAATATTTTGACATGCCTTGATGCAAAAAGTATACGATCTAAATATTTTTTTATGCGAGGAAAGTGTAGTTACAAGTAATGACTACCGGGTGGCCGGATTTTCGTACAAATATAAAATAATAAGCCACAGATGCTTTTTTCGCGAAAATATTTATGGCCATGCTAGACTTCAATATCCTGTGCCCACAATCACAACTTTTTTTGGTTATTGGCTGCGTGTCTACGTAAGAAGACATGTTCTTATTCGACTGAGCCAGTCTTAATAAAGTACTCCCATACTGACCGTTCATGATTCGCGGACATAATCTTGAGGCACATAACATCTAAAATTGTCCAACCAGGAAAGTGCATACGAATAAAAGTGTTTTGGAGTATAACGTGTCTTGAAATATTTTCGCGAAAAACACGTGTGTCTGAAAATAATGGATTTTTTTTTTATGGCAGTGCCCCGGGAACATTCAGACCTAGTGTACACAGTTGTGCAAAAATGCACATAAATATTAATTTTGGTCGCTACTGTACACTGCGAGTATCAATGACAAATGTTTAGAGACGTGCACACTTCGCGTTATTATTTCAAGGCAGACTAGACATCAAAAAGTTGTGCTTTTGTGTTGTATTTATCATTCGGTAAATAATGACCAACTACCACCTAGCGGGCCTCAAAAATTTCTGAACTTTCATACGATGTCTTCATTAAGGAAACAAATTACCATTTCTAAGGTATAAAATCATTTTCTATTACTTTTCTCTAAGGAGTAGTAGTATACAGTTCCTCCGGGCAGATCAGGGATCAGGGAGAGGTGCGAGATTCCGGGAGTCATATTGGATTCCGGACTTACTGCTCTATGATTCCGGTCACCCGACCGCCATCTTGAATTCCGTCATCTTGCTAGCCAGTACGCCGCCATCCTGGTCCCCCATATTTGTAGCCAGAATACCGCTATCTTGGTCCGTCATCTTTGTAGTCAGTACACCGCCATCTTGGACTGCCATGTTGGTAACCAGTAAGTCATTTGTCATGCTCTTGCATTCCGAGAATTTTCTCCGAGTGCTCTAATTTTTTTCTCTTTTGCATTATTTCTTTTTTTCTTCCTTTCCTTCTCCCTTATTCTTTCCTTTCCCTTCCATTAGCTCTTTATGTCTTCTTTAGTTACATAGGCTGTTACTGGAGGCCACCATCTTTGTAACATGGAGTCCGCCATCTTAGTTTTTTGTTTGTAATTTGTTTTCCCCCATTAGTTCTGGCTTTGGACACCAGGGGCGCCAATGTGGTTCTCGCATTGACCGCAAGGATCGCTGGTGTCGCTCTCGTTTGATTAGTCGATCGGCCGCTGTATTAGTTCTGGGACTGGCCACTAGGGGCACTGCTTTTTTTAGAACTCAAAATACCATCTGGAATAGGGCGGGATCGATCTACCGGACCTTAGGTCGCCATACTTACGCCTTAGACCACTCGGATATCGTAACAAGAGTTTATAATTAGTATATAGCTTGCCTCTGATTACATTTAAATTTTTTATAATATAATTTTTTAGTATTTTTAAAGTATTTTTTAATTAAACTTTAAAGTGTATCGAGGGAGGAGTCTACGGATTCGTATTTTTCAGGCAGATAAGAATATATCAGAATATATGATTACGTGACTACGACAAGCTCCATATTGTTTTTTTATAAACACATATAAAAACTTTTTAGTAAATATATGCATGCCAGGTATTTTATATTTTGAACATTGCGTTGCAGCTGTAGGCAAATATCTTGTCACACTAGCAACAACGAAGACTTGACGAAGTCGTCGATGACAGCATTGTTGTAGGTGTCCTATCCCAAGAAGACCAATGGCAAAGCTGGTCCCACAGGTGCCCAGTCTGAAGAAGTTGATGGCACTGCTGGCACCATACCCATAGCAGTCGCCAATGGTGCTGTTGTAATAAGCCCATCTGAAGTAGTTGATGGCACTGCTGGCACCATACCCATAGCAGTCGCCAATGGTGCTGTTGTAGTCAGCCAATCTGAAGAAGTTGATGGCACTGCTGGCACCATACCCATAGCAGTCGCCAATGGTGCTGTTGTAATAAGCCCATCTGAAGTAGTTGATGGCACTGCTGGCACCATACCCATAGCAGTCGCCAATGGTGCTGTTGTAGTCAGCCAATCTGAAGAAGTTGATGGCACTTCTGGCACCATACCCATAGCAGTCGCCAATGGTGCTGTTGTAGTCAGCCCATCTGAAGAAGTTGATGGTAAAATCATTAAAAATTATTCGAAGTTCTAACGTACATGACTAGAGTCTGGTGGTTAGGTTAGGCAGATGTCGAGAGAAATAAAATATATTCAAAGTCCCGACATAGAGTCGAATAGGCGTCACTAATTAAAAAATATTCCGTGTCCTACACAATATGAAAATACTTTTCTAAGTCCTACACAAGTGTGTGGAGTGTATACGACAAAAAGTTGAAGTGACTAAATTGAAATTTTACTTGGACTTGTGGTTAGGTTAAGTGGATGGCGAGAGAAATAAAATATATTCAGAGTCCTAACATGGGGTAGAACGCACACAAATATGGCTTGGTTGGACACTTAGTTTGCTTTTATGGTTGATTGGTATGTTCTGATCACATGTTCGGTTATTTTGGCATTAAGAAAAAAGTGTAGCTTAGATGGTGTGAGGAGAATGGTTTAACTGTATGATTCGATTTTGTTTAGCTAGTTAAATGGGGGAGGTATAATGCTTAGCTATTATGGTCGGTTAGTATGAGCGTGATGGTTTGATGGGAATTAAGACAATATGGGTGTCGTAGGTGGTTAAATTAATAGTATTGATCTTATGATAGCATGGTTGGAATATTTGATTGGTTTGGCAGCTGGAATGGCTTGTTTATGTGTGTAACTGGCAAAGTTAGATGGGCTGAAATGGTAGTCAATATAGTTGACTTTTATTTTTGATCAGTAAGTCTGAGGTATAGTGGTGGATATGGACTGTATTGTTAATAGCATGAATGAGGTAAGCTAATGTCATGGTGAAAGGTATTATATCTGTGTTGGTATTCAGTACAATTCGTTATGGTTGTTAAGTAAGGCTAGAAGGAGGGGAGGTGAAGATAGGTCTGGCAATGACTAGAGTGTGATCGTTGAGTGTTGAGTATGTATGTATATATATTCGGAGTTCATACGCGATGATTGGGATAAATTATCTTAGGTTAGGTTGAGTGGATACTGAACAGTTTGATTATGGAATGGTGTGATGGAAACAATTTACTAGCATTACATTACATAGGAGTAGATAATATTATTCTAAGTCCAATATAGAAGTTCCTACATACTTAAGTCTGGGATATTAAAAAAAAATATTATATGTAAATAAAAATCGAAAAAGTGTGAATACCCAACGGTCAAAATATAAAACACTTGGCTTATATTTACTAAAACAGTTTTTATATATACTAATAAAAAATTCCAATATGGCGCTTGTCATAGTAAAGTAATCATATATTCTGATTACATATTCTTAGCTGCCTGAAAAATACGAATCCGTAAATTTCTCACTCGATACACTTTAAAGATTTATAAAAAATACTTAAAAATTATGTAATAAAAATAAAAATGCAATGTCTTTAATCAGATGCAAGCTACTACAATATCGTGGCAACTCAGCAACGTAAATACAGCATTCACCTGACAGCTGACCCTACATGCCCGCTGTGTGGCAACACCGACACGGCCATTCATAGAGTAATTTCCTGTGTTTATGCAGCTCGCATCTGGCAGTGGTGTCGCGTACGAAAAATAATTCGCGATGAATGTGGAGATGTCGGCGACACGCACATGCTTCATTGCGATTTCTTCACCTTCCCCTCAGTTCGACGAAGAGCTGCGGCCTGGTATATACTTCATGCGATCGGTTTTTTGATGGACCATTCGACACCGGTGACAGTTCAAGACTTGTCCAGCTTCTTCGACAAGATAGATGGAACATGGCGCGGCGTGGCACATTGCGTCAGTGGTACGGCAATTTTTTATTTTCATTCTGACGTTCACGCCTACAGGAAGTGCGTGTATATTACCGAGGTTGGGTGTACGCCGTGCGCTGCCCACCCCTCGGTCCTTACAAGTGTACAATTTAATGTTCCAGTAGTAATCGTCGATAGGTGGTAGTGTTATAAGTCAGTGTCACGTGTCGGGGTGTACGCCGTGCGCTGCCCCTCACGTTAAATAATTTTTTATGGGTTCATCGACTTTGTCAGTAAAACCAATTCACCAAATGTTCATATCGTTTTGAGCCCCTATGTAAGAATTGTGTACATATTTTATTGAATATTTTGTTATTGTTTATATTATGGGTTGAATGTGTACTGTATAATAATAGGTTAAAGGTAAACGCCTCTGTATATCGTGTGTGATAATAAATCTATTTTTACATTTAAAAAAAAGTGGTCTAAGGTGTAAGTCTGGCGGCCCAAAGTCTGGCAGTTCGATCCCGCTCTATTCTAGATGGTATTTTGAGTTCTAAAAAAAAAAAAACAGCGCTCCTAGCGGTCAATGCCAGAACTAATATGGCGGCGCCCCTAGTTTCCAAAGCCCAAACTAATTGGGAAAAACCAATGACAAACAAAAACCAAGATGGCGGCCTCCAGTAACATAATTTGCGGCCTCCAGCAACATCCTATGTAAACAAAGAAGAAGAGAGAAAGAGAGAACGGAAGGGAAGGGAAGTAATAAGGGAGAAGGAACGGAAGAAAGAGAAAGAAAAAAGAAAGTATGGAAAAGAGAAAAAATGAGAGCACTCTGAGCCCGGAGGAACTATATACTACTACTCTATGGATTTTTGTTATTGGAATATTACTTTTTTTTAAATGCAATTCCAGATATAATATTAATGACTTTACGCATTGAACACTGCATGTTGAGGTACCGTTCATTGCCAACTAAAATATTAATGAATTTATTTATTTTGGAGACCCATTATATACTTTAAGCACCAAATGTCATTTAGTAAAATAAGTCACAGGGAAAGACTTTAGGTGCTAATAATCGTTTAAATATTTAAGTATAGAAGAAATGTATTGCTGGAAAAGTTGACTTTGCTAAGACCCAACTTATTGCACACATGTGCCGACAGTATTTTTACGTTACCGGCTGTCATATGTTCATGAATAAGCTACTATCCCTTTTATATGGGTAAATCAGGAGTTTGATACTGTAAAGCAGTACGTTTATGATTCGTCTGCAAAGAACTTTAAGACGGGTAAATATCTTGTTCACCCAGTCATAAAAGGATAAACCAGCTAATGTATCGAAGACATGTTTGCTCAGAAATATTTCGCCATTTCCCATTGTCTAGTTACAGGATACCTTATCTCGTGATCTGCTTGAAAATTAAAAATTGTTAAAAAATAGTTTAATAGCAATAGTATGGGTAAAGAGCGAATGTCAACCACTTAGTTTTCTTAACTACGAACATCCTTTTTTTTTACAAAACATTGCAATTATTTTTTAACTGTTGTGCCAAATTTATGAAGTGGTGTTAGGGTAAAACATTCACTTTTGTTAGGCGAGTGTTGTTTGAAGATATCTGTACTATTAAGAGTGGGATGGAGCTGTGCGTCCAAGGTCAAGGAGCGAGGGAGCGATACGGGCGACGCTAACACTGCACGGCTAGTGCCTCATCGCTCCTGCGTGTAGTGTTTCCGTCGTAACGCTGTGTATTGGTAGTGAGCAAAGAGATTTGGACGGCTCTTGAACAGTGAGGTCTTGAGAGCCGATGAGGGTGACTGAAGTGAATATGGAGCCCGCACCGGAATGAAGGGGTGGGGGAAACGCGAGATCCCAAGAAAACCCACCCACTTGCGAAACGCTGTATTGTGCATCGTATAGGGCTTTTTAAAGCTTAGCAGTGGACGGCTTACAGACTAACTTATAACTAAAATTAACACCCATGCCTTGCCCGGGATTTGAACCCATAGCCTCCCGCACCCCAGAACGGTAGCGCACCAGCCGACTGCGCCACTATTGTGCAAATAATATCTGTAACATAGGGGTTTTATTACACGCTATGAAAGCACACGAATATTTTGTGCAACCGTGCTTTGAAAAAACCTTTTTTAAGCCGTTTTGGGGTACTCTGAAATGGTGTTTCTAACGTGCGTGACATTTAGAAAGTACTCAAGTGTGTGTTCATTTCATAGATCAACGCATCGGACACACGTTTGATAGTTTCGTGGGGAAACGTTCACTGTGAAGAATAATGGGCAAATTACCTGACAAGTGTAAGGCAATTTTCGCAAACTTGTGGGGGAACACAATGTCCCTTACAGGTAAGGTAAAGTTACTGCACTCCGGAGTAAAATTCACTTACATGGTAGTGAAAATCTTATACGTGGATTGGAAAATTACCTTACGACGTGTGGATCTCTTCAGCATTCTCAACAACTAAATGGGGTGACAGGCTGAAGATACAATATTTTAAGACGCTAATAAGCACAGATTCTAACATGTTGTTGTTGTGTGGTGTAATGGATAGCGCATCGGCATGTCGTGATAGAGGTCCATGGTTCGCGCCCATCCACCAGCAAGTGCCGAGGCGTTTAGTGTTGAAGTTTCGGCTACTATTCGGCCCAGGATATAGGTAATACGAAAATTAACAGTATTAATACTCCGGGGAATTTTTAAAATATAATTTTATTAAACAATACAGTTAATTTTCCCTTACTTGTATACTGTACTTGTTATGTAAACTTACTCTACATTTAAGAGGTAATTTTACATTACATGTAGAGGTAATTAACTTCCCATACATGTAAGGGAATTTTACTTCAAATTTTTTTTTACAGAGTTTATTTTAAACATACTGTAACGCTGTTCCAGCACCAGGTAGACAGAAGCCTTGAGGTGGCCGCCTGGCTGGACCTATTTTGCAAGTCCAAAGCCTAGAAGTATAAAAGCAGTAAGGGCTACCCAGGCATGCACATCACGTCTCTTCGTGGCCTCTAGGCGTAAAACACTGAACAGGCGAGCTGTCTTCCCGTTGATAACGCGCCTTTACGTGACCTTCAGCAGTGACCATACATTTTAATGCACTAATACCAAAGGTAGAAGTGTGCTGTACTAGTCTATAACTTTTTTTTTTTCAAAGATTATGCACCGAAATGTTAGTGCTTATACTACAAATGACCGCGAAAACACCCGGTTTAACCATTTTGAACTTGCGAAAAACTGCCTTTGGAGATAATTCGGGAAGCTGGAATTGGTAGCATATACACATGCAACGTTTCTTAAATGCCATTTCTAAGCAGACATCACTCAAGCACGTTGAGCAGTTTTTGTAATACGACGTTTCCTGCCGACGTTGTGCACACAGTTTGGCGGCCTGTGCAGACGGCCATCTTAATATCCCACGTGCAAACAGCTTTACTCTCTTTATTGGCCACATTTCTCTGCGAAAGGGCTTCTTCTTATTTGTCTGAGCTTACCATAATTATGTTACTCCGTTGATAAACTTCCGAGAGTCTCTGATAGACATCTACGACTCATAACAGTTAAAATTATCCGGGATAAAGCATTAAAAAAAAAAAAAAAACCTTCAATTGGCCAATGAACAATTGCACCAAAAGCAGGTGCCCACAGTCACAGGTCTTTGTCTGGGGCCACGGTGGCTCATCCGTTAGACTGCTCACCTCCCATCAAGGCAAACCGGGTTCAATCCCCGGCCGGTTTACTCCGGATTTCCGCAAGTGAGAATCTTGCTGAACGATGCCGCTGGTCGGCGGGTTTTATCGGGGATCTCCCGTTCCCCCTGCACTTTCATACCGGAGCTGCTCCGTACCCACCTCGCTTCACCCTCATCGGCTCTCAAGACCTCGCTATTAAGAGCCAGGCGACTCCAAAGGGTCGCAAATTTTCAGATTCGCTAATAACGAGCTAAAACGTGACTGGGCAGTAGAGGAGTGATATTAAGAACAGTAAAGTTTATGAGAAATGAAGCCAGTTTCCTGCAGTTCGAGACGCACGCGGTAGATGTGTGGCAACCCTCGAATGTATCGGCGAGTCCATCGTAGTCAACGACCTCGGAAGACGATCCTGCAGAATATCCTCGTTGTTCTGTTTGCGTGGTTCGGAGAACTCGTCCACTGGCCTTCGAGAGATCGGGTCAACCGTAAGAGCAGAGTGGTGAAGAGAAAAAAAAAAGGGGGGGGGGGTGTTTTTGGCTTGGTGCAAGGAGTTAGATAAGTTTGTTTTTGCAGCGGGTCGCTAGTTTTACGTAACCCCGCCACTGGACCCCAATTTGTTCTGCGACCACACGGCGGGGAACAAAGACAGGCAAAAACATGACGACTCTTGCGGAGGGGGGGGGGGGGGGGGGATGAGGCAGTGAGTTGGCACTTCTTGTGGGATTGCCACGTCTTTCGTTTCGTTCGGGTAAAGGTAAAACTGCGCGAAGGGGGAGAGGTGAGCGCACAGAATATTCTAACCGTTAGACCTATTTAAGTGGCTCTTACCACAAGCGAAACTCGAGTGTAATCTCAAGGGAACGCGATTGAACAAAAAAAAAAAAAAAAAAACACTGTGGCTATGGAAACGAGACCACTTTCCTAAGCAGTGAGTGGTCGAAACAATACAATTTCGTGGGAGTATTTCTTCTGTAGAGATGCTTACAAAACTGCGACTTCATCGTACGTATGTAACTGTCAGAAAATTTCCCTGACACATCTTAGCTTTCTGGATATTGACAACAGACCTCTAGTACTGGCCCTGTTCAAAGAGGAAATCCTAACTGTAAAAAATCATGAGCAAATTACCTGATAAGTGTAAGGTAAATATTCGCAAACTTGTGGGGGAAACATAGTTTTCCTTACAGGCAAGATAAAATTACCGCACTCCGGAGAAAAATTCACGTACATGGTAGTGGAAAAACCCACAAATGAATGGGAAAATCACCTTAGGACGCGTTCATCTCTTCAGCATTCTCAACAGAAAAAAAAAAAAAAATTAGCGGAAGAAACAATCATTTAACACACTAATATTCATCATTGCTATCACAGTGTCGTCGTGGTGTAATCGATAGCGCGTCGACCTATCGTCATAGGCGACCATGGTCCGCGTCCACACACCAGCAAGTGTGGAGGATTTTAGTGTTGAGGTTTCGGTTACTACTTGTCAGAGGAAATAATTAATAAAATAATTATCAGTACTAATACTATGGGATAACTTTATTATACATTATAGTCAATCTTCCCTTATTTGTAAGGGATTTTCCCGTACGATTAGAGAATAGTACTTTACTTGTTATGTAAATTTACTCTACATTTAAGAAGTAATTTTACCTTACACGTAGAGGTAATTAATTAGCTTCTCTTGCATGTCAGGGAGTTTTATCTAATTTTATTTACAGTGCTCTAATCGTGCGCATTTCATATCGAAGCTTATTCTACATCCAGATTCTTTCGCGTAAAATCTGTGACTGTACTGTTTACTTCAGATAGAAACCTGTTTTTTTTTCTTCTAGTATTCACCCTTAAACATTTAATGCCAGTGACTGTGGTCACAGAGGCGGTCACAGCTACTGAACGATCTCTGGTAGCAAATCACAGGCTGCTTCAGCAATATTTGGTCCAGCTCTGTCATCTTGGAGAAGATCCTGCTAAAAACTTTGGAACAGTTGAAATGGGTGAATGAAAGTGAACCAGAAATTCCTATCGCCTACCCACTAAGTGGACAATGGTCAAGAGGCGCTCATCGTCAGACTATTGGAACTTTGCATTCAACTCATTTATCGGCAACAGCATAATGAGCATCATCATGGCAACACTGCAGATTATCGACGAGATGGATTTTCGAGTCGCTGAGACACCCAACAATGACAGGAGCGCTACAGACTTTCACAGAGAGCACGCCATGTCTTCGGGAGACACCCAACAATGACAGGAGCGCTACAGACTTTCACAGAGAGCACGCCATGTCTTCGGGAGACACCCAACAATGACAGGAGCGCTACAGATTTTCACAGAGAGCACGCCATGTCTTCGGGAGACATCCAACAATGACAGGAGCGCTACAGACTTTCACAGAGAGCACGCCATGTCTTCGGGAGACATCCAACAATGACAGGAGCGCTACAGACTTTCACAGAGAGCACGCCATGTCTTCGGGAGACACCCAACAATGACAGGAGCACTACAGACTTTCACAGAGAGCACGCCATGTCTTCGGGAGACACCCAACAATGACAGGAGCGCTACAGACTTTCACAGAGAGCACGCCATGTCTTCGGGAGACACCCAACAATGACAGGAGCGCTACAGACTTTCACAGAGAGCACGCCATGTCTTCGGGAGACACCCAACAATGACAGGAGCACTACAGACTTTCACAGAGAGCACGCCATGTCTTCGGGAGACACCCAACAATGACAGGAGCGCTACAGACTTTCAGAGAGAGCACGCCATGTCTTCGGGAGACACCCAACAATGACAGGAGCGCTACAGACTTTCACAGAGAGCACGCCATGTCTTCGGGAGACACCCAACAATGACAGGAGCGCTACAGACTTTCACAGAGAGCACGCCATGTCTTCGGGAGACAACCCGTCTAATGTCGTCATTGAAATAGAGAGTAGTGAATTACATCGAGTTGCATGCAACATCGTATTATAACTACTCTTACTACCAGCAAGTGTCACTACTCAGTAGGATTGACAATAGACAATGTCCCGTGTTCAATCAAACGTTGGGAAAGCGATTTATGTGTGGTTAGTAGCTACGGACTGCAGGACTTTCCCAGGTTGTTAAGATGAGGTCTAGAAGTTTAAAAGTCGTCAATTTTTTATTGTAAATGTTTTCTTGTAAACTATATTGTATTGGAGCCACTCGTTCGCTCTTTTTCTAGATGCTTACTACTTGTTGAGAATCCCGTGGAGAGTATCGGAAATTTGGCGTCTCATCAGAAGGTTAACAAGTATGAAGAACTCGCGAAATTTCCGGTCTTGTTTTGTGACAATAGAACAAACCATTTTGTGTCATTACGGGACATTATGATATTTATAACATATATTTTCATATTTGGGCAGTTGCCACAGTCAGATACCAATCTCCTGTCTCACTCAGCCACACAGAACAAAGCCAGCCAAAAGCTGCTCATTCAGAGTTGTGCAGAGCTTGACGTATGGAAGGATGTTGAATCACATTAGTCAAGTCGAGTTTTAATTACAGAGACCTTTTCTATTACTACTCAACAACGCGAAATTGTGGGGTCTTTAGTAGGGCCTAACAATTTTACCGAGAATAGTACTATGCATTAAGAAAATTGATAATAGGCTAAACGTCAACTACATGCCCCTGATGACTTTTGACTAATAATGAACCTTCTGGGAAAGAAAGAACCGAATTCCGTGCTACTGGTCTGTGATTAAACTGAAATGCACAAAGTACTTTGGAGTTTAGCTTTTTTATGAATGAATCGGCTAACTTTAAGGGTTTCTAAAGATAATAACTTTTTTTTAAACTATCAACGTATAGCATACATGTGAATAAAAGGAAATACGGTCAAAAATTTGACAGAACACGCCTAATTTTAAATCCTGCCTATACGAAGCTACGCAAAGCAGATACTTTTGTCAACAGTCGAAGAATAAGTAGTACACTCGTCACTATGGCAACAAGGCAAACTTGAAAAATACGTTCCATTAAAATGATCGATGTAGCTGGAATGACGTTATAAGCTCTTCATTCAAATGCTGTTGATTTTCCAAACCTTCTGATAAAGATGATTGAGCTAACACACAAACATAGTTGAACTAACCATTGCTGCAACTCGCCGACAAAGAAAAAAGTCGAACCTGACGCGCATAGACCTAGACCTATGATTGTCGCGTGTAGTGTGTGGTAAAATGGAGTCAAATGTTTCAGTTTTCCTCTCGTACATCAATTTTGTCGTTACAACTGGTACTTTAACCAGCCCTCGAGAAAAATATTTTAACCTTCTCTACCAGTAACTGATTTCAGTGTTTCAGTTTTTCAAATATATTTTAAATATCCAATATAATAAGTAGACAATCTCTGTCCGTCTGTCTGTCCGTCTTTAATACCTCTAAGTCCCTTGAAACTCAACAGAAGTTCTTCAAATTTTGCAGAGTGAATCCTCAGGGTAAAATACAGTTCAAGTTCAAATTTCAGCGAGATAAGATTACGCAGTCATTACCTTTTACCCTAAAAACTAATTTTTTAATTACTTTTTCACTGTGAAAAGTTTTGTATTAATGCATAGAGAATATTGCCTAGAGATATGACGGCAATGGAATATAATTTTTGTTTACTTTAAATGTCTCACTTCAATGTTGAGTTAATTAAGTGGGGCAACAGTGGCTCAAGAGCGATTACAAGCGGGGCCTTAGTGGCTCAGTGGATAGAACTATTGTTAAGTGATACCGCAGTGGCTTAGTGGATAGATATATATCAAATGGGACCTTAGTAGCTCAGTGGTTATAGAGATTCCCAGTGGCTCAGTGGATAGAGCGATTCCAAGTGGGGCCTTAGTGCCTCAGTGGATAGAACTATATCAAGCGGGGCCACAGTGGCCAAGTGAATAGATGTATATCATATGGGGCCTTAGTAGCTCATTGGATAGAAAGATTCCAAGTAGGGCCGCAGTGGCTCAATGAATAGAACGATCCCAAGTGGTGCTTTAGTGGCTCAGTGAATAGAGATATTCCAAGTGGGGCCGCAGTGGCTCAGAGGACAGAACTATGTTAAGTGGGGCCACAGTGGCAAAGTGAATAGAGGAATATTAAATGGGAACGCAGTCGCATCAATGTTGAGTTAATTTCCATTATTTCATTATTACCTACATTTATCTATGAAATATTTTTTCACTCTTTGTATGATAACCAAATTTTTTAACATGGTAACTGTTCTAGCCCAGTGACAATACAAAAAAAAAGTCATAGGCTAACCCCTAGTACATATATATGTGCACTAGGGGTTTTATATACATATAAACAACATACTATATATTATTGATTAATTTTACTGGTTTGAGTCCGCTCTTATTTGCTCGACAATATATAGCGTCATATGGATTCGTTCAGAATCTGTACTGAAAGTCCTTGCAAGTTATAGCGAGGACATAAAACGTATACAATCCCCAGGGTAATATAAGTTTGAGTTACCAATCTTACATTGGCTCACATGAAAGTGTATCTGTGGTGCAGTATAGTTTGAAACACGACTGACAATAAAATATACAACCAAATGAATAAAAAATTAACATAGAAATTTATCTTTTATGTCGCACAGCCATGCCTCAATAGCTCATGGTATGGCCGTTGTTGACTGACTACTTTTGAAAGTCCTGCAAAAGATATACTTATTTACCTCAATTTTGTATCCTTTCAAGAAAAGTAATAATTACCTTACTATAGGCTGTTCATGGTAATCTGAGTAATTTTCAAAGCTCTGCTTAAGATGTACTTCTATGTACACTGCAGATTCATCCACCATATCTAAAACTAATTTTGCTGTGAGTCTGATCACTTAATTCACGTATTGGTAAAGTAAAATTGTAAAATTATTAGAAAAGTTATTATTTATTTTTAAATTTGTCCATTTTTGCACTAAATATACATTAAGAAAGACGAAAGCAAATGAAAATAATTTCAATATTTGGGAATGTTTAACTATAGGCTGTTCACGGTAAAATGAGCACTTTTGAAAGCTCTCTCATTCGGAATAATTGTCAATAAATATTTTATATTTTAGTCTTAGACGTTAACTTCCGAGTACCGTGGAATATACACACGGTTTGTTACTTACATAGGAATATTTATTTGAAAAAAGTGGTTAAGTGATAAAAAATGGCTTAAAGAAAAAAGTAACTAGGGCTTCAAAAGTGCTCACTTTACCGTGAACAGCCTATATTAACACATTGAATCCAACATTAAGACATGAAACTACTTTCCCTCCATCGTCGCAAACTTTACTGGGTGCATGGAAGTCAGTGTATCCGTTACAACATATGCAGGTAGGTGCGGTGACTTTTTCCAAGGTTGATTTCAAATGTGCTCACTTTACTTTGAACGGCCTTTCGTCCTGTTGATTTCATTCATGCAACTCTCAAATACAAACATATCTGTTTCACTCGTCCATTCCCTTTCCGCCTTGTTTCAGTTCAGATATTACCAGTGTTGCCAATACGGAATGTTCTGAAGCTTCCTGAACGCTCCCACACAAAGGTTGCTTAACTTGGATAGAGGCTGTTCACGATAAAGAGAGCACGTTCGAAATCAACCTTCGAAAAAAGTTACTGCCCCTGCCCGAATAAATTTTAACAGGCGCACTGAGTAACATGCGCCGAGTGAAGTTGGTTATGATAGTCGTAAACTAGTTCCATATCTTAACATTGAAGAAATAGTGTTAGGTAACCGTATGTAATAACTTAAATTATTTTTCTCTTTCTGTTTTTTTTTACAGCATCTAATTGTAAAAATAAGCGGATTTGTAAAATATTTACTCGTCTAATAATTTCACACTTTCGTCTGACCGACGCGTGAATAAAGTGACGAGGCCCATGGCAATGTCAATTTTTACATAAGGCGGGAGAATACACAACGTGCATACAAGTGGATCTTAAGCAGGGCTTTCAAAAGTACTCATTTTACCGTGAACTGCCCGTACCTCGTCCTCCACAGTACTCGCGCACTGTCGTCCGTCCCTGACTCACGTACACTCGCCCCTCGCAGTCCCTCACACCGTGTATCGCCTTAGGTTCTCTCTTCGCCGGCCTTCGCCAGATGGATAACACAGACTGCGGACCCTTGGGTTGCGGTGGTGTTTATAGTGCCATACATTGTGTTCTAGAATCTTCGTCGTGTATCGAGTTGCGCCGAGAGAGGAGGCTACCAGAAAGTTCGTGCAATAGTCCGTCGCCGCCGACTCCTTCCAGAAGTGGGTGGGAGTTTCGCTGACTACAGTTCATGCCAGCTGTCGATAATTTCCCGCCCGCCCGGACACACATCGGCGGCCGGGTCCATGTGAGTACCCTCTCACCCTCTCTCAACCCTTGAAATCTTTTGTGTAACTCACAGCTTTCTCCTGGCGGGTGGGTCCGCGCATAACAATACGTATTTATGCTTCAGAAGTTGTAATTTGTACGCTGGAATTGTTTTACTAAATACTACATTTTACTTCACCTGCTGTATTTTCTACATGTTTGATACTGGCTGAGGTCCTGTGGAGGTACCAGGAAACCTGTGGCTCATTCACAAAATAATTGATTACAAGTGTTTTAAGCTTATCATTAGAAGATCTAGCAAAATTTCTGGTCTTGACTTATGACAACAGAAGTTATCAGTTTTCATTATTACGTGATATACTGTTAGATTCCAAATTCCCCGAGTGCTGGATGTTTACCATTGTTTCGAAGCCATGCATGATGTGTTGCATGAATAAACGTTTAGTGACATACATCAGACTAACTTCTACGTTTCGACTTATTTCATGTTACCAAATAATAGCCCGAAAGGACTAGATGTGTAGTATCAATATATGAAAGAATGTTAATGGTGGCCCGGATATTTTGCGTATTAATTTGAGGACATGTTAAACGTCAACCATGTGTGCATTTTCATTTCTAACTCCTTTGACGACTTTTAACACATAGACTTGACACAGTGTTTCGGAGAGTAGCCCATGGCCTTGAGAAAACAAAAGTAATAAAAGTGTGCCCATGTAAAACTGAAAGGACACATGCACCGAGTTTACTCGGTCTGCATGCTTACCACCACCGGGGCCATGGTGGCTGAGAGGTTAACCTGCTCGCCTCCCACCAAGGTGAACCAGGTTCCATCCCTAGCCAGGTCACTCCCGGATTTTCGTATGTGGAACCGTGCCAGACGATGCCGCTGGTTGGCGAATTTTCTCGGGGATCTCCCGTTTCCCATGCCCTTTCATTCTGATGAAGCTCCATACCTCAATAACCCTCATCGGCTCTCAATACCCCGTTGAGAGTCGCCCAAATCTCTTCACTTCACTTCATTCACTTAACACCACAATTTTGTATATCGGGTTGCCGCAAATGTTAAACCACCACATGAGTTTAACTAATTGAAAAAGGAAGCTAAGTTGGCCTCCTGATTGTGAAACTGCTTTTAGAAGATTGAAGGAGAATTTGACATCCCCATCGGTTCTGGTGTTCCCAATATGTAAACGGAACTTCAATTTGGACACAAATGCCTGTGTTGTAGGAATTGAGCCTACGTTATCACAAGTAAAGGGTAACAAGGAAAAGTCTATAGATTATTTTAGCAAAGTGCTACAAAATCTACAACAAAATTACTGTGTGACTCGCAGATAACTTCTGGTAATGGTGAAGGCAGTTTCACTCTTTCAGTGTCAACTCTATGGTAAACACTTTATTCTGCGAACTAATCATGCCCCACTGCAACGGTTACTGAACTATAACAACACCGAAGGACAAATCGCCTAATGGGGACAGCACATCCTAAGGATGACTTCGAAATACAGCTCAGGCCTGGACATATCAATACAAATGCAGATGTATTCTCGAGGATGCCATGTGGCCCCTCTTGTAAACTCTGTTAACGACAGGAGGAAAAATGCAGTGGTTCATTGATGGTGCGAAGGACTAATAGTCAAAAATTCGTGCCTGGTAATGTATCACCTAGATTGTGTGGAAAGATCATCACGAAAAACAAGCTGAACGATTCATCTTTGCATCCATACTGGAGTGGAAAGAAGTAGCCCATCGATCTGATGGTCTTCAGGTGGTCCTTCCAGAATGTAGAGTCCCAGAAGTGCTAATGGAAATGCATAATACATAATAATACAGTAGGTACAATTTGACATCAGTAAAGCTCTCCATAAAGTTCGACAGAGATTATGCTGATTTCATTGCGGGGAAGCTGTTGAGACATGGTGTATACGTGCGATACCTGTACAGCAAAGAAAGTGCCAAGGCTAAGGGATGAGGTCGCTTCCAAGTAGACATTGTAGGAGCTTCATATGAGAGGATGATTGTAGAGATTTTAAGTGCTTAGTATTTCACTGAGGGGTGAATCGATATCTTCTGGTTGCCCAGAACGATTTCACTAAGTGGCCTGATGTCATCCCGATTTGAAACAAAGAAGCTCTCGCTGTAGCAGAGGCTCTTGTGGAGAAAGTCTTTCCTAGGTATGGAGCATCACGATAACTCTATTCAGACAAGGGAAGAAATATCGACACTTGTTATTTCAGGAGGTGAATATTTTGTTGATGAAGAAGACTCGGACTACAGCATTGATCCCTCATTTTAATAATGGAATGGTTTCAAAGCTATCCATGCCCTATAGCAGTATCTATTCTCCTATCCTAATAGTAATTATTTTTGGAAGTACTTTGAGGGATGGTAAAGCTAATCAACGACGTGGTTTCTCATATATGTTGTCGGGGCTATCGGGCAAATCTTAAGATCGTTCACATTGACAGGCTGGTACTCTACAAAGGTTCTGATATCACTGAGTCTGTTAGGGGCGAACAGACTCTAGGGGATGGGGCAGTGTTGCGGCCCGGCGATTTCTCCTTCCCTTTACTCCTGGCAACCTGAAGGCATCTGACAGACTGTGTTGCTCATTCAAGGTCTGGGTTCATCTTGGTATGACCCAGTGAAAGGTCGACCAGGGGAGATATGATGCGCCTGTGATTGACATCGCAAACCTAGTGGCGACCAGCAACTTCCATAAAGTTGGGGATTGCCTTCTTCGTTCATTACAGAAAGGATTGGCAGCATTAAAAATACTTCCCTCACTATGCCGAGAGAATTTCTTGCGCATGTATTTATCGCAGTGTGTGGCGAGTGGTGTTGTGGGATCGGCATGCGGCTGTGGTGACATGTGAGTCGGGCTGTCTGTATGGGGTAATTTTTATGTTGCCAACGTGTGTGGCCTTCTTTGCGACTAAGGGGATATTGGAGCGGAGTTAGGAGACAGGTTTAATTAAGAAACTAAACTCAGTATATATATTTTGTCTTCCTATTTATTAAATTGAATAATATATTTCGATACCCAGTAATAACACTTTATTAGATTTGCAGAGACTTTTAACTGAGTGAATTATGTATATTGTAGAAGAAATAGCAGTCTACATTATGTAGAAAAGTAAATAAATTGGGAAATATAATTTAATCCTTTCATTTTATTAAGACCTACCTCCTAAGAGACTAGAAATGTTCAGTCGCATGTACTCTACGGTATTCTGTATCTATTCACTGAACTTCTTCTTAATTTTAGTGTGTTGTATTTGGAAATTAAATAGCTAAGACTATTTTTAGAAATCTTTATCTGGAATCAGTGACTTGCAACTAAAGATTAATTACCTATAATACACACTTCTTTTTTTTTTTAATAAAGAAAAATAGCAATAAATTAAATACTCATAATTTTGTAATTCTTATATTTCATACATATAAAACTTTTTGAGAATTAGTTTTATTAAGCACAGAAAAGTACAGTATTACATAACACCGAATATAAGCAAACAACAAATAAAAACATATTTTCACTATACGACTAAATCAATACAAACGTCACTTCAAAAGCTGTTCTGAAGAACTATGACTAAGTAAGTGATAGCAGTGCCAATAAATGCACAAACAAAACTGAAATCAAGAGTGAAGCAGTTGAACATCTTGAATTCCACTTGATGGTTGTGCGTTTCATGAAGAAAAAGTGTAAGTTGTTTGGCCTATCGTTCATTCACAGCACCATTCAATATAATCTTCTGGATTCTTCTGGTTGTCCCGTTCCCCTCGAAAGTAGCCATTTCGCAAGCGGATGCTGCTAAAGGCAACTGTAAGAACTCAGCAGATGTCCAAATCACACATGCTACACGGAATCCTGTGCTTATGATTTCGCCAAAGAATCTCATATATTGGCAAACAAAGCAGATGATCTTGACAAATGTTGCTGTTATTGAAAAACCGTAAATTGAATTCAATAATAGTGCCATCTCAGTTAAGTCATAGCGCATTTTTCTGAGCAAAAATAGTTGTTTTTCAGTCATCCCATTATAATTAGAACTCTGGGACTGAGAGAGATTTCTCGCAGAGGAATTATAAAGTCTGATGATGGTGAACATCTCTGAATGTCCTTCTCCTTCAGCAAATTGGTCTAGATGTGCATTTATGGCCCTGAACCGATACCACAAACTCAGTACAAGAATCATAAAATGAAGTGTGCACATAATGTTGATCATGAAGGTAAAGAAATATGAAATAAGCATGTTTGTGTGCCCAGATAACTGGCTGGTGCTGTAGTAGGAGTAAAAAAGTAAGATAACGAAGGGTATGATTACCAGAGGAAGCACTGCTAATTGTAAAGCGGCAGTTCTCTGGCAGCAAATAATAGGCTGAACCAGCAAAATCTGGTCCAGCTTGGTCATATTGGAGAGGATTCTGTAGAAAACTTTGGAGCAGCAGAAATGCTTGATGAGGAATGAAAGAGAGCAAGAAACACTTATCACCCACCCACAACAGAAGACGATTGACAAGAGGCTTTCATCTTCCAAAGATTGAAACAGTGCCTTTATCTCGTACATCGGCAACACCAAAATGAGCACTAGCATGACAACACTGCAGATTACCGACGAGATGGATCTTCGAGTCGCCGAGACACCCAACACGGACAGAAGCGCAGCAGACGGCCACAGTGAGGACACCACGTCTTCGGGAGGCAACCAGTCGAACGTCATCCTGGGAACTGAGGGTACTGAATTACATCGAGTTTGAGGCAACATCGTATAATTATATGCCTGCCGCTATCAGCAAAATGCAGTCATTCAGCAAGCTAGGGTATAAACAATGACCCACTTCCAAACAAAATTTTTGAAAGTGCTTCGAAAAGAGATTTTCAAAATGGTAGTAGCTAGATAGCCGGAAATTTTCTGAGCACTTGCCATTGTAAGGCTAGAAACTTTAGATGTCATGCTATGTTCAATGAAACTGTTTTCTTGAGAACTATTTGGTATTTGATTCACGTATTTTTCTTTCGTGTTCTGTAGTTTTGATCAGAAAATCTGTGTCTCAGTCACAAAATAAACGCTAATTTACAAGCGTATGAAATTTATCAGCACACGAACTCACGGAATGTATGGTCTTAACTAAAAGCAGCGCACCATTCCATATTGCGTTATTGCGTGATATTTCATAGATTCCAAAATCCTCTTTATCCTTGACCATGCCTGCATGCAGAGCCAGAATTCATTCTCCTGTTTCTTTCAGCCACACGTAATTAAGCCACCAGAGTGCTAAATGGTTTCTTTAGATTCACACTCGAACAAGGCCAATTGAAAATGAAGTTAAATGAAACACTTGAGGCATTTTTAGCCTACTTTCCGAAGGTGTGTATGTGTGAGCATGCGTGTCTGTGTATTTGTGCATGTGTGTCCCCCTTTCAATTTTTGAACACGTAAACCAAATTTCACAAAACTAGGTACACATATAGTACTACGTAAGGAAACGTAACTAATATAGTTTCCACCGACAACACCGTGCACTCACTTTCGAAATGGCTTCCAATTTAGAATTTAGGGCGACATGTCATATCTTGGAAACCATTCAACCGATTTTAACCAAATTTCCTATCCTAACAGCGTAATTTATAAGCATTAAATTTAGAGGTGAATATTGTTGGTTTGTCATTTCGGAAGATACCACCACATGAAAAGTAAAACTAATTACTAATCCAATTTTTGCCAAATTCGGGATGTAAGAAATGCTATTACAGGTCAGGCAGATACAAGTAATTAAACTTTATTTGTACTTGATTTCGAAATGGTGGCAATATCAATATTTAGGTTTATTTTATTTTACTACCATATCATTTGACCAATTCCAACCAAAGTATGTATGCTGACAATATCTGTTAAAAAAATCAAATAAGCTAATAAAAAAATTAAAAAAAAAAAAAAAAAACGAAACTTTTGTCCACAATTTTGTAAGATCAATTAATTAAGTTTTTGTGTAATTTCTCGGGAAATAATCAACAGATTGCTACCAAATTTTTCAATAAATAGTACTGTCACATTTGATATGCACACATATGTTTCAAGAATGCCAACCACTAATTTAATCAATTGCAACTTAACTTTGTATTTTGAGAGTATTTATAACAAACATTAAATCTACATGGAGCCTTTTTTGTCCTCCATTTTGTAAGATAGTGTCACACGAATAAATACATTTTTATGCCAATTTCGGGAAACAATTTTCCGATTCTTAAAAAGTATTGCAAACAAGTACTACTATGTTAAGTTATGTTAACTGATATGTTTTAGGTATATCAGACACTTATTTTAAAAATGATGGCAATATAGCTATTTAAGTTTTATATGTTATATCGTCGAAACCATGTAGTTAATTCCAAAAAAACATTGTATGATGGCTGTTTGTTCCAACAATCAAATATGTACACACAAATGTTCTTTTTTCCACCATTTTGTAAAATAGTATCACTTGACAAATTGAAATTATGTGATCTCCGAAAAAAACAACTGATTTCTACCAAATTTGGCAAGCAATTAGCACTATGGCAGGCTATGAAACTAACAATTTTTGAGTGGTTCAGACATAAATATTTTTTTAATGGAGGTCATATAAACATTTTAGCCCCAAATTTTTTTTTCCCACGAAATTGCACAACAAATTTCAACTTAACTTTGTATGCTGGCAGTATCAGTTGTGTACATCACATTTTTTACGCAAAGCCTCATTTCTCCACCATTTTGTAAGATAGCCCCACGTGTAATAATATAGTTTTATGCCGTTTAGTTACATGATTTAAATGGTGTCAGGCAATGATTTTAAAATTGCGGCCCTATAAATATGTTCATATGTTTGCAATAGCTATTTAATAATTTAACCATTTCAATCAATCTTTTTATACTGACGTTATCTATTTCCAACAATGTGTACGGAGCCTATTTTTAAGCAATTTTGTAAAGAAGAACCCCATTTAAGAAAATAAGATTTTTTTTTTTTACCATATCTCTGAGACCAATAAACGGATTTCTATCGAATTTTTCACACAAGTAGCATTCTGGTATGTCATGCAAACTTATGTTTTTTAGTGGCTCAGACGCTTATTTTCAAAATGATGGCCGAGTAAATATTTGAGGTTAGTGAACCCTATCAATCAAAACATCAGACTAATTACATCCGAAGTTGATACGCCGAATCCTACCTCCGTGATGCAGTTAATTGCAAGCCAGCTTAATTTGAAGAGTTTTTTTCTGAATTCTAACCCCGGGTAAGTCACTCGTGTATTTTAATTGTCTTTGTACTGTTTCACATGTTATTGGTTTCATCTCCAATGGCATTGCTGTCGATGAGACGTCAATGTCTACCTACCATTTAAGCTTTCAAGAACTTTTCTAAAATTTATTTGTACCCTAGTAGAGGAAAGTAGGCTCATTAGTAGGGATAGGTGTTTTTCGCGAAAATATTTCAAGACCAGTTGAGCACCAGCACACTTATGTTCATATGCACTTTTGTGATTGGATGGTTATAACTGTCACGTGCCTCAAGTGTCTGCCCGCGAATCATTGACGTTCAGTATCGGAGTACTTTATTACGATTGGCCGCGTCAAATAAGAACATGTGTTCTCACATAGCCACGCGGCCAATAATCAAACGATTTTTTGGTCGTGGATGTAGGACATTGAAGTCTAGCATGGCCATAAATATTGTCGCGAAAAACATCTGCCCCTACTCATTAGATATAAGTAACTTCTGGTTTTTCATCGCTACGCCTCTGTTGTTACCAAATAATAACGCGTGATGATAAATAAATAAATGTTATGTGGGGAGTGAACCCAGGGAGAGGCGAAACCCTCGTAATGACGGGCTTTCAAGCTGTGAGGTGTATGTGCCCCGTCATCCCTGGACCTGACGCGAAACGAGACCCTAGGATGGAGCGGCACTGGAATGCAAGGGCGGGGGAGGGGGAAACGGGATCACTCCGAGAAAACCCGCCAGCATTTGGCATCGTCCAGACGCGTGATGATGTGATCTTTAGTAAATAATTTTTGTTGAATTATATGATATGCCTTTTAAGCGATTATCGTAGGATATACACGTGACTCAGATATACCGCGGTCACAAGTTTGACAAACCACACTTACTTTATTCCTTGCCTTATGAAATAACTCCAGCAGTTTCTTCCTTGGTCGATAACCAAGGGTTAAATAATACACTCGTCACCATAGCAACGCGGCAAACTCGTAGCAACGTTCACATTATGATTGACGACGTTAGAGCGACAACATAAGCACTTACCTTCATATTCTTGCCTTACTAAACGCGGGAATTTTTTTTTTTAACCTTCGAGAAAGAACATTAAGCTAAAACCAAATCGCAGGATAATTATTCATCACTACGTGTTGTCGACCATAGAAAAAACGGAGCTATATTTCGTCAAACTACATCTATAATTGTCGTATTTCGAGCGCGGTAAAACGGAATAAATTTTCACGTTTATTTGTTGGTAGAAGTGTTATTCGAACGGGTACTCTATAAATGTGCCCTAATTTTCCCGAGCATCGATTAATTTCATCGTCTAAATAATTTTTTTGTTTTTTTTTTGCGCTTTATGCATATATTTCTTGGATGCAATATTTCTTCGTGTGATTATATTTGTTTTCAAAAATAATTTCTGACCACCTTTAATTTGCCAGACCTAATATACGTACACTGTAATAAATGATTTGCAAATTTACCACACCAGTGTATACGTATAGTGATAAAGCGTGGATGGCAAAGTTTTTACCATAAATTTATGGTAGCGTCCTTACATTTGCTCAGGAACGTCAAATGCTTAGGAAAATTCCCAACTTTCTATAGTATCATTTCTATATTCGTAACCTGACAAGGTATGGGTTAAAAAATTCCATTGTAGTTTAGGAAGTTTACCAGAATATTTATTACAATGTAGTATCAGAGTGATTCTTTCATATTAGTACTAGAAATCCTTGCAGGATATAGTTCGAATATAAAACGCAAGTTATCTCAAACGCAAAATGACTTTGGTTTATGCATTGTACACTGGCTACCTAAAATCACGAAAATGCATCTGAGCTATAGTGTTATGAATTACAACTGGCTATGAAATCTATTCGCGAAAAACAGGTGTCCCTACCAATCAATGACTGCCAGGGGGTGCTTTCCGATTGTCTAGAGCTGCTGGCTGATTGGATTCTGCTTCACTCCTGATTGGCTGACCTCCTTGGCCAATCTGCGAAAGATTGTTTCTTGTGTGTTGTGGTATGCGTGTTTCTGAATATTCGAAGAGGTGCGCCCGAATTTTGTTTAATTTACAACTGTTTTCTATCTTTATGTTTTAAAGCTTTTAATATTTCAGAAGCTTCTCGGATGTACCTTTCCATGTATTTTGATATATTGGCTATGGTAATAAAATTGTCAATTTTAATACCGTGGGTTATTTAGTAATGTGTATTCACTATGGATGACTGAGGACTTCCAAATTTGTAATCGCTGATGTGTTCTTTAATTCCATTGGTAATTCTTCTGCTAGTTTTCCAACTGTATACCTTGCTGCACGAACAGGGAAATGTGTATATATCCCAGTGATATTTGCTGCTGAGATATTATTTATCATTCACTGAGACAGAGGACCCTCGATCTTATTTATGGGTTTGAATGCGGTATGTAAAATGTGTTTCCTGAGTAGTCGGGTTAGTTTGTCACACACTCCTTTTACGTAAGGCTCCAAGACTGTATTGAGAAGGCGTTAGTTGTTCTTCTATCCTTGGGACAGCCTCGTGGCTCTGGTCATTTCTGTTTTTTTGACTAGCTATTTTATTGGAGTTCGGCTGTAAGATGTGTCATCTCTTCCACAAAGTTGACTTCTTCGTAAATTGTCCTAGCTCAGTTAACCTGAGTGGAAAAGAGGTTGGTTCTCTCTCGTCTTTGAAGGTGGGTTATGTGAATATGTTCCTGCATTTGTTAGTGTGAAATGGTTTTTATAAATACTATGTAAAGAAAGGTTGCCGTATTCCCTTATTACCAGTACAGCCATTAAGGATAAATTTCCATCAATTTGATTTCCATTCCAAATTGTATGTTTGGTTAGAAGTTGCTTAGAAGCTCCGAAAATTCTATAAGTGTCTCGTTCCTATAGTTCCAGATAATAAAGGAGTCGTCAACTTATCTATAAGAGCATTTAGGTTCACACTGGCTGATACAGATTGCTTTCTCCTCAAAATCGACCATGAAAATGTTCGCTAGAATAGGAGAGTGTTGCGAACGCACTGCAGCGCCTATTTTTGTATGTAAATTTGGGCCCTGAATGAGAAGAATAGTTGAATACATCCAGTGTAATTTGCGCCAAACTACATCGCTTTTAAATAAACATAACGCAGATAGGGATCGGGGTGACTGAGCGGTTAGAATGCTCGCCTCCCACCAAGGTGAACCTGGTTCAATCCCCGGCCGTGTCACTCCCGGATTTTCACAAGTGGGAATCGTGCCAGACGATGCCTCTGGTCGGCGGGTTTTCTTGGGGACCTCCCGTTTCCCTCGCCCTTGCATTCCGGTGCTGCCCCATTCTCACCTCGCTACACCCTCATCGGCTCTCAATACCTCGATGTTAAGAGCAGCTAAACTCTCTTCACTGAATCATGTTGCAAATATCATTAACATCAGCCACATATATATATATATGTTTACCATCCTCCTGCGTGTTCTACAGAACAGATAAGAATAAAAAGGCTTCCATTAATCGAAACACCCTCGGTAACTACTTGGCTGTATGTGGCTCTGGCACCAAGCGTCTGATTGGATATGCTATGGAAGTCAATGGCTGGTCTGTTATGTGTCATGTTCTCCTTCTGGCGGGAAATGGTCAAACACGTTCAGCCATCTTGCTGGCAAGTGAAGCCATTCCGCCGGAACGAGTGGACGGAGCTCGCAGTACACAAAGTTTCTACGAATTCTGTGCTATTCCGTACTCCTTCACTGAACCTAGTTTTCTTTCTAGCCAATGCGTTTGCTAATGTAATTATAAATGTGGTAACAAAGAAATTTTTTAGGAAATTCTCTCGTGAATGAGAGTGATGCGCTTAAGATTTAAGAACAACAATCTTGCTAGTCACTTAAATAATTTATTTAAATATTCATCAGTGGAAATGCCAATAAACAATGTAAAAGTTCCATACACGCAACCTATAATAAACAGTTTTTCTTAATTGTGAAACAGTCATGATATAAATATCCTTCAAAACTTCTTAAATTATGTTTTTCAATTTCACAAATAAAAATATTTTTAAAAAGTTGTTTTTTAGCCACAGGAAATCACAATATTACTTAACATTAAAAGTAAGTGAACATAAACCAACATGTTCGATATAGGAATAAAGCAGTGAAGTTGCCACTACTCCTTAAGAGCTGTTCTGAATAACGACGAGGAAGTAAGTGAAGACAGCAGCAATAAATGAACCTACAAAACTGAAATCAAGAGTGAAGATGCTGGACACTTTGAATTCTACTGGCTGATGGAGCGTTTCCAGGAAGAAAAACTTAAGTTGCTTGGCTTTTCGTTCATCCACAGCGCAATTCAAGATAATCTTCTGAACGATTCTGGATGTCCCATTCGCTTCGGAGCTAGCCAACTCGCAAATAGAGACTACTAGAGGTAATTGCAGGAATTCAACAAGAACCCAGATTGCACATTCCGCACGAAATCCTGCGCTTATTAATTCGGCAGGGAATGCCGTATATTGGCAAAGTACACTGAGGTTCCCGACTAGTGTTGCTGTTATGAGTAACAGGAGTGGGGTACGGTACATTGAGTTCAATGATAGCACCATGTCAGCTAAGTCAGAACGTACTTTCCTGAGCAGAAACAGATGTTCTCCGGACATTCTGTTAGAAAAAACTCGTAATCGGGAAATATTTCTTGCAGAAGAATTATGTAGGCTGATGGTGGTGAACATCTCCGAATGCTGCTCTCCGGCAGAAAATCGGCCGAGTTGTTTATTGATGGCCCTGAACCGATACCACAAACTCATAACAAGAATCACAAAACGAAGTGTGCACAGAATGTTGATCGTGAAGCTGAAGTAAAATGAAATATACACGTATGAAAACGCAACCACCGGTCTCTCTATGTAGTAAGTGTGGCTAAATAAGCCCAGGAGGGATAATATTACAAGAGGGAGCACAGCTAACTGAATAACGGCAGTTCGCTGGTAGCATATCATAGGCTGCTCCAGCAATATTTGGTCCAGCTCGGTCATCTTGGAGAGGATTCTGCTGAAAACTGTGGAACAGCGGAGATGGGTGATGATAAATGAAACAGAGCAAAAAACCTCTAACACCCAACCGCCACAGTGGACAAGGACTAGGAGGTATTTACGTTCAAAATTTTGGAACATGGCCTTCCACTCGTTTATCGGCAACAGCACAATTAGCATCATCATGACAACACTGCAGATTACCGATGAGATGGATCTTGAAGTGGCCGAGACACCCAACATGGACAGAAGCGCTGCAGACGGCCACATAGAGCTCGCCACGTCTTCGGGAGACAACCAGTCGAACGTCATCCTGGAAACATAGTTTCGAGAATTACATTACATTAGGCAAAAAATAATTAACCCAGTTTACCCGTTTTCAAACAACAATCAGAAAACTGCTTGTAAACAGTATTTTCAAAGTTGCTACACAAAAGGGAACTTCCCGTGTCCTTGCGATGGTGAGTCTAGATTCTCTAGACATCTCCCATTGTAAATTGCTACAGTTTCCTTGGGCACTTAATTTTACTTCACCAGCTCGTTTTTCCGGCATGTTTATTGCTGGTTAAGAATTATAGGACGGTTATCGCAGAATATGTGAATAACTCTATAAAAAATTATTACAAAGTCTTTAATGTCTAAAATAAGGACTCTTAAAATTTCATGTCTCGAATTATGACAACAGACCCTACTATTTCGCATTATTACATGCCATTATTCTAGGAACCACAGTTCTCGATATCCTTGAACGAAGGTAATGTATATGCTGGCTGATACCATTGTAGGAACTAATTATGTTAAAATCTGCAACACACGGAATAAAGCCATCATAGTAATGAACTTTTACTGTTGGTCCAGAGCAGTGCAGATCATGTTGTGTGGAAGGGATTCAAAAGAATCCCGTGAAACTACCTTTAACTTTGCGACTCCTTTCTTGGTACCAAATAACAACGTGAAATTGTGGGGTCTCTGTTAACGATTTTGTCAAAGATTATAATATATTTTTCAATGATAACGTTAGGATGCACGCGTTACTGTGATAAACCACTGTCACATGTCCAACCGATCATATTTACTTTTTTTTTTACTTACTTGTGTGAAGCTACACGGAAATGTTCCTCCACTCGTCGTGAGTCAAAGGCTAAGTAACACACTCGTCACTATAGTAACGTGGCAAACTAACAACAGCAGCTCCATTAAAATGATTGACGATGCTAGCATGACAACATAAGTGCTTTCGTACAAAGGGCCTATGAGGCGAGGCCCAATTACTTAACAGGAACTCGCCCACGAGACCAACTTGATGAAAAAAAGTGGGTTGTGGCTGTGTAGGGGACACGGCCATTTGTTTTGCGTGAATACGTCTGCGTTGACGCGCTCGGACGCCTTGATGTTTATTTTACGTTCCCGGCGCCGCTTCTCTCTATCACATCGGGTTTTATGGATATCACTGGATTGCTTTAGAGATGCTCTTTCCAACCGTATACGATTTATGTATTTCGACTTGGCTTTTTGACCAGCATAGTCCGGCACTGTGTAAAGTTTCTCCATAACCCCGCCACAAAAATGTTTTTATACACGCAATCGATTGATCTTGACGAGAACTGTTGTTTCAAACTTAAATGGTCGTAACTTCTCCTAATCAAAAGTTATACTACGGGGAAGTTATGAGACGCGGCGAAACGAACTCGAAATTGCGCCCCCCCCCCCCCCCCCCCCTTCACCAAGGCCCATCTCTTTCACAACGCCGCGCGCGGTGCTTCGCAGTCCTCACTCGACGTAACATATTCTTTGATCCTTTGGCAATCGAGTGGTGTAATTGAATTTTGAATGTAGACAATAGATTTGGAGCTGCAATGCCAAACTGTATCCCCCGATTTTATCATCGGATTTTCTGGATTGCCTCCCACTATGGATGCAAATTTAAAGCCGTTTTTACGTGAAAAATTGGCAAGGAATGAGCTGTACTGACAATCCGAAACTTGCAAACAAATCACTTTTTATTAAAATTTCAGCTGGACGACCGTATTCAAGTCAATCGAAAGCATAAAATAAGAAAGGGTTGCCGATAATGAATTAAGAATGAAAACTATCACACGAACTCAACGCTGCATGGCCTACAATGCCCTACGGTGCACAAGTGCGCTAACTACATATCAACTATCAAATTTTCACACCATGACCAACCTTGTGACGTGTAGCTTCGGAGCTCGGGAGACAGGAGAGAGCGAGGTATCAAAATGATTTTTTCCTAACCTACTCTAATCATAAGTGATGTGTGAGCCCGTGGTAGGGACGGGAGCTAAGCGTGTCTCAGGGCTATGCCCCATACGCCTCCAAGGGAAGGAATTAGTGCAAGGAGGCATTAGTGCATCGCGGCAACGAGGGATTTGGCAGCCATGGTCGCCGTTGGGGCCACGACTACCTCCTTGAGTGTACACTGTAAAAAAAAAATACCTTCATTTTACGGAAAAGTGGTGGTAAAAATCTATCCAGAAGTGTCCGTAAACTCTCCGTAAAATTACGGACACATTGATTTTCAGAAATGGACTTTCCGTAAATTTCACGGATCCTCTCCGTTAATTTCCAAGTTAGTTTTCTGTACTCTCCGTTCAAAATAAAAATATATAATGAAAATGTCTTTCATTTTCGTTATGTGGATGTTCTACCGTGTATAGAAAATGATATTAAAAAAGTTAAAAAATTTTGTACTTAAGCGAAGTTTGAACCATAATAAAAAAACGAACAGTCCACGCCCCTAACCATCTTCCTGCAACTCATACTTGAAAATTCAGGTATAACTTTTATATTTGTATTCAAATGACAAAAGCAAAAATTCAGTTTCTATTAAATGTAGTGTATTTTTAGTGTTGCCAAATGTTACACACGCCTGACGCTATTTTTTAATGTTTGAAAGAATAGGTCATAGTCGCATGGATAACCTTAACTGCCGCAGAAACGATCATTTTCTTGTTACTGTGGCGAAGAAAGCTTCACGTAGAATCGACATTGTTCGTCCCCGTAACTCGAAGCCAAAGGGAATACGGAGACTTTCCGTATTTTGTATTTACGGAATTAACACCGTTTTTCGTCATTACGGATTGCCTTTCCGTATATACACTGTACATTTCCGTAAAAAATTCGGTAAATATACGGAAATTTTTAACAGTGTACTTATAGTTAACCTATATCCAAGAAGAGGAAGAGAAAAACAGGCAAAGCACCTTAAAAACCCTTTCGACAGGCAATAATTGAAAATCGTTATATGCTTTGTTAGACAATGCTACAGGAGACATATAGGTAAAGGCTATTCACAGTAAAGTGAGCACTTTTGAGACCCTAGTTACTTTTTCCTTTCAATCATGATTTACTATTTAACAACCATTAAAAATAAATATTGCCACGTAAGTAATAAAACACGGTGTGTGAACTCGGAAGTTAACGTCTAAGGTTAAAATAAAACATATTTATAGACTATTATATCCAATGAGAGGGCTTTCAAAAGTGCTCACTTTATCGTGAAATGCCTATAGGAACCATGCTCTTTATTGGTGGGTACAGAAATACCAGTAGAGAGGGCTGCCAATTTTTTTCTTTATCTGGTGAGCCCCAAATCCCGCTACGCCAGCGTAAGCTCCTTCACAGTTCCGTGAGCCCTCCGGCATGTTTGTTAGTAGCTAAGACGGTTGGAGAATGGGATGTGTCTCAGGGCAAGCCCTTTACGCCCCAATGGTCGGGTTTAGTTATCGAAATTGGGCGCATGCATGGCGGCTGAGCAGGGTCGTCTGGTACGATGGCCGCAGCTGTAGCTATGAACACACCCTGAGATAGCTAGGGTCTAGATGGAAGAGAACAGAGAACAGCGCAAAGCAGAGAGGGCACTGGGAGAATCTCTGCGACAGTCGCTCAGGAGAAAATATAATTCCTTTATTGGATTAAGGGCAGAATAAAGTAGACTGTTTATTAGTTCGCGAAGGTAAATTTTGTGAGGTTAATGAGTGATGATATGAAATGTTTGGAGTCGCTGCTGGATTGTGACGAGGGTCGTACCGCAGTAGCACGGTCGTGGTGGAGGGGGGCAGAACTGCGCCACCCGCCCGCAGATGCCAATCATCTCTCTGGTATTATATATAAAGGTCAGTTACCAGGCATAGATAATATGAGTATTTAGGATGAAGAAGGGAGTGGTGGGGCGATGTAATGAAATGAAATTACCTACTGTGACAGTTCGCTTACAGCTTATGTGGTGGTGTGCGTGGCGTTGTAAGAGTTGTGCGTGGCTTGTGTAATGTCTAGGAAATTAATAATATGCATGGTTATTATTAATAACACATCGGACACAGCCAAACTGGAGAACGCCACATTGGGTATCTGGTAGGCGTATAGAAGCCAGCGCACAAGCCTACACCAGTCCAGAACACCAGACTGGATACCGCGATGCTGATACCCAGGTGCGCACATAGTGTAGCATATAACCGAGTTTTGCAATGTAAATCACAGGGCCATCTCCAAGCCAGAGGTTGTACAGAGCCTGCTTTGCCTTGTTCTGTGATCACATATTACTTCGCTTCAATGTTATGTGATTGTGGGAATTATCACGCGGCCTACTAGTATTATTATCGAATTTATGGCGGCCTGTGAGCCAAAATGCTCTTTGGCCGCTTATATTTTTGTGTTTCCTCGGGGTCATAGTCCCCGAGGCTGGATATTTTCGTATAGGCTGTTCACGGTAAAATGAGCACTTTTGAAAGCCCTGCTTAAGATCTACTTGTATGCACGTTGTGTAGTCGTACGCTTTATGTACAATTAACATTGTCAGGGGCCTTATCACTTTATTCATACATCGGTCCAGCGAAATTGTGAAATTATTAGAAAAGCAAATATTTTTCATATCTGCTCATTCTTACACTTCGAAACATAAAAAAAAAAAAAAAATACAGAAGGCGAAATTAATAATTTAAGTCGTCACAACTGGATACCTAAAACTTTTTATTCGGCGTAGTTATATGAAACTGCTTTCCCTCCATCGTGACCAACTTTACTGGGCCGGTTAAAATTTATGCAGGTAGGAACAGTGACATTTTTATATGGCTGATTTCAAAAGTGCTCACTTTATTGTGAACAGCCTTTATTTGCTCTGTTGACACGATCCTTGTAAAGTTTCTGTGCTAGTTTTGCAAAGTGCTCATCAAGTTTTTCAATTTTCAGTTTACGATGCACATCCACGATAGGGTAGTATCGGGGCTCGTCTGCTGCAATTCGCCGGCATATATTTTGTATTATCTGAAGGCACCTTACGTGTGTTTCAGCTGCATGTGACCATGTGGGCGCACCATATGTAGTTAACTGGGCATATCTAGGGTTACAAGGTCGTTCGTGAAAACAAATAGCAAACCATAAAAATGCTCAAGTTTATTAACAAACACTGTTACAAACGTTGATCTTTATACCCAACGTTGCAGACAGTTAATTCTCTATCAAAATATATTTATAAACATCATATTTGAAGAGATGAAAATCTTTAAAAATATTTCACAAATAATATTATGCATGGCCCTCCTTACTCTGACTGCTATTATAGATTCAAAATCCTTATTTCTTTCATTCCTTATTATAAAAATCTCTGGAAAGAATATATACATATGAATAATGAACAAATGGAGAGAAAAGAACTTTTAAATACTCAGTTCCCGTAATTGAACCTTTAAAACCTTTGTTACCAACTGTTACTATTCTAGTAGTACCAGGCCCAATACGCTATAGTAGGGCATTTTCAGATTTAAAAATAACACAAATACGATAATATTGCATGTAAGGGTGCAAATAATTCTTTATATGACCATTGCCCCAGATACTATTCTTTCTTTGTTGGTCATTACATGTTAACCAGTATTTCACAAAACTGCAAGTAAATGCTTAAATACAAAGTAAACTAGCTTACGAAATATATTAAACATTTGTACATAGACGGAACATGCCGTCAAACTGAAACTGGGTCGTCAAATGATCGCTCACACTCAATCAGTCATATTGACTACAAGTTACCGTTTCTGTATTCTCCATAAAATTTTTTCTCTAAACTGCAAACACTTTGTAGTTTACACTCACCCAGAAACCTGGCTGACTTTGAACTCGAGTCATTTCCAGCCCATTCAAGATGTCCTTCTGAGTTATTCTGGCTGTCCCATTCGTTCCGGAACTAGCCAACACTCAAGCGGATACGACTCAAGTCAATTGCAAGAACTCAGCTGCAACCCAAATGACACGTTCCACGCGAAATCCAGTGTTTATGATCTCAGGAGGAAATTGCGTATATTGGCAAACTAGACTGACAAGCCTGACAGAACATAGCTGATATCTTCAATGACAGTGGCAAACCATAGTACACTGAGTTCAATTATAGAATAATGTCAGTTAAGCCATAGCATATTGTTACGTGCTGTAGCTGGCGCCGACTCCGCTGCCCCACGTCGTAATCGGAGACCCACCTCGCCCTCCCCTCTTCCTGGAACGATGCGCTCGTGGCTGTCTGCCCTCCTTCTGGTAATCCCATGAATGCCGACAGCGGCGAGACTTACTGGCGTCACAGACCTCCTCTCGCCTGCTAGAGTTTCCGATACGTTTAGCGACGACGCAGGAATGTTCTGGTAAGACTGGCTGGCTCCTCATTCTTCAGAGACGCATCACGCGAGTTGGGGGAGATTGTAGGTGGCGGCCTAAGACACTATATATACTGCCGCAACCCAGCGGCCGGCAGTTTTTGACGGAGGCCGCCTGGCGAGTGTGCGCGAGCGAATTGAAGTGTGGACGACGACTGGAGATTGCGGGACGACGGCGAGTGAGGTGTTCGTGGCTTGAATGGACAAGACGGTGTGAAACAGACGAGTGAAGCCTACTGTGGGTGAGGGCGCTTGTAGAACTATAGAACATTGCGAGTGGGGGGGGGGGCATGGACTGAACTGAGGTGGGACTGAATGGAAGTGCAATACTGATTTTATTGTAAATATTCGAACTGTCAAATATGGACGCATAAATTACAAAATAATTGAACAGGTTGATACACTGTCTATTGGGCCTGATCTTTAGTTATTTAATTTAATTGATTTCTTCGTCGTAATTATAAATTTTATTAATTGGTGTCAATTGTGAACAGTAAGTGATTTCAACTTATTGTGAGAATTTGAGCTCACAGAATTTTGCTGTAGTTGTAAATAAAATAAGGAAATTATAATTAATTATTTTATTTGATTAAGACATACATCCCTTAACGAACTTGGTATAGCCCACTTAATTTCTAGAGAGAGAAATTGTAACACTGGTGTCAGAATTGGGATGGAGGCATTTTTAAAAAATAAAATAATAAAATAATTGTAATTAGTATTTGTAAATATCACAATATTTGAGCGCACTTAGCCGAGAAATTGTTTTGAAATTTTTGAATGCTAGCTAGGAAAATGTCGGTAGACATGGAAGCACTTCGCTCTTTAAATGAAACACTAAGCGGCCAAATTAGTAATGTAAATGAAAATGTTAGTAGTAAAATAGTTAATGTTAGTAAATCTGTAAATCAGGGGCGAAGTGTCCATGGAATCAATGGAAGCATTGCTTCCCCTTTAATTTCAGTCTGTCAAATAATAATTACTCTGAAAATTTGCCGAATATCTTTAGTTGTTTTTTTTTTTTTTTTTTTTTTTGCAGAACTGGTAATATTTTATAATTGTGCGGTAGATGGCGGTTCGTGTCTCCCGACGTTCTCTGTGTGTCGTGGAAGCAATCCTCTCGGTTGCTGCTAGAGTGCTATGAGCCTACGACTGCTGAAGGCCAGTGCGACGATAGAACCAAGGGTGCCATGTGACGCGGGGCGGGGGAAATAGGCGAGCCGTGGAAGCAACGAGGCGACCTGCGTAGGGCACGATGTTAGCAGAGTGGCGACCGAACTTCTACGTGACTGTTCGTAGAACAACCAACTATGTGGTTGTCGCGCGCGTATTGGATACTTATACGTAAAATGTGTTAACTAAGGCATGTCTGGTGAACGATTCCTGAAATCGTATTTTGATTTTGTTCCTTCTTAATCTGAAACGTAGTTTCTCAGCTTTTCTTTTACTGAAAATACCTGTGATACAACTGAACGTGTGAGTGGTCATTTACGGGAATATGCGTGACTGCAACATTCAACTACCAGCTGTTATTCGTTAAGAAGTTAAGAAAATGCCTTGGTTTATTTTAATTGGAACATACCTAAGGTAAGTGCAGAATGTGCTTGTATGTTAGTTAAACTTCAGTTCGCTACCGTACCACTCTCTTGATGCGTAAAGTGTCTCAAACAATCACTACTCCAAAATTACGTTAGATTCTCGGGATAAAAAACAAAAACGAAATTTGAATCCTCAAACCCATGACATAGTAAAAATCGATTGTTTTGAATTTTGTTGGGAGATGTACCTCAGAACTTATTGTTTGTATTCTAAAATACTCTTCGAAACAGTTCGTTTTTGGTAATTACGTCATCCACGTTGTCAAAACACAAAAACAAATATAGCCAGGACGAGGCGGGGTGTTTTTTTAATTGATGGATCATTAAATTAATTGTACTCTAATTATAATATTACATAAGATATAACGTGTCCACATCTATGAGCTGACTTTTTTTAAATTGAGAATAATACTAATAGTCTAATACTTCAGACTCATTTTTAGCAATGAAAGATTTTATAAACCTATAGTACCAATGGCCTTCTTCTGTAGCCAATGACAGGAGCGGTTTGTTTGCATGTTCACCTCTACCGGCAAGTCATGGAGTTAAATTGGCGTGGCTGTGAAAATTGACCAACATAAGTGTGTGATACGTGAAGTTATTTTTTCTTTATATTTAGTTTATAGTTTACTCAATAAAATGAACAGTTCAGACGACGTTCGGTCAAGTTCTGCAGAAGTGACAGATTGTAAGTGCGCTGTAGAAAAATTTTTACAACACTCATTTAGTTCTTTACCATACGAAATTAAAAAAGACATAATCAGCAGCGGGAAACCAACTCCTGATCTCAACATACAAACGAAAACAAAACAGTGTTTCTTGATTTAAGTAATTTCAAATGCTTTGACAAATTAGTAGCACAAACATATGATGGTGCTGCAGGTGTATGGTCATGGCAGGTGAAGTAAACGGACTTCAATCACTTGTAAGAGTGAAATGCAGTGAGGCCATTTTTGTACATTGTTATGCGCATAGACTAAATTTGGTTTTATCAGATTCAGTCATCCACATTGACCAGTGCCGAAGGTTTTCCATGACACTTGCAGGATTTGGAACTTTCTTCTCTAAGTCAACAAAGAGAACATATGCTTTAGATCAAGAAGTTAAGAAGCGATTTCCTAGTGCCTCTCCCACTCGTTGGTATTCCAACAGTAGGCTTGTTGAAACAGTCAGTGAATGCAAAGCTGAAATAGAAAACATGTTGGAACTAATGGTTTAAAATGCTGATAAATGGGATAGCGAAACTCTGCTAAATGCTCGCGGGATATTATTTAGCTTACGAGATTTTGATTTCATTTTCCTATTGCATGTTTTTTCCACTATTTTCCCGATGAAAAATGTACTTTTTCAAGTTTTGCAAACGAAAACGTTTGACATTAATTTTTGCATCTTGAAAATAAACGAGTTCAAGGACTATCTCCAAAAACAAAGAGATAATTTTGATTCAATCTGGCAAAAAGTTATTGAGCATAAAAGTGTAGCAGAGGCGCACCAAAACAAAAGATTGCAAATCAGTCATATTGATGAGGAAGATAGAAAGGCATCGTACAGAAGGCTGTACTTTGAAATTATTGACGTAATAATATCAAATTTAACGACCAGATGTTGTGTAATCCAAAAACTCAGATTTTTAGAACTGTTGGACCCTACAAGATTCGAAACATTTAAGAATGTTTTTCCTGAGGAACGCCTTAGTTGTCTGAAAGAAATTTATGGCCGCCATTTCGATTTTCCCAGGTTGTGAAGTGAATTAACGGTTGTTTACGAAACAAATCAGTTTGCTGTTAAGAGCTTTGCAGAACTCCATCATTTTCTGAAGTGAGCTGATCTCGACGAGGTTTTTCTCCAAATCGATACTCTATCTAGTCTTATTTTCACCATTCCAGTTACGAGTGCATCAGCAGAACGATCCTTCTCCACCTTGAAACACATTAAAACTTATTTGCGAAACTCACTAGGAGAAGGACAACTGTCTTCTCTGTCCATACTCAGTGTCGAAAAAAACTTCTTAATAAGCTGCGAGCACAGGATAGATTTCATGATGACGTAATTTAAGTATTTGCTCAAAAAACAGACGAATAGATCTAGAGTAAAATAAATAAGTAATCTGCAAATAACAACATGTTCATCAACGGACTCGTTCAGTAAGTAATTTTTTTGTGTTTTTTTTGTGTTAATTTGTTTGTTTTGATATAGGCCTAAGTGTATCTAGTTGACTGGGAAACAGGATGTTCGAAACATGTGTTATATAGGCCTATGTGGTTTTAGCTTTAAATCAAAGCACATTTGTAAACTTATGACGTTGTCAGCATGTGTGCCTTACATGGGTTAGGCAGTGTCGCAGATAAGATGTGAATGTTTTTAATGCTAGCCTGTTATTTGGTTTTGTGCCGTTCGCTAGCTTTTCCAAGACAAAAGTGTTTAACTCTATATTAATTTTGGTTTTAAAATTTTATTGCGACTTTATTAAGTGTTGTTTTATTATTAATTTAAATGGCAATACACCAACTTACTTGGTGTTGAATATCGGCCGCATATCATGTTAGCAAATAAAGACTGTTGACGATAAAATGAGCACTCTTGAAATCAACCTTAGAAAAAAGTCACTGCCCCTACCTCCATATATTTTAACGGGCGCACTGACTGACATGCACCGAGTAAAGTTGGTAATGATGGATGGAAAGTAGTTCCATATCATAACGTCGAAAAAAAAGTGCGAGGTAACCATTAGTGATAACTTAAATTATTTCTTTCTCTTCCTGTTTTTTTTTATATGAATCAGTGTGTATAATTGTCCAGATTTGTAACATATTTACTTTTCCAATAATTCCACAGTTTCACCTGACCGACGCATGAATAAAGTGACGAGGCTCATTACAACGTTAATTTTACATAAGGCGGAAACATACATAAAGTGTATACAAGTAGATTTCAAGCAGGGCTTTCAGAAGCACTCATTTAACCGTGAACAGCCTATAGTATACTGACGTAAGGAGAAAATCATTAAACCAACAATTACAATTTGTCGATATTTAACTAATGATCGTTACTTTCAGAATTTTCACAAAATGTATCTTTTCTGTTTTGCACAAATTGCTTCCCCTTCTTAAAATCTCGCGCCTCGCCAACGCTGTAAATAGTCAAATTAGTAGTGTTAGAGACAGCGTGAACGAATATGTAGATAGAAAAATATACGGTGTGAATGAGAATGTGGACAGAAAGATAGAAGGTGGAAGAGAATTAGTGAACAATAAAATAGACTGTGTAGACAAGAAAATTTACAGTGTAATGGACAGTGTGAATGAAAGGATGGACAGTGTTAACGAAAGGTTAGACAGTGTCGAATGTAAAGTGGACCAAGAGGTGAACACCCTCAAGAAGGAATGGGAGGACGAAATAGCATATACTGACAAACTAGACTGACAAACCTGACAAAACATTGCTCTTATCTTCAATGATAGTGGAAACATGGTACACTGAGTTCAATTAGAGAATAATGTCAGTTGAGTCAGAGCATATTTTTCTGAGCAGAAACAGATAAATTCCTGTAGAAGCAGAAGCTTGGAACTGAGAGCGATTTTTCTTGTAGAGAGATTATGAAGTCTAACGATGGTGAACATCTCTGAATACCCTTACCAATCAGCAGATCTGTCGATATGTGCATTAAGGGCCCTGAACCGATGCCACAAACTCAGGGCAAGAATCATAAAATTACTTGTGCACCTAATACGTATTTCTTTGGACGCCATTTTGAAAATAAGTACCTGATCAAGTTAAATTTAACTTTTACTTACATTCTATATATAAATTAAATTTTTTTCCATTTACAATTAATATGATTAATAACAGGGATAAATATGTATGTTGGTAATACGCAGTAAGAAAACATTCTTATGCAAATTATTGTGAGCGTACTAACACGGTACGATGACCTTTTGCTGTAATTTTCAAGACATAGTTTAAACTTAGTCTAAGTGAGATGGAAGCATATCCTGGAGGTATAACAGGGTTTCAGAAAAGTTGGAAGTAACAGTAAATTGACTATAAGTAGAGACCTGCAAAATTCACGTTATTATTTGGCATCAGGCTAAACTTCACAGTACTCTATACACAGCAGCCGGAGTCGTTTCTATATTGGCTGCTGCATAGATGTGAAGTCGCTCACTTTCTGACTGAACTGCACGTGATTGGACTACACATTCGTGAAGTGTTCATTTATTGGCGAGTTACCTGGGGCGTGTCGAATAAAGTATGGTGCAAAGGTACGTGTGTTTGAAGTTTAAAATGTCCTCAAATAATAACGCGAATTTTGCATGTTTCTAACTATAAGTAGTGAACTTAAATGCAGACAAAGGAATGTCACAGTTGTCATGAACACTACAGATATGAAGACTCGATTTCAAGTCGTTCGAAACGTCGGGACACCGAAGTAATATGTGACTAAAAACAAAATTTAAAGTATTGTTCTTATATTCAGCATTTAACATCAACTTAGAACATTTGTTTTTCATAACATGAAAAAGATAACATGAATAGTAGCAAGCTATACGTATTTAAATATTAAATCCTATTCTAATCCACAGTGCAAGACACTATAGAGAAGGAGAATGGAATCGCGGTTCCTTTGATGTAAAGTTACCTAATCTCTAATTGCCTACAATAACCTCTGAATCCATGAATCATATTGGCATCTGACATGCTGCGGAGGTCCATTATTACTTAGCTGCCCTTTCCCAAGGACAACACCAGTCGCAGGTTGATCAAAGACTGTGATCCATATTGCTTGCGAGTGAAAAAAAAATTAATGGCTTGTGAGGCTAGATTTCGTGAAACACCCAGTTGTTTCGCGTCTTTTCTTAGACAATCTGTATTTGTTTACTGGGTTTCATCTTTCATCTTCTTTATAATATAACGAGAGTGCTAAAGTATTTCGAAAGCAGATGGCTATGACATTATTGAGAGATCAATGTATGTAGGGACTAAATTGCACTCAACGTTAAGGTACGTATTAGTAGAGATAGGAAAATTTCGCGATTTCGATATCCTGTAGGCTAGACTCCACAATTCTTTGTACAGTCGAACGTCAGATGTTTGTTCATTGGCTGCTGTCCCAATTTTACCGCACACCTGGCAATACGGGATTCGCTACTTGTTCCCTTGCAAGTCTGCTATTGGCACAGCCGTCTAGTACGTGCATAATAAACTATGATCCAATAGCAAATGTGATTTCAGTGTACACGTGTATGAAATCTATCTTGACCTGAGATGAATCCGCAAAATTTCCCTATCCCTACGTATTAGTTAACTATTTATATTCTGATATGTTCAAACATTCTTAACTGCAAATGTCAACAGATTTAACATCCCATACTAACCATCCATAATAAACAGTTCGTCGAAGTGAAGCACAGTATATGGTTAAATAGTCTTCAAAACATACACACACCTATACATATACATCCACTCAAACTCGTATAATTGCACGTATATAAAATGTTATAAGAAAATGTTTTTTTTTTTTGCAGAGGAAATGAGAGCATTAGGTACAATTTTTTAAATTAGTTAACATCAAAAAAATTACAATTTCACAGTACAAACAAAGCAGTGCAGGCGACGCTTATCTTCAAGAGCTGTTCTGAAGAATGGCGACTAAATAAGTGATAACAGTTCCAATAAATGCAGCCATGAAACTGAAATCAAAACTGAAGCAGCTGAACACCTTGAATTCCACTCGGTGGTATTGGACTTCGTGAAGAAATATCTTAAGCTGCTTGGCTTCTTGTTCACCCACAGTGACATTAAAGATGGCCTTCTGTAGAATTCTGGCTGTCCCTTTCGCTTCTGAACTAGCAAGCTCGCAAGCGGATACGACTAAAGTGAACAGCAAGAACTCAGCCGCAGCCGAAACAAGACAATCCACACAGTTTCCTGTGTGCATCATATTGGCAGGAAATTGTATGCATTGGACAATTAAACTGACAACCTTGACAAAAGATGTAGTTATCTTTAATAACAAAGGGAATCCGTACACCGAGTTCAACGTTATAACCACGTCTGCTAAATCAAAGCGCATTTTTCTGAGCAGAAAAAGATGATTTTCGTTAGATGCAGAAGCCCGCGATTGAGAAATATTGCTCGATGAGGAATTAGATGTACCGACGATGGTGAATATCTCTGAATGCTCTGCTCCTTCAACAAATCTGTTGAGATGAGCATTGATGGCCCTGAAGCGATACCACAAAACCAGAACAATAATTATAACATGAAGCGTGCAGACAGTATTGGTAATAGTGCTACAGTGATACGAAATACGCGAGTTTATATATCCCTCAGACAACCTGATGTAGTAGGCATAAAAATAGAAGGCCAAGAATGATATCCCAGCCAGAGGCAGCACAGTTAACTGAATAGCGGTAGTTCTCTGGTAGCATACCATAGGCTGCTTCAGCAATATTTGGTCCAGCTCAGTCATCTTGGAGAGGATTCTGCTGAGAACTGTGGAGTACCGGAAATGGGTGATGAGAAACGAAATGGAGCAAGAAACGCTCATCAGCCAAACGCTACAGAGGATAGCATTCGCGAGGGATCCTTCCAAAGCTCGGAAAATTACCATGATATCGTTCATCGGCAACACAAAAATGAGTATCAACATGATCGCACTGCAGATTATTGACGAGTAGGATCTTGGAGTCGCTGAGACACCCAACATCGACAGAAGCGCAGCAGACGGCCACAGAGAGGACGCTGCGTCTTCGGGATACAACCAGTCGAACGTCATCCTGGAAACATAGTGTCGTGAATTACATTCAATTTTACGCAACATCTTCAGTGAACCAGAATTTCATGAAATTATTTGAGGACTAACTATACTTCAAACACATGTGCATTTAAGTTCATTTTTGATTGAATGGCATTTTTTAAACCTCGCCCTGAAACAAACATAACCCAATAAATAACCATAAATCAAAGTCTGGATCGAATTCTTGTGGTATCTCGTCTCAGGTAAATGTAGAGCATCAGCCAATGAATAACTATCTGAGGCTCGATTGCACAGAGAATAGAGGAGTCTAGCTTGTTGGTAAACGAATCAGCTAAATCTCCGGGCATCTAAATATTGTGCGTGATTAGAAGTACACCTACAATTTGCGGTAAATCCCATTATTATTTTGTATGTTATGAAATACTCTAAATCAATTCTTGTTCATACCAAATGTTGTAAACTATTTGAAAAGTGGATTTTCATGTTGTTAGTGATTAGACGGAAGGATATATCGCGGGCTTTTGTGACTCTAATGCTAGAAGTTCCGCCATTCATATGTCGTACATTGGAACTCTCTCATTGACTACAACATTCTACTTCACACACTGGTTCTTTTTATGTAAGTTTAAGTTGCAAAGAATGTCAGAAATTTTTTGGTTCACTCCCAAAATACACAAGGAACTAACAATTTTTTAAAGCCCATAACTCCAAGAACTAATGGAATTTCTTTTAAAGCTTTGTAACAAAAAGTCCTATCATATCACATTGTAATATGACATCATGTTAGAATCCACAGTCCTCTTTATCCTTGAGCAGAGGTAATTTTCACACTGGATGACGCCACAGATATAACTCATCCCCGTGTTTAACCCGACCACACGTGGTGTATATACCAGAGTGCTTAATTTTTACTATTGGTAGAGCCAAGGTTATACGGTGAATAGCGATAAAACATAAATAACACCGAAGCGCTAGTTAATACACCGCCTTACATCGAAATGTCAGTTAAAACACAAAATAAATTAAATTTAGCCAAAGCAGTACAAACTGAGTGATACCGAGATTAATTTAAGTTTTCAGATGATGTGAAGAAAAAAATGAATTTTAAGCTGTTGTCTTTCAGGCTGAGTGAATAACAGCAGTTAATATTGAATACTATGTGGATGAGAAATGATCGTCTAATGATAATAGCAAAATAGTAAAAGCAAATATAAAAATAATTTTATTTCCAGTATTAAATTTTTTTTTTCTTTATAAAACCATATACAAGCCATTCGTGTAAGACTGTAACAAAATATCCACACTGTTTAGAAACCTCAACATACAGATTACGAAGAAATAAAACATTTAAAAAAGTGATTTTTTGACCTATGGTAATGCTCTGTTCAAATAAATTGTTTTCTTTTGTTTATGCAATTACGTGACTTTCATAAAAATTTTAATGGAAATATGCATATAAGAATAAATTACTAACAATTTTTAATAATAAAATTGGCAATAAAATAGCACAGTGCAATGTTGGCTCTAATAATGCACCGTTGTAATTTTGACGTTTCAATTTCTAATACTTTCATTATAAAACCGGCAACACCGAAATCGCGTATTTTTAAAAGCAAAATTTGACTTAATATAATGCTACAAAATCTTACCCCTAACTATTGGTTCTGAGCTCTGTAGCACGTAATAGGCGAGGCAAGGGCCATTAACACACGTAAAATAACATACACTTACATGTAGGGCCAGCTATTTTTCGCGAAAAGATTCCACGGCCAGTTTTGCTGCAAAACACGTTAGTTTAGAACATATTTCGGGGTTGGACGATTTCAACTCTGCCGCCTCGTAGTTATTGCTGGACGTTCAGCGTCGGGGAGATTTAATCCTGATTGGCCAAGTGGAGTATGTATCTTGTCACGCATACACATGCCCAGTAGGCAAAGTAAATTTGCAAGCGTGGACATACGAAGTTGAAGCGTAGCCTGCGCATAGATCTCCTCGCGAAAAACAGGCGTCTCTACTTATATACAGTTTATTTTTCACTGAAGTATAAGGCTAAATGATAAGATTGCAAGTTATATATGTATATAACGATACGCTGCTTTTAGAATTTACGCGTAAGTCAGCTGCATCTCGGCTACAAGTTCAAACCTACTTTCATTTACTTGCTTGTGTGAAGAACGCCAAGCAATTACCGCCCTCGCCCTACGCCAAATGATAAGTAATACACTTGTTACTGTAGCAACAAGACAAATAGGTAACAGAAGTACCATTAAAATGATTGACAATGCTAGAATAACGACGTAAGCTTATTTTCCATTATTATTGCGTTGTAAAGTTCGGTGGATATTTTCAAACGTTCGAGAAAGTCCATTAGCATAAACTGTAATCACAGGATAATCAGTCATCACAAGTTGTCGACTTTGGAACTAACGAAGCACTCGTTCGTCCAGCTTGATCTATGGTTGTTCCGTTTCGTGTACGAGAATATAGAAATCTTATCACGTTTCCTGTCGCTCATCAATTTTGATGTTGCGAGTGGTATTTCAAAACAGCCTTTGAAACTAAATATGTCATAATCTTGCCCATGATAGATGGGGACAACCAAATTTCGCGAAAAGATTTCCGCACGTGCTAGATCTCAATACCCTACAAGCGTACCAGCAATTTCCTTCTTGTAATTTGCGGCGTGTGTCTGTGATAAGACATTATCTTAGTTGACTGGCCAATTAGAATAAAGTTGCTCCGATACTGTACGTCTCTGATTCGTGGGACGATAATTAAGACGGGTAACATCTAGATCATCCAATGAAAAAAGTGGATCTGAGGAAAAGTGTTATAACTGGTCGCGGTGAAATGTTTTCGCGAAATTCGGGCGTCCCTAACGATAGATATATTACTTTCTCTTGTTTTTTATGTTATATAGTAAGTAGGGACCCTTCAAGATTCACGTTATGTTCTGGCATCACGCTATACTTCACCATCCTATACGTATTCGAGTAGTAGTCCTTCGTTTGTTGGCTTCTGCAGCAGTGAGAACCCACTTTCCCTTTTGATTTGGTTGGACGTGATTGAACCAGCCTCTCGCTAGTAGTTTTCTATTGGTCGAAAGGCGTCCAGGGCGTGTCCGGACAAACTGCAGTCCAATTAAAAATGTAAGAGCTTGAAGGCTAGTCTGTCTTGAAATAATAACGCGAATTTTGCATGTCTCTAATGGTAAGTATTATTCATTGGCGTAAGATTTCTTCTTTGTGTTTGTTTTCGAAAGCAGTTCAACATTGTGTTTGATTTGCCAGTTCTAGTTTAGTCTCAGCTAATTGGTTGTATCTACACTCAAAAGCCTTATTAACATAGGCCTATCTTAGACATAAAATATATATTTCACTGTAAAAATTTCCCCCTTTAAAATATTCGAGGGTCAAATCTGAAGTATAAGTTTTGCTATCAAAATTTTCCATCGAACAATGATAACATTGACTATTTCTAAACCTATGCCCCAATGTCAGAATTATTTAATTTGACGTACACGGGAACCTAATGTGTAGAGACATAATTTTACACAAAAAAAATTGTATGCTGAGGAAGTCTCCAAATCTTATTGTTACGTAATACTTTTATGATTGGATGAAACATTGGCAGTTTTCGCAAGGGAATCATGCACGTTCAGCATGAGAGCGACAGAAGTCTCTCTGGTCCCAGTAAAATAAGGAAATGGCTCCTCTGAAGTACTGCAGCCAGTGAGGAACGAAAAATTGCAGGCATGTACACACGACATTGGAACTTAATACGACATCCGACATTTTCGCGATATATCGCCATCCTTACTAATGAGATGTTTAGTCAAACATAGTTTATAACGCCGTGTACAGCTGTTCTATTACTATGAAACCCAATACAGTGGAAGATGTCATGGCAAATGTGATTTATTGTCGGTTTCAAAGAATCATTAATGTATCACACACATTTACTAAGCGATGAAATTTGTTGCGTATGGCATTTTTACCGTTACTCTTCTATGTGCATACGCTTTCGTGTTTACAGACATTTTATATAAATTAATTGTCGTTATTATCATGCTTCGGGCACCATTGTCAACTTTGTGGGAGCAGAAATTATTGTTTTCTGTGCACGATTATAATTGGTTCCACTAATCAAACAAAAATAAATAATTAGTAGAAGCCCGGGAATTTCCAGAAATTATTTGGCAACCAGCTAGACACCAGAATCCTTAGCGTATTAGAGCCTAAAGTAGCTGCTCATTGGCTGATGCCCAAGTTTTGCCCCCAGAGTAAGTGGCACGGTATTTGGTACTCTTTCTCTTGCTGTTCAGTTATTGGATAGGAATTTTTTTTCAGGGCGTGGCTTAACTTACCGCGACCCATTTGGAAAATGAAGTCAAATGTACATGTGTTTGAAGTTTAACTTGTCCTCAAATGATTTCGCGAAATTTCCGGTTGTATAATAATTACTGGTCCAACATATATTTATTAGTGGAAACTTGAGCTAATAAGCTTGTGCAGAATAAGACATTTTTAAACCAACCTCGTTTGAAGTGATTTGGCGGAATAACTTGAGATTCAGTGAAATGCGTAGCGGGAGTGTAGTAGAGAGATTTGAGTGGTTCTTAATATCGGGGTGTATATAACCAATTAGGGTGAAGTGAGGTGGGTATGAAGCAGCGCCGGAATGCAAGGACGGGGGAATCGGGAGATCCCGAGCGAAACCCAGCTGCACCGGCCGGCACGATATTCCGATATGCGAAAATCTGGGAGGCGAGTAGTCTAACCACTGCACTACCGCAGCCCGGACTACTGAACGAATGGGTCTCTTGGGGGGGGGGGGGGGCACTCAATAAAGACACGCAACAGTCGAAATTGTCCACTCATGGAAGTGGGCCCCCGTGAGTTTTAAAGTTTTGAAACACAAACTGTAACGGAATATTTCCGCGAAAAACAAGTGCCTCTTACCGAAAGTAGGAGCACGAAACTAAGCTAGTTCATTACCTGTAACTGCAGATACGTGCTTTACGAAAGTAGGAGCACGAAACTAAACTAGTTCATTACCTGTAACTGCAGATACGTGCTTACCGAAAGTAGGAGCACGAAACTAAGCTAGTTCATTACCTGTAACTGCAGATACGTGCTTACCGCGAGAACATTTTGACAGCTAGGCTAAACTTGACAGTTGCGTATACACCCTAGTCGTCGTAATTTTTCCATTGGCTGCTGGCTCGACGAGTGAAGTGAGTGAAGAGATTTGCGTGGCTCTTAACATCGAGGTCTTGAGAGCCAATGAGGGCGAAGTGAGGTGACTGTGGTTGAACTCGTCAAACATATAAAAAATTCGTACTGTTCCAACATACAACATTTTCTATGGAAAAAGGAGCCGTAACGCTTGCACAAACAAACCCTCGGCGCTATTATTACCATTTTCCGAACACTTTGTACTGCACGCACACGTATACTGAGAGTTAGGTAAGCTAGAAGTGAGTTACATATATTCACGGCTGCATGATCATCACTTCTGTTAGTCTCTGTATTACTAATTAGAATCGTCCTATTGGTTCACACAACATCGGACACGCCTAATACACTGTACAACCTTAATTACTGGCCGGCTCTCTACCAATATAATGCCGACTTGGAACTGGCCAAGTCAAATGTTCTTTCCCACCTAGAACAATGTACAATCCATCCTGTTCACTTGCAAAATTTACACTTTTGGGTGCTGCTGAAGTAATATTACTACGCAGAGATCCCTAAGAAAACTGCTGGTGAAGTAATATTACTACGCAGAGATCACTAAGAAAACTGCTGGTGAAGTAATATTACTACGCAGAGATCCCTAAGAAAACTGCTGGTGAAGTAATATTACTACGCAGAGATCCCTAAGAAAACTGCTGGTGAAGTAATATTACTACGCAGAGATCCCTAAGAAAACTGCTGGTGAAGTAATATTTCTTCTTCCGTGTCTTTAAGCAATACGGAAGTCACAATATTACTGCATACTCATTACAACCCAGTTAAATCCAGACGATGTAATATTACATGTAGCACCCAAAGTGGTAAACCTATGAGGACGGCACAAATTTATAGGCACTGAGTACAAGGTTGAAGTGATCTGTCTGCTGTATAGCCGCCACTGCAACAATATCCGCTATGTTGGTTGGTCTCTGTATTTTCACTTACCGCAGTGTTATTGGTAGAGACCTGCAAAATTCGAGTTATTATTTGGTGACACGTTCAACTTAAAACACATCTAAATTTTTCAATAAGTTCATCATTGGATCACGCTTCATCTGACACGCCTTGGGAAACTCTGCGCCAGTAAATGAACACTTCGCGATTGTGTAGTCCAATCACGTGCAGTTCAGTCAAAAAAGGAGAGTCCTCACATCTATGCAGCAGCCAATGGAGAACCGACGCCGGCTCGAGTATATACAGCAATGTGAAGTTTAGCCTGATGGCAAATAATAACGCGAATTTTGCAGGTCTCTAGTTATTGATTCAGGCTACGCCGAGCACTGCAGTGCTCTGCCACGTTTATTACTGGTTGTCTTTTGACCAATGAAGTCGCGTGTTGACTCCGCGCCAATTAATGTGCCGCGACAGATGCAACAGGTTGTACGGTCAAATTGTGTTCATTTGAGAAATATTAAAAAGGACACTTTTATTCTTACGAATTGAAATGTTGACAAGTTATAATTTTCCACAGATTCCCATAAATAAAGTCCAGTGAAACAATAAGACAACGGCTATAATAGTGTTAATTTTGTCTTCAACATCATAGAAATTTCCATATAAACATAGCCCTGAGAATGTAAGTGCAATCCTCTCAGAGTGCAAACCAACCTCGTTTCGCGAAATTTGATAGAAAAGTTTGAGATAGTGGCAGGGGCTTAACCCTTTCAGACCACTTCAGTTTATGGTTACAGGTGTTGCCAACAACAAATTTTACTATGCGTACTGTACTCAAGTCGACACAACACTTGTTTCTGTCAGGACCAGTGAGCGGTAGGCTTTTAAGAGTAATATGAACCTAGACGATCAACATGGTTTACGAATCACTTCCCCATTGTAAACATCATTCGCCTCTCTACTTCGTAGTGTACAACACTAGACAAATATGACCTTCACTTTTGTAATGTGCACAATTGGGTACACTGTGTTAGGACTAAAGACGTGCCAAATTCGCGTTATTATTTGCTACCATGCGAGACTTCACTGCCCTACCCCTAAATGAGAACAATTCGTATTTTCATTGGCTACTGTTAACTGTGCGAAGTCATTAACCTGCATGTTCTTGTCCGCTGTAGAGTGGTTGTTAAAACAGTTGATCCGTACTACTGGCTGAAAGCGTCGAACACAAGTTTTCAACCAATATCAGAAGACAAGCAAGCATACAAAGTCTTGGAGTTTAATCTGCAGCTATAGAATAACTCGAATTTTGCAGGTCCCTACAACTAGATATGATCGTTTATCGCGGGAAAGGTCGACTGTTTGCAAAGAATTCAGCATGTAGGGCGGTTTTCTTTCCTTATTGGCCGTCATGCATGAATGACGTTGATACCCCATTTCACTGGGCCTGTGAGGATTCTGATACTAGACGGCAGAACATTCGTGATTGGTCTGCAAACAACTTAGCCGAGTCAAAACTTTGTTCATCCAGTCATGGCAGAATTAACTAGTTAGTGTGTTATAGAAGACATGTTGGCTCAATAAATTTTCACGTTTTTCCATCATCTCTAGTTATGACGTATACGAAGTGGGTACCAACGGTCCAATGACTTACCGAAAAAGAACACTACAACTGCAAACATTCCGAGAAGGTAATAAGTGAGTGAAGAGATCTGAGAGCCGATGAGGGTGAGGCGAGGTGAGTATGGAACAACACCGGAATGCAAGGACGGGGGAAAGGGAGATACTCGAGGAAATCTTCCGACCAGCGGCATCGTCCGGCATGGTTCCCATATGAGATATTCCTGGAGCGACCCCGCCGGGAATCGAACCCAGTTCGCCTATGCGAGTAGTCTAACTACTTTAAAAATGTTTCTCATGTACTTAGCCATATTGTTAAAGTGTATAACACAAATATGAATAATTGTACTTCCCATAGAACGCATTCTCTATTCTCGAATATACACTGTAAAACATTTTCTCGCAAACTTCCTAAACTGTAATGGAAGTTTCTAACCTATGCATAGAGATAGGGAAATTTCGCGAATTCATTTCGGGACAAGATAGACGTCAAACACACAGCTGAGGCTCCATTGTGCAGAGGACTGAGGAGTCTAGCCTACAGGTCATTTGAACTGGCGAAATTTTCGTAACCCTACCTATACAGTAAATGGTAATTGTACTACGTATCAGGCTGAAAACGTGGGAATGTTTAGTATCGCTACTATACAAAGTTGGGGACTTCCCTACGCATTTGACTCTTGCCTGAGCAACTGTAGGAACGTTACAATACATCTATGGAAAAATATTTTACCATTCGCGCTTTGTCACTGTACGTATACACTGATATGGAAAATTTACAAATGCTTTCTTAGAGTGTAGTATAAATAAAGAGCAAATAAAAGCTTAAATATTTCAGCGATAATTCGCGTAGCAAATACCAACTATTATAACACTTATCAATTCTTTTTATTTATATATTTTAGGCTAGAAAAATCTCCCGAATAATGACGTAACGTGTGCATGCTTTCCAACACATCGTGGGAACTGTTTTCTAACATGTGAAGCTGAGTGCATAAACCATAGCGGCCGAGCAGTCTTTCGTTGCATCAAGGCCAAAAGTCACAGCCATGGCCTGCCTCGGCCAGTTCAGTTCATTCAAATGTAAACTCTCCCATCACAACAGGAAACTGCTATTAAAGACTCTCTCGCCGCGAGCCTACACGTGAGATTTGCCTCTCTGTACGGCTAAATCAACGAGTGGCAAGTCATGTGGTGTAAGACGACCATTTCGGAAGAATTCATCTCCTTCCAACAAATTTCATAAAATAATCTTGAATGTGTTTGAAAATGTGTTACGCTGTCAAATTTTTTATTGGCAGAATTCAATTTGAAATACTTTTTAAAAATTATTTATTGCTTTTGTTTTTCCGCGCGATTCTGAAAAGTTGGCCAGTGCAGCAATTCCAAAGCCCAAATACCAGAATCCGCAAACTCGCATGTAAAGAGTCATGAACTATTTGTCAGCTGCCGAACCCACCTGCGTTGCGTTGCCTCATATCGCTGCTCAGTGCTGAAGGCATTGCGATCCTATGGAAGTCGATGCCCGCCAAGTTGATGGTGCTCTTAGGAAGTTCGGAGGAGAATCGGACAGCAGAACATTTAAATTAAATCCAGCAGACAGTCAAAAGTGGGGGAACTCTAGCCAGTAGGCCCGCGTGGGAAGGAGCCAAGCACACGAGGGTGCAGGAAAGCAATAGGAATGGGACATCGAGATCGAGCCCGTGGAGCGGCGAATACTTGACGAAGCGATCGGCGCATAATTACAAACATTTTGGATTACGTTTTCAGTATAGGCTGTTCACGGTAAAGTGAGCACTTTGAGGCCCTAGTTACTTTTACCTTTCAGCCATTTTTATTCCTTTAATAACCATTTTTTTAAAATAAATATAGCAATTTAAGTAATATACACAGCGTTTATACTCTACCGCACTCGGAAGTTAACGTCTAAGGTTAAAATATTATATATTTATTGACTATTATTCCAAATGAGAGGACTTCCAAAAGTGCTCATTTTACAGCGTATATCCTATAAATGGAGCTGTGTAAGACTTCATTCTTTTAATTCCTCGTACTTGCTGGGTTATTTCGGGTTTGGCGGAGGTTATTGGACAATCCACGGCTACTTCGTTCCTGTTGGTTGAGCCCTCTCGTCATTCCTTGACTTGTCTTCCTCCTGGTTTGTTGAGCATCACTGTGTAGTCTCCGCAGTCTTGTGCAAAACTACAGAGCGACACTCGAATAAAGCTTATAATCCAGTGGGAAATAAGCTGTCATCTGCCCATGTAAAAATAGCGAACTTATTGGCACACAGAGGAACGCCACAGTATAAGCTGTACACGGTAAACTGAGCACTTTTGGAAGCCCTACTTAAGCACTACTTATATGGACGTTGTTTATTCTTCTGACATATATGTAAAATCAGCACTACTATGTGCATCATCATTTCATGTGTGCGTCGGTTGAGTAAAACCATGGAATTATTACAAAAGTAAATAGTTTTCAAATCTGCTAATTGTTATACTTAAGAGCCTTAAAAAAAACAGAAAGCCAAGTAAATAATGTAAGTTATCACAAATGTTTACCTAGCACTTTTAATCCGATGCTAAGCCATGGAACTACTATCCCTTCTTCGTTACCAACTGTACAGGGCGCATGTCACTCAGTGCGTACGTTAAAATATGTGCAGGTAGGCGAAGTGACTTATTTCTAAGGTTAATTTCATAAGTGCTCACTTTATCGTGAACAGCCTTTACGTTACGATGTACTTATATTCAACATCAGACCAATTTAACCTCAGATATATTCCTTTAAATCATATGAAGCAGATAACATGAATATTAACCAGTTCATATAAATATAATTGGTTCAGACAGCATTTGTTTATAATTCGTATATTGGCCAAAGAAGGTCAGCCATGTTGCTGACAAGTGAAACCGTTTTACTGGCGTGTGAGACTGGATATTATAATGCATCCAGCTGTTTTACATTTTATTCTGAAGCATTCTCTACGTGTCCACAAGAATTAATCGTCGATATAAGCTAGTGACAAGTGCATATGTATTTCCAGAGTAGAGAGCAATGACTACATTTAGAAATCTCTAGACTATGTGGGAGGTCAGTCTTGAGTAGTAGGGAAATGGGGAAACTGGTGCAATGAATTTTATATGGCAGCCGCTGCGCCTGTCATATTCTGGGCAGCTGCATTCTTCGGCTCGTCTCGGACGACCTCGGCAATCTACGGCTCGACTCAGGGTGGTGCCCGGAATCCGTCGACTAGGGTTTGACATACGTACCCGAAGGTGCTCGGAAGTTACGCCCACTAATATTCTTCAAGCATATGTTTGTTACAGGTAGCCACATTGGTTTTGTTTGCATAGGGTATGTCAAATCGTAAATCCGTAATTATTATTTGATTTAATTTTTTTTATTTGGAAATTATTCATTTATTTTTTATATTGTGTCGAAATTATACATAGGGTATTGCTGGAACATGCAAAGGTCTCTTTTAACCCGTTCAATTACTGCGTCCACGATCGTGAACACGTTGAAAATGAATAATTCTTATGTTCAGTTCTGTAAAAATCGAGGCTTCAGTGCCAAACACACTTGAGTGTCTACCTTGTGGCTAATCTGATTTGTGGAATTTTGCACACCTCTTTTACATGAATTGTTCATGTCCATATCACTGAGCAAGCAGCACATTGTTCATTGGCTGCGAGAAAAATGCTGAAAGCAAGTAGAGCTCATACCATAAAATTATGTGATTGCAACACTTTGACTCAGAAATTAACGTGTGAACGAACGTGTTAAAGTCTCATTATTCATTGCCTCGACTGTTTTTTTTTTAGGTATACGTATTTTACTCAGATTTTTATTTTAATGTATGTTTGTATGATCAAACCAAGCCCATCATACTAACAGCGACCATATGCACGAGTATGTCATAATCATGGAATTGATCAGCATCTATCAACACTTTATAGGCCTTATTGGAGTTAGTTTAAATGCGAATACTGCCAGGCTACTGGAGACTTGGAATGTACGAGGGTGATAAACGGTCTTAACTTTTATTCTCTTCTTAACCATAAATGCATCCACTCGTAATCAGGGGCGATTTATGGGTCAGTCAGTAGGAGTCATTTTGGTGTCATTATGAGTCATTTTTGGAGACATTGAGTCATTATGAGTCATTTAGGAGTCATTTTGGAGACAGTCTGTAGGAGTCAGTTGGCAGGAGTCAGTCTACTGCTTTAAGTTTGACCATTATTTAAAGCTGAGCTAAGATAACACGAGGATGAAATATATTTTGACATTTAAAAGAATCTATTTTCGGACAGGGCAGCGAGGATAAGTTAGAATCGAGCGAGTCGGTCACAAGTATTTTCAACTCGTCTGGTAGGGCATTTCCAGGGCTAAAGATAGTGTACATTATTTACGAATTAAAGCTTATGACCCCCCTCCCCCCATGATAACTTGCGTATGAGGTTTTCTTTTTCCCTTAGATTGTTACAAAATCGACTTCGGTGTAAGAGGTTAAACAATATATATATATATATATATATATATATATATATATATATATATATATATATATATATATATATATGTGTGTATATATATCTGTATGGTGTTTCACATTTGATGTGCTTGTATATAGATGGATCGACGTAATAAATATGTATCCTTTGTGTTTCAAGTGTGACGTATTCCAAGCCTTGTTAGCTAGCACGAAGCAGATTATGAATGGAAGGTGCAAAGACTTCTATACATCATATTTCCCCTGTGCGCTGGCTTTAATTTTGTTTTAAAGGTGTTTGGAATGTGTGTGTCGTGTGATTTGTTTTCTAAGGAATGTTCTATGTTTGTCCCCATTAGTGCATTCTGTCATTTTTTATCTATTAGTATGGTAACGTGTAAATATTTTATTCATCAGTATGGTAACGTGTATATATGTTTCTTAAGTTTTGGACCTGTATAACTAACGGATGAATTCTAAGCAGTGAGACATTAACGTACGAACATCACTAAAAAAGATTCAAAATCTCGGGTCATCAATCAATTGGCAATCGTAATATCTCACTGTGATTCTATATCCGATGGCTAAAACTTCCGTTTCTCATTTAATATAAATTTCTATAATATTCACCGAACACTGCTGGGAAAAATACCTCATTTTTTTCTAAGTCCAATGGAAAATTAATATCTTCTATAATGTCAGGAACTCAAACTTAGGGACCCACAACATGCTAAATAAGTTAAATACGCAATGTATTAATTTGGGACTTATTCCTGCGTTTTTACTAAAGTGTCACTTATGTGGTTCTTGCATGTAGACTAGTAGAAGGAATTGAGGAAATCTGGGACAAAAGTCCTGGATTGCGGCCTATGGTTGAAGTTTGATCTCAAACATTTAACTTCATCTTGGCCATTTTTATAAAAATTTAACTAATTCAGAAAATAATTATACTTTTTTTTTTTTAACATTGGTAGGGTGTTATGTTGGGTAAGACTTAAAGCTTATAAACAGACGAAAAATCCAAGATGGAGGCCTCCAGCAATGTATAAACAAATGACGATCGAAAAACCTACATTATATTCGAACGAAGGTGAGAGACAGCTTTCGAAACAAACGACAAACGAATAAAACCAACCTGGCGAACAGTGGTCGTGACGCTTACCAATATCGTGGATGAATTCAGGTGAAAGCCTATCAATATGGCGATTGTGACAGCCTACGAAAATGGCGGTCGAACGAAAGTAAGAAACAGTCTACCAATATGGTGGTCGTGATGCCTACCAACATGGCGAAAACGAAGGTGTGAAACAGCCTACCAATATGGCTGTCGAACGCATGTGAGAGCCTACCAAAATAGCGGCTGGTCGCACGTACCAAGATTGGGTGACGAATTCAGGTGACAGCTTACCACGATGGCAGCCGGTCACACATACCAAGATAGCGGAATAGCGAAACATCCAGAAATTTTTTAAATAGATTTTTTACTAATTTCTAATAATAATATATTTATGATTTTTAATATTTTTAATAATTAATACATTTTAAAAAAAATTTTGGAGTTGAATTTTTTTTATTTTTGGGGTCAAATGTCACATGTCAAGGGTGAAAGGTCAATGGTTACTGGCTTTCAATATGGCCGTCGGGAGACGTCACAACATAGCGGCTGGCTGGATCCTGCGCCCTTATCCTCCGTTCCCTTGGCAGAGATTCAACTAAATTCTTATACTAGTCTACATACAAAAACCACATAAGTGACACCTTAGTAAAAAAATACTGGGATAAATTCCATATAAATACATGGTGTATGGAACTTGTAATGCAAGCTGTGAGACACATTTTGGACGAAGGATAGAGATCATGGTCCACAGTTCGAATACCGACCCGAGTTTTGGATAATTTTAACGAAATGTGTGTGTGATTTTACGTGTTTATACGTACGTACCTGATATAAATATTTAAGCCATCCTCATCATTTAGGTATAAAAAATTCTAATTTTCTATCGGACTCAGAAAAAAATGTGTAAATTTTTCCCAGTGTTCGGTGAATATTATAGCAATTTATATTAAAGACGAAATTTTTTTAGACGAAATTTAGGCATCGGATATAGGAATCAGAGTGAGGTAACAGGGTTGAGAATCCTTTGATGACCCGAGTTTTTGAAGCCTTTTTAGCCGTGTTCGTACATTAATTTCTCACTGTTTATTATTTATCCATTAGTTATAGAGGTTTGACACTTGAGAAATATATGTTACCATACTCATTGAAAGATATATGTAGACGGTACCATACTGATTGATGAAAACGGACAGAACATACTGAAGGGTACAAACAGAGAACATTCCTCAAAAAATAAATCATACGACACATACATTCCAAACACCTTTAAAACAAAATTAAAGTCAGCGCACAGGGAAAATATGATGTATAGAAGTCTCTGCACCTTTCGTTTATAATCTGCTTCATGCTAGCTAACACAGCTTGGAATATTTAACACATGAAACATAAATTCTACCATAAGTATTTATTATGTCGATCAGACCTATATACAGGCACATCAAATGTGAAACAACATATAATAAAAACAAATGAATGTTTAACCCCTTACACCAAAGTCAATTTTGTAACAAGGGATCACACGCAATTTGCCATGGAGAAAAAACTAAAATTCGTAAACAACGTACTCTATCGTTAGCCCTGGAAGGGCCCTACCAGACAAGTTGAAAAAACTTATGACCGACTCACTAGCTGCTAACTTATCATCGCTGCCCTGTCCGAAAATAGATTATTTTAAATGGCAAAATATATTTCATTCTCGTGTTATCTTACCTTAGCTTGAAATCATGGTCACACTTAGAGCAGACAATTGTCTCCTGCCGATGACTCCTGCCGACTGACTCCTACAAACTGACTCCAAAATAACTCCTAAATTAATCATAATGACTCAAAATACCTCTAAAATTACTCTTCCTCCAAAATGATTCCAAAATATCTCCACCTCCTCCAAAATGACTACAGAATGACTTCTCCAAAATGACTCCTCCTCCTAAATGACTCCTACAGACTTGCACATAAATCACGCCTTATTGCACATGATTGAATGATTCATGGTTAAGAAGAACATGAAAGTTAAGACCGTTTATCACCCACGTACATTCCAAATCTCCATAGCCCTGGCAGTATTGGCATTTAAATTAACATCAATTAGGTAAGCCTATAAAAGTGTTAGTAGATGCTGATCCATACCATGATTATAACATACTGGTGCATGTGGTCGCTATTAGTATGATAGGCTTGGTTTAGTCACGCAAACATACGTTAAAACAAAGATCTGAGTAGCATACTTATACCTAAAAAAACAGTCGAGGCAGTGAATAATGAGACTTTATGAGAGGGGCTGGAAATGCAGTTGAGAGACGTTTGCATGTTTCCGCAATACCTTATGTTTAATTTCGACGCGATATAAAAATAAATAAGTAATTTTTAAATTCAAAAAATGAATTTTAAAATCGAATAATAAATACAGATTTGCGATTTGACATACCCTATGCCTATAAAATTATGGCTACCAGAAACAAACCTGTATGCTTTAAGAAAATTAGTGTGCGTAACTGCCGAGAACCTACGGGTACGTTCGTCAAACCCGAGTCGACGGATTTCGAGCACCACCCTGAGTCGAGCCGAAGATTGCCGAGGTTGTCCGAGACGAGCCGAAGACCGAAGCTTCCCAGCAAATGGCAGCCGCAGCGACTGCCATTTAAAATACAGTGCACCAGAATTCCAATTTCCCTTCTACTGTCTTGCATTTGAAGTTTATTTGTCGTGTTGGTTAACGATTTATAGATGCTTACTAACTTAATACTTACCAGTGGCAATGGCAATAATTAGTTTTATCATTCCATGTTCATCACATGTAATCAACTGTTTTTCGAAATGAAACAGTAATGGTTTAAACATGCTTCAAAACATTAATATAGCAGGTTATTTTATATAATTTTAATAGTGTAAAATGTTTTAGGCGTGTGGTTTTTAGACAAATGAATTTGCAGTATTACATAAATGTAAAATAGGTTAAAAAAAAAAACCCAGTTTTACTCTACGAACAAGGCAGTGAATGGCGTCACTTATCTTCAAGAGGTGTTCTGCAAAACGACGACTAAATAAGTGATAGCAGCTCCAACACATGTGCCTACGAATTGGAAATTAAGAGTGAAGCAGCTGAAAATCTCGAATTCCACTCGGTGGTTCTGGGATTCACGAAGAAAAACTTTAAGTTGCTTGGCTTCTCGTTCACCCACAGCGACACTCAATATGGCCTTTTGTACAGTTCTGGCCGTCCCATTTGCTTCGGAACTAGCCATTTCGCAAGCGGATACGACTAAAGTGAATAGCAAGAGCTCAGACACTGCCCAAGTCAGACATACCAAACTGTATCCTGCGTTGAATATTTCTGCAGGAAATCGCACATAACTGCAAACTAGACTGATAATCCTGGCAAAATTCGCAGTTACATGCAATAACAGTGGGAAACCGTACACCGAGTTCAATGTTAGAACCATTTCGGCTAAATCAAAGCGAATTTTTCTAAGGAGAAACAGATTTCTTTCATTAGACGTAGAAGCCTGAGATCGAGACAGATTCCTTGCTGAGAAATCAGCAAATCTGTTGAGATGCCCATTGATGGCCTTGAACCGATACCAAAAAATCAATACAAGAATCATAAAATGAATAGTGCACATTATGTTAACCGCCAAACTATAGTGGAACGAAATACTCATTTTTTTATATCTATCCAACGGCTTGATACTGTAGTAGGTGTAACAAAATAAGGCCATGAGGGACATGATTGTCAGAGGAAGCATAGCTAACTGAATAGTGGTAGTTCTCTGGTAGCAATTCATAGGATTCTCCAGCAACATTTGGTCCAGCTCGGTCATCTTGGAGTCGATTTTGCTGAAAATCCTGGAACAGTGGAATTGGTTAATGAACAATGAAACAGAGCAAGAAACACCTATCAACCACCCGATATAATAAGCAATGGGAAAGAGACGTTCATCTTCAAAAAATGTTTGGCAATGACTTCATCTCGTTCATCAGCAACATGAAAACAAGCACCATCATGACAACACTGCAGATTGTCGACGAGGTGGATCTTGGAGTGGCCGAGACACCCAACACGGACAGAAGCATAGCAGACGGCTACAAAGAGGACGCCACGTCTTCGGGAGACAACCAGTCGGACGCCATCCTGGAAACAGAGTGTCGTGAATTACATCGGGTTTCACGCCCAGTAATTTCGCAATTTAATTTGAGTATTCGCTACTAAGGGTTTAACCCGTGACCATGTTTTAAGTATGGTCATGTGCCTAAAATATTTACAATGTTAGAAAATTTGGTTATCATACAAATACTGAAAAAAAGCGATATTTCTCTATCTACGAGGCCCTAATTGGAATCGCTATAGCCATTTGACCACTGTGGGCCCACTTAATTAATTCGACATTGAAGCAAGACATTAAGAGTAAACAAAAATGATATTGCATTACCTTCTTATCAGTATGCAATAATCTCTATGCATCAATACAATACATTCATAGGAAAAGTCATTAGAGATGAATTTTTAGGGTCAAAGGTCATGATCGCGTAATCTGATATTGCTGAAATTTGAACTGACCTGTATTTGACCCTGAGGATTCGCTCTGAAAAATTTGAAGAACTTTTGTTAAGTTTCAACGGACTTAGAAGTATTAAAGACGAACAGACAGAGATCGTCCTATTATATAATGGGATGCTTGAAGTATATGCATGGGCATTTGACATTTGGCTCCTTTCTTAATTATATCGTTTTTGTAAGCCACATCCTGGACGGACGTAACCCATTAACTAATCATCGAGGAAATCATGAATCGAACCCTTTGCCTCCTGTTCTGGGGGTGAAGCTGCAGCATCAGCCACTGAACAAATTATTGAGGCTCAAGTACACAGATAATTGTGGAATCTAGCTGGTTGCCAAATTAATCAGCAATCTCCGGGCCTCTCAACATTATATGATTAGAACTACACCCGCCACTAGCAGTGACTGCCGAATTTTTTCATTACGTCATTGAAGAAAATTAATATTGTCCCGTGTTCAAACATAATTTCGGGAACTGTCTTACTTCTAAACGGGTATTGTCATATGGTTTGTGACTAGACGGAAGTAATTTCGCAACTGCTTTTGACCCGTGTTAAGATTAATTACATAATTCGTCCCTTGTGCATTGGAACATACTTCATTGAATACTAAATTGTGCTTCATCCGCTAGTTTTTTTTTTCTGTGTGTATATGACTGGTAGAGAGTCTTGCGGAGGGTAAAAGAAAATTTTTAGTTCACACACAAATCATGCAAGACCGTACAAGAGTTTAAAGTCTATAAGTCGTGAAATTTCCAGTAGTATCACTATATGTCAACGATCCCTACCATGTCGCGTTGTACCATGACATTATGTTGGAATCCACAGACCTATTCATCCTTGAGCAGAGATCATCTGTTTACTGGCATCCACCACAGTCGCAACTAAAACTCCGGTACCACGATGCCATACGGAATTAAGTCACTTGAGTGCTGAATACCAACTGTTGGTTCAGTGCCTTGCAGAGCGTGTTGTATGAAAAGATGTTCATTGACTAATAGGTGGAGTCACGAGTATTTCGCGGATTGAGTTGGCAGCAGGCTAGGATGGAAAGCTAGCCCTCTATGCACTCTAGACATTATCGTTTGCTTATTGGTTGCTATGATCAAGTGAGGCCTCTGTACAGCACTCTTAAACACTAACTCGCACCACTGCTTCCTGCTTATTACTGGCTCGCAGTTAAACGGGGCGTGTCTAAAGAACTGTTGTCCAATCACAACAGTAAGAGGAAAGAACAAGTCTTTGGAGTCTACCTCGCTTGCAAAAAAAAATTCGCGAAATACTCGTGGTTCTACTAATAGGAAACTAACTTCTCTTTTGTGACATCTTTCTTGTTACCAAACAATAATGTAAAGGATGTGGTCTTTAGGGACGATTTTGTCGACGAATATTATTAAAGACCCTATCATTTCATGTTATTAAATGGTATAGACTGTTCACGGTAAAATGAGCCCTTCTGAAAGCCTTGCTTAAGATCCTCGTGTATGAACAGTGTGTATTCTTCCAACATACGTAAAACGAACATTCCCATTTGTTTGAACACTTTATTCATTCGTCGGTCAAGTAAAATGGTGAAATTATCAGAAAAGTAAATATTTAACAAATCTGCTAATTCTTACACTTAGATGTATTAAAAAATAAAGGAAAGCAAAAGAAACTATTTTAATCTTCACAAATGTTTACCTAAAAATTTTAATTCTAAGTTAAGACATGGAATTACTTTCTCTCCATCGTTACCAACTTTACTGGGCGCATGACACTCAGTGTACCCGTTAAAAAATATGCACATATGAGCAGCGATATTTTCCAAAGGTTGGTTTCAAAAGTGCTTACCTTGTCGTGAACAACCTTCACCAAGTTATATTCACAGTCCTCTACACACTCGAGAAGAGGTCATTTGTTCATTGGCTGCTGCCACAGGCAGATTTCATTCTCATGTTTAACCTGGCCATACATAGTGTAGCTACCAGAGTTCTAAATGTTTACTATTGGTTCGGAGTCCTGCAGTGAGTGTCGATGTCCAATAACTCACGTGAAAATAACATTTGTATGCCGTTTACCTTGGTATAGGCAACGTGAGCACCTCTGATGCCCTAGCTACACTGTTAAAAATATGGCAAACTTCCTAAACTACAATTGAGGTTTTTAACCTATACACTGTATGGTAATAATACCACACATCAAGCTGCAGATATATGTTTATTTAGCGTCGCTGCTGTACAAAGTTGCGAACTTCCTTACGCATTTGACTGTTTCCTGAGCAAATGTAGGAACGCTGCAATGAATGTATAAGGAAAAACATTACCATTCCTGCTTTCCCACTAAGCGTATACACTGGTATGGTAAATTTCCGAATTATTTCTTGCAGTGTACTATTTGTTTCCAACAATTATTTTATCCTTTAACCGCCACTTTTATATTTAAAAAAATTGCCATGTAAGAAATAAAAAGAGTGTGTATATTCCACCGCACTCGGCAGTCAACGTCTAAGGATAAAATAAAATATATTTATTGACTATTATTTCAGACGAGAGGGCTTTCAAAAGTTCTCACTTCACCGTGATTAGACTATACTGAATTATAATTCGAAACAATGGGGTTTTTAAATATTATACATATTTTGAATGATAGTTATGTAATATACGTGCTTGTGAGTAAAAATGTACCTCTTTCAAAAGTCACACGTACTTTCTTGTACTTGCCTGTGTGAAGCCACGTGAAGCAGTTGCTTCCTTGTTCAACAGCCACAGGTTGAGTAATTCGCCTGTCACTGTAGCAACCAGCCAAAGCCGCAACAGACGTGCCATCGGTGCTAGAACGACACTAGCACATTCGTCCAAATCCTTTCGTTATTGAAATGCAGGGATTTTTTTCGAAACCTTCGAGAAAGATCATTGGGATAAAATATAACGGCAGGATAATTAACCTCCGCAACAAGTTGTCGACCTTAGGACAAACGAAGCAATTGTTCGTTCACCTAGATCTGTAATTGTTCCGTTTCGTGTGCGATAAAACGGAAATATATTGTCGCGTTTCCTTTCGTCCATCAATTTTGTTGTTTCCAAGTGGTAAAAAAAAAAAAAAAAAAGTGTCGTAATCTTGCCGAGCATAGATTAATCTTTCCGTATAATTTATTGTTGGTGCATATTGTGTTATTCGTTATCGTTATAGTATTCATTTGTTCGTATTAGTATATAATATTGTTAGAGTTATATATTTTTCTCGAAAACAGTTCGGGTTTCGTTTTTATTTTCCGGTCCTAACTTAGTCCAAGACAGATTCGTTTGTACTTGTACTCAGAAGTGTAATGGGCACCAAATTCCTGTTTCACTGTCAAATTTTCACCATCGAAGGTATTTGACGATAAAATTCGAATTCTAAACACTGCTATCAAAAATTCCTATCCAGCGTTGATATTCAAATTATCTTGAATATTTCTGAACAGCTGTGCCACTGTCAGACTTTTTTAATTTAACGAATGAATAAACCTTATGCGTTTTTTTTTAAATTGAAACACAATCTCCTACGCGGGGTACAGAAATTCAGTTTCCATGCAGCCCAGAACAGGAAGGAATGTCACAAATGTTGTGATTCATTGGCAATTCCAAAGAAACATTAATTTATCACCCATATTGCTGTGCGATGAAATTTGTTCTCGTTCAGTTTTTATGATTACGCTTCCGTGTGGATTTCCAAAAGGCTTTTGTATCCTCAGATATTTTATATAAATTAATTATCTTCATTACAATTCTTTTTGTTTCCCGATATTATTCTCCATTCTGAGTTTTGTGCGGTAGGAAATGACTGTTTTCGTGTATGGTTTTAGTTGGCTGAACTTGTCGAACACAAAAGAAAACACTACTGGTCCAACATACAACATTTTTTAATAGATTGTTGCCATCAAGATTGTGCAAGTAAACACGTTGGCACTAATGTTTCGTTGACGTCACAATATTACCGCGTTCTTAAACTTACCTCGTTTGCAGAGAATTGGCAGAAAAGTTGGAAATTATGACAGAAGGTTAAGATGCGTGCGTAGTTGTTACCAGCCATGTCCAATAACCTACTCAAGAAATTAGGTGCAGTGCAGTATCGTTTGGATCACAATTACAATAGGTTATTCACGGTAAAATGAGCTCTTTTGAAAGTCTTCTCATTTTACTTTAGCCTTAGACGTTAACTTCCGAGTGCGATAGAATATACACACTGAGAGAAAATCGAACAAAATATTTGTTTGTATAGGGCCAAATATATTTTGTTGCCCTAACAAAATATATTGCTAAGCAAACAAAACTTGATAGGCAACAAAATTACTTTTGCTCGTCTAGCAAAATATATGTTTGAATAAACCAAATCTCTGTGTTGGGCCAAAAAAAAAAAAAAAAAAAAAAAAAAAAACTAGACTGTCAACTAAATATTTTGTTGAATCTACTGTATATATTTATTTAGCCACTAGTTTGACTACCTTCGTTCGATAATACAGCTCGAGAGTTTGTATTTTTGTGACAATTAGGATAGTAACCATGTTTGTTAGTGCATCTATTGATGCTTAACAATCGTATAAACACATTAATAAAACAATGCAACAAGAAACTGACAAGTAAAGCTGTAAAACTTGAAATATTTTGTTTTCACACGTTGCCCAATATTTGCAGTACATGTATTTGCAGTGTATGCAGTACATGCTTTCCGGAGTCATCAGTTGTCACATTAGCTGAGATTACTAAGGCGTAGCGCTCGGACTCAGGTGATCGAAACCCGGTCGAACTTTAAAAAATATTTTATTTCCGCCCAAACGTTTTAATGTACGCGTAGAAACAACTCTTTAGATGCATCAGTCAAATCTTACAGTTTTGGGCAACCAAATGAGAACAACAAAATAATTTGTTTTCAGCTACAAAATATTTCATTGCTGCTATACAAACTAATAATTTTGTTTCACAAAACAAATCTTGCTTGATTCAACAAAAACTTTTACTCAGTGCATAATATGGTTATTACTGATATGGCGATATTAGTTTTAAAATGTGGCTAAGGGATAAGAAATCGTTGAAAGGAAGAAGTAACTAGGGCCTCAAAAGTGCTCATTTTACCATGAACAGCCTATAGCTGTGAACATTCCATGGGGCCGACATGGTGTAGGGGTTAGACAACTCACCTACCAACCTAGGCGAACCGGGCTAGATTCCCGGAGGGGTCGCTCCCAGATTCTCGCATCTGGGAATCGCGCCGGACAATTCCGCTGATGGGCGGGTGTTCTCGGGGGGTCTCCCGTTTCGCCCGCCCTTAAATTCCGGCGCTGCTCCATACTAACCTCGTCCCACCCTTTTCGGCTCTCAAGACCTCGATGTTCAAAGCCGCCCAAATCTCTCCATTCCCCTGTAAATATTCCACATATGCAAACAAATAATAACAAACAATAAAATCGAAATTTTACCTAGCCACGACGTTATCAGACATGGTAATGTATGTTCACTGTTGAATAAGTGCATTTGTACGCCCTCTGTAGGTTATAGTTTATCCTCCTAGTAGACGTAAAATTAACACTCCCATGAAAACGATCTCTTTACTTATGCTGCGATCAAGTGTAACTACGAAAATGCTGGGAACTTGAAATATGTTCCTGGTGTGTTTATACTTAACTTTTATGAGCTTAATACAAAAATGAATAAATTCACTTTCCCACAAATTTGAAAGTTATGCTTTAATAAAAAACTTCTCCTTTTTGATTTCTTTAATTTTAACCTTATAAGTTATTAGACAGTCTACTTAAACTAGATCTTGCACTAGTACAACTATTTTTATCTTTATGGGTATGTTGCTTGCTGGCTGGGTGGTATAATAATGGACACCTTTATGTTTAAGTGACTTTGGTTCTTCTATCATAAACACTGTAATTTATATATAGGAGCACCTATTTTTCGCGAAAAGATTTCAGGAGAAGTTGTGTTCGAAAACACTTTAGTTCAAAACTACTTTCGTGATAGGATAATTTGAATTGTTACGCGTTTTATTTGTCTGCCCGCTAATCACGGACTGTCAGTAGCGGAGAAATTTTAATTCTGATTGGCTCACTCATGTAACAGGTCCCTATTTATGTATGAATTTGCATTCCCAGTTTTGCTCGTTGGAAATATTCACCACACAAATACGTAAGGCATGCATCCTCTCCGACATTTCATGGCACCTCGTATGTAACTAGCGGAGGCGAGTGCATAAACCATATCAGTGGAGCCCATCTTTCGCTGCGTCAAGGCCAAGATTCATTGTCAGGGCTGCAGTATTTCCTCGGGAAGTTCATTCAAATGCAGATGCTCCCATCGCAACAGGAAACGGCTGTTAAAGGCTCTCCTCGCTCATGTGAATCTGATATAAGCCTATACTTCTCGGAACAGGTGAATCAATCATTTACCAGTCATCTGATTTAAAATTTGCACTTGGGAGGAATTTATTTCCTCGCAGTTACCTCTTCCAAGAGCATTGGCATCGTGCGGTGGTATCTGCATTCATACTTAATGTCATTGTTTTTATATTATTTTTATTATTAGATATTTTCTCCACATTCAATATATTACTGGAAACCAATTTTTAATGTTATAACAGCAAATTTATTATTGTTCAAAGTTACACCTTTAATATAGGCATCATTTACCTTGAATAGAAGCCTGAGAATTTCATGGGTTTCTTCGCAAAAGCCATTATTCCAAACCATTTATTTTTCATTTTCGCAATTGGTTTAAGCGTTACTGGACATATGCAAAACGCTAAGCCAATTATAAACTGGCGATAATATCTAGGGCCAACCGCCACATTCTACTGTAACAGCAAGTCTCGTCTACAGTAAAGTTCAAATCACAAAATAATCTAGGCGCAGTTTAAGGGAGGGAAGGTAGGGGAGGGCTCTCCGAGCCCTCGCTCCTGGAGGGAGGGAAACCACGTGACACTGCTGGCGCTGTATACACCAAACTAATAACATCGCTCTCTACCGACCAACCTTACTCTTCTAGTGCATGAAACACATTTTCAATAAAGATTATCCTAGCCAATCCTCTGTTCTAATAACATTTTTTATACTTAGTAAATTGCATGCAAACGTGCAATTTTTTTCTGTCGAGGGGTTTCTACGGTGCCTATGCCGGTTTTCCCCCCTCCCTTGTAGATAAACCAGGTTAGTATGGGAGGTGAACATGGTCCCAATTACGGCCATGTTTGCCCAATTCCAGTGAAGCCGCGAGCACACTGAGAAAAAGGTTTTGTTGAATCATACAATATTTTTTTAATGCAACCATGCAACCAAATTATTTTGTTGTTCTCATTTGGTTGCTCCAAACTGTGAGATTTGGTTGGGGCAACTAAAGATTTGTTTGACACCACGTACATTAAACAGTTTGGGCCGATGTAAAAAGAACTTACGAGTTCGACCAAGTTTCAAACCTTGATCACCTACGTCCGAACTCTATGCCTTACTACTCTCAGCTAATGTGACAACTGATGAAGTCGGAAAGCTTTTAAAGATTATCTACTGCAAATATTGAGCAACGTGTGCAAACAAATATTTCAAGTTTTACAGCTTTACTTGTCAGTTTCTTGTTGCATTGTTTTATTAATGTGTTTATACGATTGTTAAGCATCAATAGATGCACTAACAAACACGGTTACTATCCTGCCACAAAAAATACAATCAAACCATCGAGCTGTATTTTCGAACAAAGGCAGTCAAACGAGTGGCAAAACAAATATATACAGTTGAGTCAACAAATTATTCAGTTGACAGTCTAATATATTTTGGCCCAACACAGAGATTTTGTTTATTCAAGCATATATTTTGTTAGACGAACAGAAGTAATTTTGTTGCTTTTCAAATTTGGTTTGCTCAACAATGCATTTCGCTAGGGCAACTAAATATATATATTTGGCCCTATGCAAACAAATATCTTGTTCGATTTTCTTTTAGTGCATGTGTTGTTGTAGTTAGTCTCTTCCCCTGCATGACTAGGTGTATGGGGCTCAGTCCTTCCCCTACCTAGGACCTCCGTCCCTACACGCGCAGCCGCACTTGGCTTTCTCGGCGGCTGTCACTACCGAAATGAACAACATCCCCCCCCCCCCCCCATCGAGCAGCGGCAATGGACTCTCCCGACACGCCCGGCGCGTTTCGGACTTTTGCGCATATTTTCTCATTCGGATTTCACTATAGAGGTCACAGGACAAGGAAATTTCTCAAGTCTCTAAACATGAATTAAACGTTTATATATATATATATAATTTTGTAATTGTAATGATTATGCAATAGGTCAAAATGTTTGTATGCTTTTACCGGGAACTTCGCATTTTTTTTAAATAAAAAAAAAAATCACCCCATGTATAACGTGTTTGCCATTTACGGTACTACAACGCGTTTTATACTTCTGCTGCTATTGAAGTATCTTATTTTTAGTTAAATTGAAGTATAACTTATATTCACGCTATAAAAGACAATATCTTATTTGCAATTAATATGAATAAAGGCTGTTCACGATAAAGTGAGCACTTTTGAAATCAACCTTAGAAAAAAGCCACTGCCCCGGCCCGCATACATTTAAACGGATGCACTGAGTGACATGTGACCAGTCAAGTTGGTAACAAAGTATGGGAAGTAATTCCATATCTTAACTTCGAAAAATAAATTTAGACAATTATTTGTGATAACTTATATTATTTCTTTCGCTTTATGTTTCTTTAATGCATCGGAGTGTAAAAACGGGCAAATCTGAAAAATATTTACTTTTCTAATAATTTCGCAGTTTCACTTTACCGACGCTTGATAAAGTGACGAGGCCCATGGCAATGTTAATTTTACATAAGGCGGAAGAATACACAACGCGCATACAAGTAGAACCTAAGCAGGGCTTTCAGAAGTGCTAATTTTACTGTGAACAGCCTATATAAACGACGAAAAGGCAGTTATTTTTATAACGCATATTAGGCTGTTCACGGTAAAATGAGCATTTTTGAAAGCCCTGCTTAAGATCTACTTCAATACACGTTGTGTATTCCTCCACCACATGTAAAATTAACATTGTCATGGGTCTCATCACTTTATTCATGCGTCGGTCAAATGAAACTGTGAAATTCTTAAGAAACTAAATACTTTACAAACCAGTTAATTTTTACACATCGATGAATTAAAAAAACTGAAAGTGAAATAAATAACTTTGTGTTATCACAAATGGTCACCTAACACTGTTTATTTGACGTTAAGATATAGAACTATTTTCCATCTATCGTTACCAACTTTACTGGGCGAATGCCACACAGTGCGCCCCTTACAATACATGCAGGTAGGGGCAGTAACGTTTTTCTAAGGTTCATTTCTAAAGTGCTCACTTTATCGTGAACAGCCTTTAGTAAGATATAGTTAGGGACCTGCAAAATTCGCGTTATTTTGTAGCTGCAGACTAAACTCCAAGACGTTATATGCTTGCTTGTCTTCTGCCATTGGACGAAAACTCGTGTAGGGCTCCCCGTCGACGCTTCCAGCCAGTAGTTACGGCTCAACGGTTGGACAACCAATCTACAGCGGAGAAGAACACACGGGTTAATGACGCCGTACAGTTAGCAGTAGCCAATGAAAATACGAATTGTTCTCATGTAGGAATAGGACAGTGAAGTCTAACGTGGTACCAAATAATAACGGGAATTTTGCAGGTCTCTAGATATAGTCCTCATGCAGTCTGAGTGCACACAAACACGCTGCGTTGTCCGTTTGGTGTAATTTTCTAGACTTGTTTAAGCGCGAGGAGGAAGATGAGAAGCTTGAAAGGAGAACTTGAACAGGCTCCAAAAAAGTTTAAAGTAACTTTTAATGCACTATGCTACTTAAGAAGGGATAAGAGGGGGAGAAAATCAGTATTTACGTTTTTTATTGTAATTCTTGATAGAAACTAGTTATATAGAATTTTGAGTTTCGAAAGCAATACATTTTAAAATAAATATTCTTATCTATCCGTGATACGCTTGTCGTGTGACTCGTCCATTTAGAATATTTTTTGAACGGTGGCTTTATTGTTTGTTAAGTTCATCACTATATCTACGTTTGTTGACGTATCATTCCTACACCTTTGCTCTCGTGGCAGAGATCCGAGAACCAAGTTCGCAGTTATCTTGTGTGAGTGGGGGTGGTAACTAAATTAGTGCTAGGCATGACATTTGAAATTTACATGTTTCTGGCAGTCAGTGTTTTTTTTTTTTTTTTTTTTTAATAGAAAATCCAAGAAAGGACAATCCCAGAAAGCAACTTTTGCCAACTTTGAAAACAAATATTTCGCTAGAGTGATACTTCACTTTCGAAATGTTTCTCACGACGTGAAATTGTGCATTTCTTTGGGGAGCAACACGCCATACTGAAACAAAGTATCACTCCAGAAAAGTATTTGTTCGCAAAGTTAGCAAAATGTTGTGTCAGTTTCTTAGATTTTCTATAGTGGCTTCCATAGATTTGTAAGCTTCGCTTAACAACTTTTAACGTTAATGCATGTCCCGTAAACTCTCAACGCAATCAGAGGACAGAGTAAAATATTTTAGATTGATAGTAGCTCAAGTTTGTTCACGCTGATCAGTGTAATCTCTTACTGCAGTACTGTCTCAGTTCTGCGAGCAATACCTCTTTTCGCAAACACGACAATATATTCCGTGCCCAATAAATGAGAGGTTCCAAGTTTAAATCACCGGTTAACCAAACATTTCAATGCCGTTTATAGTTTGCCAGAGCAGTTAGCCAGTTTGCCTGTTTCCATCATTTATATTACATTCGTATTAAATATATATTATTATCAAACTTTCCACAGTCTCAAATGTTGCGACTTTAAACTCATAACATTACCTTCTTTTAACTCTTAGAGGTGTAATTGGGGGAGGGGGCGGAGGGAAGAATTATTCTCTGGTTTCAGAATCTAGTTGTAGTCTTTACACAAATTTATACCGTAAAATCAATTAGCTCCGGAATGAAGCAACAGTGCTGAAGTACGTACAGGCTTAGACAAGAAATTCTAATGTTACAGCCATCTGTAGGCTACAATTCGCAGTCATATAATATAAGCATCAGACCAGGAAGCGTGGGATTTCATGCTTGTTTCATTAGAGGTCTTGTATCGACTACGTGGTTTCAGTTCGATGTCAGCAGCTCGTAGCCAATGGATTAAGGCATTGGCCGCGAGTAGGAATGTTGGGTAGGTAGGTATAATCCATTCACGGTTACTTCACACTTTTCTGAGGCACTGCCTAAGTTCTACTTTAGGGATATTCCTCCACCTCATGCAAGCTAAGTTTAACTAAGTCTAGAAAACTACACCCAAGGACAACGCACTGAACTCGTGCGCACTCAGTTGTAATGATATTTTGCATGAGAACTATTTCTTACTAGCCGCTACCAAAACAAATTTTTTCTCGCTGTTTTATTCACATTTATTATAAACGAAATAATTTATAATTAAAATACAGATAAAACTTCAATTTAACGGAAAAATAAGATACTTTCGCGTTAACAAATCCTATAAAACGCTTGTGATACATTGCATGTTTAGGAAATAACTAAATACGTCATACATGGGGTAATTTTTCAAAGGTTTTATTCCAAAATAGCGAAGAAACCGCGAATATACTATAGGGCATAATATCTCATCGACAACGAGGTCATTAGAGACGGAGTAAGTTGCTCAGAGAAGCAGGAACAGCGAAGGAATCAGCTACAACGTGTAGTAAGGAACGATCCAAGCATTCGCCTGGAGTGATAACTTGAAACCATGAAAAATTGAAATCAGGATGGCCGGACAGGGTTTCGGACACAGGTCCTCTCGAATGTGTTTCCGAAAGCTTACCTCACTTGGCAAGAATTGACGGGTATATTAGGCGGTAGACTGGCACTGCAAATATTGCAACCACTGCTGGTACAATCCAAATAGGCGATGTATCGAATGTTAAAAATGGGACGATCAGTTGACTCTCGGAGGAAGGGTGGCAGTAGCTCTCAAAGACCGAATCTTGTGAACTGTTCGCATACTGCTGTAGTTAAAGAGTAGCGTGATTGAACAAAGGCTACTGCCCAAATGAACGGCGAGGAAAATGCGGCGAGTCTCGTGCAAATAATACGAGAAGTGAACGTCACCAAGGAGCTGTAGTTGAGCCACTCACCGTTCAAACGAAGAGTGAGGCAACCATATGCGGGACTGAGACTTCATTACACGGAACCCTGATGTACTGTGTCCCCGAACCAGACGGCTTGTCACTATACGCATACTGACGATGATCCGCAACTGGAAACGGCTACAGTTTGCACGTTACTATGGGCCTTTCCCGATTAGCAAAGGGTTGCCTTCTCCAACGAGGTCTTCTGCTCCATCGAACGGATGGTCGTTGGCGTTCCAGGAGAGATACCTTTGAGAACGAACACCGCGAACAATGTTGGAAGAACACAATCTGATGGCTGCAGCGTTACAGTCACGGCGTGTATCTTGGGATTGTTTGGGTCCACTAATAACTAGGGAGAGGCGTTTTTCGCGAAATGATTTCAACACCAGTTGTACTCCAAAACACTTTTGTTCATATGTACTTCCGTAGTTGGATGATTTTATATGTCACTTGCCTCAAGTGTCTGCTCGCGAATCATGGACGTTCAGTAACAGAGTACTTTATTAAGACTGACCCAGTGAAATAAGAATATGTCTTCTGATGTATAAACGCGTTCAATAACGAAAGGAAATTGTGATTGTGGACGTAGTATATTGAAGTCTAGAATTGCTGTAAATATTGCCGCGAAAATCACCTGCCCTTACTCATAACTCTTGAAGGCACTATCAAGCGATTTGGCTATCTACTCTTTCTTGGAGATAATGCACACCCGTAAATGTTGACTGTCTTCCATGGGGCAGGACGGTAGTATGCATCACAATGTCCAAGATTGTTCGCGGATGGTTAGAATAGCACAGATAAGACTAAGTTCTTTCCTGACCCTGTAATTTACCATGACTCGATGCCAATCGAGTATCTTTGAGACCGCCTCGATCGTTCTGTTCGATATATGTATAAGAGGTCCTATCATTTCGCGTAATAATTCAGTACCATGGGAGACGGCACGTAAGTATATGTCAGTTTTATTCGTGTCATTGGACCTTTGCTAATCCGGCACGTCTAAAGGACTCAGAACCAATAGCAAACATTCTGCACTCTGATAGTTTCTCTCTACGTGGCCCTGTGGATTCCAATGAACAAGTGACATATGCTCGAGTGTGTAGAGGACTGTGGAGTCCAGCTTGTTGCCATATTGTAACGCAAATCTGTAGGGCTTCTATGTATGCATCTTCCATTACGCGTCCTTCGGCAGCTGTCGGGTGCACTGTAGTCTGCAAGGCTTCTGGTAACATTGGCGATCTTCCACAGTCTCACTGGATCGCTATTGCGTCTTCTAGTTCGTCTACGTACTACACGAGACGATTGTTCTGTATATCAAACGGTGTTCGTAATGCCGTGACTCTACAGTGTATTTACGTATTGCATTCCGCGCTGGCGTTGTGTCACTGAGGGAGGCAGGGCTGACGAGACTGAAGTAATGTTGTCTCGCTCAGGCCGTCATCGCTGGCGGTGGACCTTGACACGCTTGTCAGCGGCGTCCGCCGTGCTGAGTCAGCGCAGGAGAAAGTGGTCCAGGTCAGCTCAGCCGCCTCGCTGCTGAGCGCTCCTCAGAGACCTGATTCGTCTCTTCTCTCTGCCCATTCTATATCAGAGATTGGCAAAACAGTGATTTACTGGTCTAGGCTGTCCACGGTTGATTCAGCACTTTTGAGAATTATATTTTGCCCCTACCCGCATATATTTTAATTGGCACACTGACTGCCAAGGCCACAGTAATGTTAGTAACAACGGAGTGAATGTAGTTCCATAGCGATGAATTATAAGTGTTAGGCAAACAGTTGTGGCTACTGGAATGATCTCGTTTACTTCCTGTGTTTGTTACTGAGGACATGCTACACATGAAAGATATTCATCGTCGAGCTGTACACAACAAGAAATCAGTGGCCGGTGTTCTGCTGGTTGCGAGAAGCGCGTTTGACATGAAGACAGAGCCCGTCAAAAAAAATTTGACGATTGCAAGACTCGAGCTCGTAAATTAATTCGGGACTGAAGGGGTTACTGATATTATCTATTCTAACAATTTCATAGCTCCACTTGGCCGACGCATGAATTAAGTAATCAGGCCCATGCCAATGTTAATTTTACTCATGCTGTAATAATGCACAATTTCTACACAAGTAGATCTTAAGCACAGCTTTAAATGGGGTGCTCAATTTACTATGAACACTGTATATTAACTCGTAATTGTGAATGCTGCTTTCTTATAGCTGTCGAATATACACTGGTGTGTAATAATTGAGGAAGAAGTGGAGAAATAAATATAACAGCAGAACTAATAGACATAACCGACTGAAACGTCAATGAGGAGAACGCCTGGGATCCGGTACGGTACGTAGCATGACTTACTGTGGGCAAGCGCATATACGTAGCATGGCTTACTATGGACATGCGCATATACGTAGCATGACTTAATGTGGGCGTATGCGAAAAAGTATAAAAACTACGAGCGCTGCGTACTATTCTGAACACACTTTAATTCAAAACCATCGTATGAACCTGGCCTAATACTATCAGAAAATCAGGACGCCAGGAATTGCAACAACTTATCGCAGCCACCACCAGGCGAGGCCGCTTTCAAAAACCGCCCTCCACCAGCCAGCTATCGGGGATATGGACGCCTTAACGACGCACCGATATAGGCCACTGTAAGGCAGTGCCCGGCGTCTTTCCACGGCCGGCCAGGCTACAGGGAAGATTACAGCCATGGGTGTGTTCATCCACCGTCAACCGTTAAGCTAGAAACAGCCTCCGGCATCATGTTTCAGGTGAAGACAGCCCAACACAGAATTACAGAACTCAGGCGTGAGGTGCTCATAACATTTATAATGTAATAATAACTTAATATAATTTAAAGTAGCTCCCTGTTACAGTCAATACTTACTACAGTGTTGTGTTTTGTGTGCCACATAGTATGATTAAAATACCTCATTAACAGCATGCTCTAGTATCTATCAATCATTCTATAAGCTACGACCCCTAAACCCCTTAATTTATTAATATGACATTCAGGCATATTTATATAGGCTGTTCACGGTAAAGTGAGCACTTTTGACGCCCTAGTTACTTTTTTCATATCAGCCCTTTTTTTAATTCCGCCACATTTCAAAATTAATATTGCCATGGGAGCAATAAACATAGTGTATATATTTCACCGGACTCGAAATTTAACGTCTAAGTCTACAATAAACTATATCTGTTGACTATTATTCCAAATTACAAGGCTTTCAAAAGTGCTCACTTTACCGTGAATAGCCTATAACAGTACGTACGATCAGTGTTGGCGACTCGGATCGTAGGGACTCACTGACACACTATAAGCGAGTTTAACCAGCCACTCGCCGACAACACAACGTGTTCTGCAGATATCACGACACAACACAGTCGGGAAACTGGTGAAGATCTTCACTCCCTCCCCATTACACCTGCACGTAAATTTACTAAGATAGGAACAGTGGCTGACAACTATAAATACTTGCCCGGAGCCCAGCTCAACACAAAAACTGCAGCCCGCCGAAGGCTCATGGATTTGAACCAAAATCTGTCGGTCTGCGAGCTAGATTCGAAAACCCACACGAACGGGTTATGGGTAGAGACGCAGAATTTTTTCGCGGATTCATTTAGCGACTCGCTAGACCCCAAAATCCTTAGTGTACCACAGCCTCAACTAGTTGCTCGTTGGCTGATGCCCGAGTTTTACCCCAGAATAAGTGGCACGTGATTTGGTACAAATTTTCTTGCAGTTCAGTTATTGGATTCAATTCGTCCAGGGCGTGGCTTACAGACTGTGACCCAATTGGAAAAGGAAGCCGAACGTACACGTGTTTGAAGTGTAGTTTGTCCTCAGATGAATTCGCGAAATTCCCGGGTTCGCTATTTATGGGAACTTCGGTTCTTGGTCTCGTGACAGCACGGCCTTCCGGGTACAGGCGATAGAGTTCGCTCAGCATTGCAGTGTAAGCTATTGCACAGTACGCATCGGGTCGATTTCTTGTACGGTCAACAGGCAGTCCCGCAGGATACACCTGGACGACCTTTTGCCCGTGCCGAATCATTGAGAAGTTGGAGAAGAACGAAGTGTGGCTAGTGTGGCCGAAAAGTTCGTGATCACACACAGCATCGTGTCACGTGCTTGGACGGCATTTGGAACGACAGAAACAGCTGTGCGAAGGTTTTACAATGTCCAGTCACGAGCCGACACGGCCTGTGCATAAACCTTTCCGCGAAAAACAGGCGGCCCTTGTCATTGGTTGGGATCGAACTGTTGCCTCTGGTGAGGAGTGTTTTCGTCTTCGCGTGTCGACACAGCACAGGCGGAGCACAGAGGAAGTGTCCCCCCATGCAAATCGATTCTGCGAGCTGTTTTGTTTCCCCAACTTAACCCTTTTAGTCAAATACCTATAAATATATAATTTAGGCGTTACAACAAACAAATATTTTGTTGGGAAACTGTACTGATATGTAGACGACGCTTTGTCTTACATCGGGACCGACAGAAATCTATCTGTGCTTTATGTCACTGGCAGCAGTGTTTTATGAGGCTACGGAACAAAGTCTCAGCAGCGAATGAGCTGAGTTGAGGTGAGAGACTTGGGCGGCTCTTAACAGCGAGGTCTTGAGAGCCAATGAGTGTGAGATAAGGTGTGGATGGAGCAGCACCGGAATGAAAAGGCGTGGGAAATGGAAAATCCCCGAGAAAACCCTCCGACCAGCGGTATCGCCCGGCACGATTTCCGCATACAAAAATCCGGAGTGACTCGGCCGGGGATTGAACTCGGATCGCCTTGGTGGGAGGCGAGCAGGCTAACAGCTCAGCCCCCGATTGGTGGAGGACGTGCATCCATGTAGCTAATAGGCGTCAAACACATATACATTGATGTCACCCTCGCAACTGGATCACAGTTTATTAGACCCGCCCTGCACGCCTCTGAGCCAATAGCAGACTTGCAAGGAAACACCTTGCGAATCCCATAACTGCCAGGTGTGGGGCAACAGCCAATGAACACACAGCTGAGGCTCCAGTATGCAGAGGACTGAGGAGTCTAGCCTACAGGTCATTGAACTCGCGAAATTTTCCTATCCGTAGAAATAGGTGAGGCTATTTTGCTTTCGTGTGTGGCTGGACTTCGCAAAACACGCCACCATTTTACCTCTGTATTCTCGAGTTCTCTGCGGGCCATAGTCATATAATTGTTAAAAATTACTATACCAATGCGCCGTGTCATCAGAAATTTAAATTTTCAAATATTGCAGTGATAAAACATCGTAAAAATCAAAAGTCGTTAGTGTACATGAATAAATATAGCTAGGGTCACCCAAACTCCACGCCTAACACCTAGTCCTCGCGTACGGTGTTCTTACTCCCAGAATTTCGGCATAGTAGTCTATAATGTATCTCTTCTTGCGGTCCCTACCGTGTGCATAATATTAGGTAGGTAGAAATCCAGGTATTCGGTGATTCAACGAACTATAGCTTAAGTTACGTTCTACAGCCCTCTGCATACTCGAGCTTAGTATAGTTGTCTGCTACAATTTGTTCACGATTACTTCGGCATTTTTCAAATCAACGTATGAAAAATGTCAATGCCCCTAACTGCATATATTTTAACTGGCGCACAAAGTGGTATGCGCCCTGTAATGTCGGCAACGACAAAAAAGAATTAGTGCCACGTCTAAAAGTTGAATTAAAAGTGTTAGGCAAACCATTGTAAATACAAAAAGTTTTCTTTTGGTTTCCGGTTTTTTTCCTGCTCATAAGTATAAGAAAGAGCACATTTGTAAAAAATATTTATTTTTGTAATAATTTCAGAGTTTCACTTAACCGACGCAGGAATAAAGTGATGAGGCCCATGGAAATGTTAAAATTACGCGTGGTGTAAGAATACACAGTGTACATACAAGCAGATCTTAATCAGGGCTTTCAAAAGCGGTCAGTTTACCGTGGACAGTATATAGTCACTGCACCAGTAAATAGCCAGTTTTCACCCAAACCAGGTAGCGTGGGATTCCATCGCCCGCTCGTTTATAGTTTACTATCGTATGTCATTCGAGACGAATAAAGGTGTGCAGTAACAAGTAAAAAAAAAAAAAAAAAAAAAAAAAAGTGTAAGTGTTTGAAATCGAGTCCGTCACCAAGTGGATTACACAATTCGCCGGAACTAACGACAGGTTGTCACCGTGCATGCGTTCATAACTTCTCGCTGGCTTCTTCTGTCGTGGTCTCAAACCGGAGGCGAGAGATAGCAATTAGCAGTTGGTTTACTTCTCCAGCAACTAGTGGTTGATGATTCGTGTCACATGAAGCGGTAAAGTAAACTGAGCTGGAGATTTATTGCGCGCGTTTGTTGGAACACAGCTGTAGGCATCCTTACAGCACTTGTCCTGTCCGAGCCGTATTATTTTTCTCTTTGCCTGTATGTTTGTTTGGCTTTTAACTCTTTCAGACCCACTTTAATGTACGGTTTCAAGTGTTGCAAACAAAAATAATTATGATGCGTGCTGTGCTTAAGTCGACACAACACTTGTTTCGTTGTCACAACCAATGGGCTGTTGGCTATGTGCTCGACTACAGTTATATAAACCAATTATAACCTAGACGAGTAGGGCGGTTTGCGAATCATTTACTCACAGATAAACGCACTGGTCACTGAACTCCGCAGTGTGCAGGACAGACCGAAAATTACTTACACGCGCGTAATGTACACAATTGCGTACACTGAGTCTGAATTGATTAAATAGGGACACCAGAATTTCGCGAAAAGATTTCCACACATGCTCGATTTCAATACTTTACTGTCATATCAACAGTTCTATTTTGCTTATTGGTGCCACGGTTGCTGAGCGGTTAGCCTGCTCGCCTCCCACTAAGGCGATCCGGGTTCAATACCTGGCCGAGTCACTCCGGATTTTCGCATGTGGGAATCGTGCCGGACGATGCCGTTGGTCGACGTGTTTTCTCGGGGGTCTCCCGTTTTCCCCACCCCTTCATTCCGGCGTTGCTCCATACTCACCTCAATCACCCCCCTTCGGCCCTCAAGACCTCGATTTCAAGAGTCCCCCGAATCCCTCCAAGCCATTGTTTAAACAGTTTAATACGGTCGAAATTGTGTGAAATAAGATGGCGCGAAGACAATGTTGGCTCTTACGGGTATAATATATCCTTGCTAGTTTTCATGTATCCATGGCATCAAAATTGTTCTCGGGATATATTTTTTTTGAGCCTTTTGCAAAGACGCCAGAATTTAGAGTCTGTTAAATGCGAATTCTGCAAATCCTGAAATATCAAGATCTACAGTCAGGGATTTCGCATGTTGGAGTCTCGACGAATAAATAGGTGTAACCCATCGACACATGAACTTTATTTTGCAAGCATGTGAGTGTTGTTTTAATTAATTTATTGATATTTTTATCTGTTATATAATTGCATGGTTATGGCTCAGTACATATATGAGACAACAAACGCTCTTTCGTAAAATAAACTACGCGGGAAGTAGTTTTAGTGACTCTTACTATGAGCTATGTGGGGATAGGAACATTTCGCGAGTTCATTCCAGGACAAAGCAGACGTCAGACACGTGTACAGCGAAGTTGACTTTGCAATGGGATCACAGATTATTTTATTAGACACGCCCTGGACGACTCTGAGCCAATAGTAGACTGGAAAGAAAACACGTAGCGAATCCCATACTGCCGGGTGTGGAGTAACACTGGAGCAGCAACCAATGATAAGACAACTGAGGTTTGAGTATACACAGGATTGTGGAGTCTAGCCTACATGTCACTGAAATCGCGAAATTCTCCCATCCCTAGATATGAGACAACCAATGTTACGTCTTCAACTAACAAAGAATTTGTGCATTAGCTACAAGTTTAGAATAAAATAAAAATAATATTGAAAGGCCGACGACAAAAAAATGTATTTTAATCTTTTAGGTACAGATTCGTGAGAGCAAATGCATCTCAACACAATAATATTCTTGAGCATTGAAAATACTGTTTTGAAGATCAAACAGTAATCGATCTAACCTTGTTTCTTATACACTCTCACTAAACCAGCTTTTAAAAACAAATTAACTGACTTATTTATATAATCATTATTCACAACTCTGATAACATTCAATCATGTAAATTACTCGAACAACATTTATTAGCAGCTGTGCAGCTCAGTTGACATGCAACCATAGTAGCCATTTGATTGAGCTTTAAAATATGCACACCATACTTTCTAACAAATTTATCTAACAGTTTTCAGACAGGAAATAATTGAAAAAACAAAGAATAGGACGTAAATTACAACTCATACAGATTAACAGGCGCGCGTCCTATTTAACTGACATACCAAAGATGCTGCTGAATAATATTCATAACAAAAAATTACGAATACGTTAGCAAAAGGTTACACAAGTTAGCAGACACACGTCCTAATTTACCAGACGTATGAAATGTTCTGCATACATGTGCCAAAGAAATACATTCAACGCTTTGAGGGAGATGAACACCTTAAACAGTTACACAATTTAATTAAAATGATTAACTATAACATAAGTTCTTCGATAACAACTCTCAATCACGCGCCCGATTAATAGAAATTGCCATTTCATAATGACAACTAAATACCCGCAGATAACATTGAAAACCGCGATGACAGTGCGGTCAAATATGCCAACACAAGTCAAACGCCATTGGCTGAGACAAGCCATAAAGAAACACGTACCTCAGTACAAGTTACACAAATATGACAAAATCCAAAGCGAGAGCTACACCATCACTGCACCGCGTTCATTTAGCCGAGGCCATAATTTACCATGTGAATCGAAAAACAATTTATAAAACCCTATGCACGATGAAGTTATCTAGCCCGTTAATAAAAACCACATAACCACATTAAAATTGTCACATATCCTGACTGCCAGACCCACCTGCAACAGTCACCGCACGTCGCCTTAAAACGCTTGTAGTAATATAAAAATGGCGGTTCACGGCCACCTGGCTGCTTGCTGAGGACTGGAGGACTGTACTTAGGATATTAAGGTCCCTGCCCATAAAAAATTTCAAAAATGTTCCTCTCTTCCAGCGGAAAATTCCAGAACGTATCATTCCACAGTGACGGTGGCCATATTGTCAGCCAGTAAGACATTTCCAAAACCTATGGTGGCCATTTTGGCAACCAGCGTAAAAATGTCCCCCTGAAATCGATTTCCTACTACCCGAATGATCACACATGTTGACGGCGGCCATTTTGGTAGCCAGGAAAAGTTGCCAGAAACTGACGGCAGCCATGTTGGCAACCAGAGGAAAAAAATTTCGCCCACTGTTCATCAAAACCAATTTCCTATTACCCGACTGAGCGCATACTTCGATGGCGGTCATTTTAGTAGCCAGTTGGAATAATTGTGGTGGTACTGGTGGCCATATTGGCAGCCAGCATGGACTGAAGTTCGCGATTACCACTGGCAAAATAGCACCCACACACACATCCCTCCGCGATGAGGCCCCAGCCAGCACTGGCCCTTCCTTGAGGGCTCCTCAGGACGAAGCCCCCCACGGTGGCCATCTTGGACATACAGGATAAAACCCGACCAGAATAATAATGAGTCCTGCAATTGTATGGTCATAAAAATGATCAGCAGTCCTAGGCGTATGTATGTAAAAAGAGGGTGGATGAGAGGGAAAAAAAAACAGTTATACAAATCCATCGAGGCTCTCTCTCTCTCTCTCTCTCTCTCTCTCTCTCTCTCTCTCTCTCTCTCTCTCTCTCTCTCTCTCTCTCTGGCACTACTGCGACGAAGTACACATAATCGGAGTGGTACATGTGTTAATGTACATTTGCCTTAACAGAGGAACATGTAGTATGAGATGGTCACCCCTGCGATCACCAGCCAGACGGAAGACACTAAATGTATGCACCCTCCGCTGTTTTCCGGAAGACGCGAATCCATCCACCCCCCGCTGGCTGGACCAGTGTGCAGGGAAGGAAGGGGTTTGCGGCGGCGGTGGATGTAGACGCAGGAGGGGGCACACATGCTGTAGCATATAAACACACCCCCCATCAAGGATACTCGTTTAATCATCTCACAGTATCCGAAGTGTAATCATCACCATCTCGCTGACCAGCTTCACTGTCGCCCTGCACCGTAAGAGAGATGCATACAGCCCGACTGATCTGCATCTGCATAAACGTGGTGAGTGAACTGTAGCACATAGCGACAGATATTATCGTAGCGTAGCACATAGTGACAGATGTTATCGTAGCATTTGTTTGCGTGCTAATTATAATGACACGACTCGTCAGGAATGGTAAATTTACCACTGTTTCGGGCATTTTTACTAGTTGACAAAATTGCCACTGTCGGGATGGAATGACACGTTCTGGAATTTTCCGTGGAAAGAGAGACAAATTTTTGAAATTTTTATGGGTAGTGACCTTAATATGCTAATTGCAGTCCTCAGCCAGCAGCCAGGTGGCCGTGAACTGCCCTTTTTATAGTACTACTTGTACAGTTCGGTCTAATCTGGTCTAATTGTATTAAATCAGCTTATTAAGTACTACTTGTACAGTTCGGTCTAATCTGGTCTAATTGTATTAAATCAGCTTATTAAGTACTACTTGTACAGTTCGGTCTAATCTGGTCTAATTGTATTAAATCAGCTTATTAAGTACTACTTGTACAGTTCGGTCTAATCTGGTCTAATTGTATTAAATCAGCTTATTAAGTACGGGCTGGAATCAGGCCGGTAAAAGACAGCAGACAAATTCCGGCCAGATGATGCCGGCCCGCTGTCTTATGCAAGAGGCGGCCCGATGGATGGCGGCACGACGCCGGGCCTGTGACTGCTGGATGGCGGCAAGATGCCGGGTCTGTCACGGCTGGATGGCGGCAAGATGCCGGGCCAGCAACGACTAGATGTCATTACGATGCCGGGCCTGAAGCAGTATAACCATGGAAAAACCTGAACTTTTCGATTTAAAATTTTAGTAACTGTTATTTCCTCTTTACAAATATTAATTTCATATACTTCTCAACACATTACATGATTTGAAAATCTTTTGCTTGCCAAGTGCGGGATGCGAACCTAAGATCCTTGAGTTGACAGTCCAGCATGCTAACCTATACACAACGGGGTAAGTTAATGACGTTCTCCAGTAATTTCAAATTTATCATGACATAAATTATTATAAGTGAATGTATCAATTCCATGACAATATAACAAATAATTTTAAAACACTGATTGTTTAAAACTGTTTCGTCGTTTCTTCAAAGGCTTGCAAACAAAAAAGTTTTTGTTAGTTTTTAATATATGTGTAAGATGGTTGTACAAATTAAAATAATTTCAAATTAAAAAATGCCATGGGCTACCACGTGAGATATATACAATGATGAAAAAACACATGCTAACGGTTAAAACATGGTCTCAAAAAAGACACCATGTCATTAACAGATTAGCTAATATCTTGCCTAGTCAAAAAACACTTTCAAAAGTTTGTCGGCAAAAATACATCATATTTGTATCTTTATTGTGATAAAGAGCCAAGTCTCGAAAACATTATCGGGCCGGAATAAATAAGATGACGGACAGCTTACCGGAAAAAAAACAAAGATGCTATATCAGAATCGGGCCAGAATATTATTTTTGCTATTGGCAACATGTTGGCTGTGAGATATCACGCCGACATAATTTAGTTGATGTACATCGGTTATCCAAAAAAAAAAAAAAAAAATGCGGTGGGCCGTTGTCTTTTTTCTAACGACAAACATACTGCCTCAAGAAAGACGTCATGCCGTTGTCAGATGGATATCTTCTGGCATTGAAACGACAGTTACCGACAGGGGAAGTATCGGGCCGACACTTTGCGAACAGGCTGTGTTTGCTGGGTTAGGTTTACTAGCCTTACATTATTAATAAGCTCGCTCCAGCGAGTGCTCTTTCGAGCTCACGTTGACATTCTTAACACTAATCACCAGGACTGAAACTAATTATTTGTAACTTATTCTAACTGTAGTTAACAGGAAAAACACAATGGGGGGAAAAAACCTGTTGAACATCAATGAAAGGGGTGATCAGCAATTACAATACAATTATTTACATATGGGTGAACTTAAAGAAATTTAAAGACTCTGTAGTACATGCAGGGAAAAGAATAGTCTATATACATGCAGATATGATATTCACATATTCACGATGAGAAATGAAAAAAAAGACATTTACTTTCAATGTACAATACTAAAGACCGCCGAGGCGATCTAGCGGGCTTGAAGGTCGGAGGAGGAAGAGACACCCTCAATTTTCACATTAAATCAAACTGAAACCTAAATAGGGGAAATCTGGCGGATGCGCACGCGCGGAAGGAGGGAAGCCATAGAGGTCGAAAAACTGGAGGAAGGGTGGGACACCGAGATAAGGAAACCAACGGAGTGATTGCAAATCTTAACAACGGCGAGGAGCGCGTTGCTATCAGCGCAATTTCGTTTTCCGTTAAAACCTCGAGCTTGTGTCTGTTATACACACACATATGCAAGTAAAGGCTGTTCACGATAAAGTGAGCACTTTAGAAATCAACCTTAGAAAAAAGTCACTATCCCTAAGTGCATATGTTTTAACGGGTGAACTGAGTGACATGCGCACAGTGAAGTTGGTAACGATGAATGGAAAGTAGTTCCATATCTTAACTTCGAATAAAAACTGTCAAGTAACTATTTGTGATTATTTTAATTAATTTTTTCACTTTCTGTTGTTTTTAATGCTTGGAAGAGTAAAAAATGGCAATATTTGCAGAACATTTTCTTTAGTAATAATTTCACAGTTGCACTAGGACGACGCATGAATCAAGTGACGAGGCCCAATGGCAATGTTAATTTTGCATTATGCGGAAGAATACACCATGTGCATACAAATAGATCTTAAGCAAGGCTTTCAAAAGTGCTCATTTATTGGTCATTTATTTTTCACGCCGCTCGACTTGTTTTCTGATCCGTTCCGCACACTGCCGTTAAATCTGTCCCATAAATCTCTTCGCTAACTACCTTGGTCTATAAATTTCGTTGAAGTATTTATAAAAAGTGCGACTCAAAATAAATGTTTTGTTCCTGTCACTGTTTCGTTGATACCATTAAACGAATACTACTTATCCTTCAAGTATAGCAATTACTGCGTCAGTTGTAATCTATACGAATATTGCTTTTACTGCATTGTCAGGATAATTAACTTCACCTACGTTTTTAAGGTAGTGAAAATTCGCTCACCGCGGTGGATACTTGTCGATTTCAGTATTATATTCCTACAAAAACTCTACTTTCAGAGGATTCCTCCGCCTCGTGCAAACACAGCTTAACTACATCTGGAAAATTGCACCTAAAGGACTACGCTCTGCGTTCGCGCGCACTAAGTTTAATAAGATTTTTGTATGAGAACGGTTTGTTAAAGACGGTTCACTATAAAATGAGCACTTTTGAAATGAACCTTAGAAAAAAGTCGCTGTCCGTACCTGCATATATTTGAACGGACACTCTGATTGACATGCGCACAGTGAAGTTGGTAACGGTGGATGGAAAGTAGTTCCGTATCTTAACTTCGAATAAAAAGTGTTAGATAAACATTTGTGATGATTGAAATTATTTCCTACATTTTTTTTTTTTTTTTTTTTTTTTTTTTTTAATACATCGAAGTGTAAAAATGAGCATATTTTAAATATATTTACTTTTGTAATAAGTTCACAGTTTCACTTGACTGACACGTGACTAAAGTGATGAGGCCCATGGCAATGTTAATTTTACATAATGCGGAAGAATACACAACGTGCATAGAAGTAGATCGTACAGGGCTTTCAAAAATCCTCATTTTACAGTGAACAGTCTATACTACGCATTACTGACACGCCTATTTTCTCCGTCTTTTTTTAAATATCTTAATTTGAAATGAACTATTATTAGAGCCACCTGTTTTTAGCGACAAGATTCACGCGGGAGGCTATGCCTCGATATCCTACACGCACACTTGTAGCCTTCCTTTGGCGACTGGCCGCCTGTCTTTGTGTGAAGACTGGCTCGTACACGAGTGAGCCAATCAGAATTGAGTTTCTCCGACACTGACTGTCCGCAATTCGCGGGCAGACAGATACGACGCGTAACAATTCAAATGATCCAACAACGAAAGTCGTTCTGAACTAAAGAGTTTTGGAACACAACTTGTCTTGGAATTTCCGGAAGTTTCGCGAATTCTTTTGGCGACAAGCTAGACTGCACAACCCTTTGTGCACTCGAGTCTCGGTTGTTTGTTGGACAACCGGACAACGTAGCATTGGATTCGGTCCGTATTTTCGTGCAGGTTAGTTGTTGGCATAAATTCGTCTAGCGAGTGTCTTACAAACTACGGGCCGTCGGGAAAGGAAAGTCAAATGCCTGATTTGTGTTTGAAGTATAACTTGTCCTCAAATTAATTCGCCACAAATTTCCGGGTGTCTAGTTATATTTTGTACATTTCGATGATGGTTTATCGCGAGAAAAGTTGAATGTTTGCTAGGATGCAACGCACTGTACTCATGTCTGACAGTTCTCTTTCCTTATTGGATGTCATGCACGCATGAAGCTACTACCCCATCTCACTGGACCAATGAGGATTCTGATACATTAATGCAGAACGTTCGCGATTGGTCTGCAAACAACTTAACCGAGTCAAAACATTGTTCATCCAATCGTGCAAGCATGAACTAGTTAGAGAGCTATAGAAGATAAGTTGGTGCAAAAATTTTTCTTCGTTTCTCTATTTATACACTAGGGGACCCAGCCCGTGACCTTATTTTTTTTTTTTGTATTGTAACGGGGCTAGAACAGTTATGAAGGTTAAAAAATTTGGTTACCATACAAATACTGAAAAAAAAAATTGCATAGATATATGTAGGTAATAATGAAATGATGCGAAATTAACTCAACATTTAAGCGACTGCGGTCCCATTTAATATTTCTCTATCCACTGAGCCACTAAGGCCCCACTTGGAAATTAACTCAACATTGAAGCCAGACATTCAATGTAAACAAAAATCTTATTCCATTACCTTCATATCTCTATGCAATATTCTCTATGCATTAATACAAAACTTTTCATTGGAAAAAGTAATTAAGAAATTAGGTTTTAGGGCAAAAGGTGATGATTGCGTTATCTGATCGTGCTGAAATTCGAACTTGACCTGTAATTTACCCTGAGGATTCGCTCTGCAAAATTTGAAGAACTTCAGTTGAATTTCAAGTGACTTAGAGGTATTAAAGACTGACAGACAGACAGACACACAGACAGAGATCGTCTGCTTATTATATAGGATAACAATTAGTAAAAGTTCAGTTTAATCAAAAATAAGTTACTTTTTTTTTTGTTAACTTAGGTAAGTATAAAACTCCTCTAATACATAATGCATTTAAGAAACAACCAAACACGTTGTACATAAGGTGGCTTTCCAAAGGTTTGATTTAAAAATTATGAATAAACTTGAAATGGAATACAGTGAAAGTGTAGACATACAATTACAGAACCGGAAATCTCGCGACTTCGATTGAGAACAAGTTAAACTTCAAACATGTTCGTATTAGCTTCCTTTTTTAATTGGTTCGCCGTTTCTTGGACACGTCCTTCACGACTTTGAACCAATAGCAGACATGTGAGAAAACTAGCACCGAATCCCATGCTGCCTGGTCTGGTGTAAATCTGGAAACAAGAACCAATAAACAACTGGCTAAGACTCGAGTACAAAAAGTTAGGGGGGTGGGGGGTCTAGCTTGTTCCCAAATGTATTCGCGAAATTTCTGGGTCTCTACATATAATTATCAATTACTGTGCTTTCGCTTGAGAGGAACAGAAAAAAAAAAAACTTCACTTGTGTCATGAGAAGACGTGAGACGTGAACACAGTAAACTAATCACAGACTGCGATTTAAGGGCCAGATTACAGTAACCCTGAACCCATTCACAGTTGTAGAGCCAGTTGTGCATTCGAGGTACGCCTTTCCGAAAATCTCTGCAGCGTCATAGGGTCCGAGACTCCGTTCTTGCTGGTACAAACTAAGAAATTATTTGTAAATTTACCATAGAAGTGTATACGTACAGTAACAAAGCGTGAATGGTAAATTATTTTCCAATACATGCATAGTAACGTTCCTGCAGTTTCTCAGGAAAGAGTCAAATTTACAACTTCGTATAGTAGCGATGATAAACATTCCCATATTTTCATCCTGACATGTATTATTTCCGTACTCTGTATAAGTAGGGATAGGAACATTTCGCGAGTTCATTTCAGGACAAGGTAGACGTCAAACGTGTGTACAGCGAAGTTGACTTTGCAATTGGATCGCAGTTTATCAGACACTCCTTGGACGACTCTTCGCCCGGAATTTCAGCACGCTGAAGACTTGGTCTTGTCCAGTGTTTCCCAGATGTCCACACTCACGCTCATATTATGCCAGTGGCTGCGGGATCTGATCATTTCGTTATTAGTGTACACGAACGTATTTAAGTTGTTGAGAGATTTAGGCGGCCATCAACAGCGTGGTCTTGAGAGCCGATGAGGGTGAAATGAGATGAGAGTTTGTCCCCAAATAAATACTTGATTGTTTCAGGTCTGCAGTCATTCGTGATTCAAAATACTTGTGAAAATTTAACCTTCTGTTGGCTTGGTGATGTGTGGTCGAGTCAAACAAGTAAGTGGGTACTGGCGAAGGCAGGAAACGTTGAATATGATAGGTCTGCTAGAATATAATAACCAGATGCCAAATATGATAGGTCTGCTAGAATATAATAACCAGATGCCAAATATGATAGGTCTGCTAGAATATAATAACCAGATGCCAAATATGATAGGTCTGCTAGAATATAATAACCAGATGCCAAATATAATTTTTTTTACACTACAATTAAATCTGATCTTAATGTCGCCTATTTTTCACGGAAATATTTACGTGGAGGCTAGACTTCAATATCCTATGTGCAACCATGCAGTTTTCATTTGACAATTGGCCGTTTGTCTTCGAGTGAAGAGAGTCTGTTACAATAGTGAGCCAATCAGAATTAAGTTCCGCCAATACTGGTCGTTGGAGACATGCAAAATTCGCGCTATTATTTGAGGACTTGTTAAACTTCAAACACATGTACCTTTACAATAAGTTTGTCACTGGACCATACTTTATTCGAAACGCTCCGGGTAACCCTGCACCAATAAATGAACACTACACAATTCTGTAATCCAATCACATGCATTTCAGACAGAGAAGGCGTGACTTCACATCTACGCAGCAGCCAATGGAGAAACGACGCCGGCTGCTGTGTATAGAGTACTGTGAAGTTTAGCCTGATGCCAAATAATAACGCGAATTTGCAGGTCTACTTCCGAGAAAACCTTCTAATGTGCAGTCGACGTGATTCCTACGATATACCGCGTGAAGAAATAATCTTCGCTCTAAACGTGCACGCCCTCTGACAGATATAGGCTGATCACGGTAAAATTAACACTTTTAAAAGCCCTGCTTAAGATCTACTTGTAAACACGTTGTGTCCGCCTATGTAAAATTAACACTGCCGTGAGCCTCGTCACTTTATTCATGCGTCGGTCAAGTGAAACTGAGAAATTATAAAGAAATTAAATACTTTACAAATCAGTTCATTTTTACACTTCGATGCATTTAAAAAAAATGACAGCGAAATAAATAATTCTTAAGTTATCACAAATGGTAATCTAACACTTTTTATTCGACGTTAAGATATGGGACTACTTTCCCCCCCCATTGTTACCAACTTTACTGGGCGAATGTCACTCAGTGCGCCCGTTAAAATATATGTATGCAGGGGCTCTCTTTATCGTGAACAGCATTTTGAAACCCGGCCGTTTCGCCTTTTAACACGCTGTAGTTCGGGCAACGCAAGTACGGAAACTTCTCTGACCTTGAAGACGAAACTCACACGGCCGTAGTTACATTGTGTCCGACATGTTTATCAGGCTCTTCCTGTCACACAGTCAAATTGTCCCTCCGTCAGGCTGCTTAAAACAATGATGGCCAAAAGAATCCGCGAGGCTCTGCACGTCGACACGATATTAGCTCCACCGTGCTTGTCTGTGAAAGTTAGATGGCTTCGATTTTCAGCAAAAGATATTGTATTTTATTCTGTACCGATTTAAATATTTATTTGATGTTTGACGAGTTCAACCAGTCATAACCGTGAGCAACGAAAATTATCGTTCCCGACCGCACGAATGGCGAGATCGATAACTGGGAACGAAATAATATCAAGGAGATAATTAACCCCTTAACGTAAACATTAATTTTTTACTTCAGGTTTTGCAAAAACGGAAATTTATGGTCGAGAAAAATGCTTATGAATTTCTTTTAACAACTGACACTTTGTAACCTAATGAGTAGAGTCATGCAAAATTCGCGTTATTATTTATGGCATCAAGCTGAATTTCACAGTAATGTATATGCTGGAGCTGGCGCCGTTTCTCTATTGGCTGCTGCATAGAAGTGACGCCCTTTCTTACTGATATGCATGTGATTGGGGTACACAATTGTAAAGCGTTTATTTATTGGCGCAGAATTGCCCAGGATGTGTCAGATAACGTATTGTCCAGCGTGTAGAGATAGGAAAAATTTGCGAGTTCAGTGACCCGTAGGCTAGACTCCACATTTTGTACAGTCTAACCCTCAGATGTTTGTTCATTGGCTGCTGACTCGGTGTTACCTCACACCTGGCAGTACGGGATTCGCTACTTGTTCCCTTGCAAGTCTGATATTGGCTCAAGAGTCTTCTAGTACGTGCATGATAAACTATAATCCAACAGCAAAGGTGATTTCAGCGTACACGTGTTTGGAATCTATCTCGACCTGAAATGAATCCGCTTAATTTCCCCATCCCTACCTACAGGCTAGACTCCACAGCGCTGTGTAGTTTCAGGCCTCAGCTTGGTGTTTATTGGTTACGGCCCCAGTGTGCAGCCAGTTCTACCTCATGCCCAATGGCGCGGGATTCAGTGCTAGTTTCCTTGCTGGTCTGTAACCGGCTCACATTTCACATGGGTAGGGGTAGTGAAATTTCGGGGAAAGGTTTCAAGACAAGTTGTATTTGAAAACATTGTAGGGTCGTTTAATTATCTTGATTGGCTGAATCATGTTTTAAAATGCGTTAACTGCCTGCACACGAATCACGAATGGACCGTACCGAGGTTACCAGGTGAAGTATTAAAAACGCCTTCTCAAGCGGACAGTAACCAATAGCAACAGGTAATCTGCTGTTGGGTGCCTATAGTGTTGAAAGTCTATCTTCATTTTTTTTTTTCGCGAAAAATCAGTGTGCTATACACATGGCTGTGTCGAACAAACTGTGATCCAGTTGCAAACATGGCAGAAATTTACACGTGTTTGAAGTCTTAGCTTGTCCTAAGATCAATTAGCGAAATTTTCAAATCCTTACGAATGAATAGAGATATGCAAAATTCGCGTTATTATTTGACGACATCTTAAACTTCAAACACATGTACCTTTGCAATAAGTTTGTCACTGGACCATACTTTATTTGACACGCCCCGGGTAACTCTGCTCCAGTAAGATGAACACTTCACAATTGTGTAGTCCAATCACGTGCATTTCAGTCAGAAAGGGGGTGACTTCGCATCCATGCAGCAGCCAATGGAGAAACGACGCCGGCTCCGGTATATACAGTACTGTGAAGTTCAGCCTGAAGCCAAATAATAACGGGAACCTCGCAGGTCTCAATGAATGAATAAACGATTTTGATATGTTTATAAAACTATGATTTATACTCTGCAGTAAAAAGATTTTTATTTATTTTTTTAATTTATTGAACTTTTCAAGGAGTGCGAACTGCGACGAAATGTCTCAAGCAACCCGAGGGGTAAGAAGCGCGACGAAACAAACAATCCAGCAGCAGTTTACGAGAACGAATAGCATGCTGACACGCGTGCTATCGCGTGTGTGTCGTTTCTCCCAGAGAAAAAAAAAAACACCCGTGTGCAAGTTTACTTTACTCTCACAAAGGATCGCGGGAGGTCCGGAGATTCATAACAGCAGTTATTACAGAAACGACTGCGGACAATGAGAATGCAAACCACGCAACACTGACGTCGGTCCCCCATCCTTCCGGGCAAAAAGAAAAAAATGTATATCGAGACGTAATTATTCTGCGAATTTCGTTTTCCGCTCACGTTCGCAAACTCGGCAGCGTCTTCGTGTCCGGAGACACGCGGTAGCACGCATGTGTTCCAAACACCCTGTCTCCTGTAGCGTTCTGTATCATTTAATTTAATTTAATGCACGCAATAATTTTTGGAATTTTCACTTCTCTGTCGCAAGTGTTTTTACGTCTCTCTTAACGGGTTTTCCCCTTGCTCTTCGTAGTTAAGACTAGTTCTAAGTACACTTATGGAGGTAGCCATGGCCCCAAAGAGCAGGCCATGGCTGCCAAATCCCTCTTTGCCGCGATGCATGTCTCCTTGCATGATTTTCCTAGCAGGCGTAAGGGGTTAGCCCTGAGACGCAATGAAATCCCGCCCTACCTACGGACCTTAACTGCACATTACACTTAGAATGAGATAGTTTAGAAAAAAAAAGAACGACGGGCACGAGCAGAGAAGTGAAAATGAAATATATATATACTAAACTATAGGCTGTTCACGGTAAAGTGAGCACTATTTAAGGAGCTTCCAAAAGGAATTAACCACTAATAAATATATATTATTGGAAACTGGAGCATTAAATTCTGAGGGTGGTGAAATGTATACACTGTGTTTATTGGTCACATTGTAATGTTTATATCCAAACGCAGCAAGGAGATGGAAATTGGAAGGAAAAATTTAGAAGGGCCTCAAAAAGTGCTCACTTTACCGTGAACCTCCTATACATCCGAGCATCTATTAAACTGCAGAACCACAGCGTGTGGTCCATTCACGATTACTACCAACTTCCGAAACCCGTTTACGTCATACTTCCAGGATATTTCTCCTCATCATGTCAAGGAGTAAGCTGTGCACGGTAAAAGTGCTCACTTTACCGTGAACAGCCTATACATCCGAGCATCTATTAAACTGCAGAACGTGACATTTAGAATCATCCAACCACGAAAGTGCATGTGAACAAAAGTGTTTCGGATTACAGCTGATCTTGTGATATTTGTTTGCGAAAAAACACCTGTCCGCGGCTATTGGCCACGTGTCTGTGTGAGGAGACAGTTTATACTCGACTGGGCTAATCAGACCTAACTTAGCCTACCCCGACGCTGAACGTCCCTGAGTAGCTGGCAGTGAGGTGTAAGCCGCGTGAAAGGTGCATCCTCCAACCACAAGTTTATTTCCGAACTAGTCCTAATGTTTTTTTTTTGTAGTAAAACTAGCCCTGATTATTTTCGCGAAAAAACAGGTGGTCCCTCTAATCGTCAAACACAAAGACTACAGCTTGTTGATTGTAATACGAAGCAAATACGTTGCCAGCTTAAGTACAGGACGCATCAGAAACCATAAATTAACGTGGGGATGAAAGCGTTAAATATTAATATATACAAATTTTAAACATTAATTTCGAACGAAGTGTTTATTTGACCTGTTCCTTGAAGCCAATGTCAATGCTCTCCCAAACCTGTGCGGGATCTGGTGATGCAGGAATTAGGCGGGAAATTCTGGCGGGAACTGTAGGCGCCCACGCCAAAAGCGGAGCGATTCGCTTGTCTGTGCGCCGAACACTGTTGTACGGAGAGTACCACACACTTGTGCCTGAATTTAGGAAAAATGAGAAACGTTTTTATATATACTTTCGAATGACCACGTCTCGAACGAAATATTAAGTCTTATAGATAAAGATATCCTTGCGTACATGTATTAATAAGAGTTGGTACCCTGACTAGGTTCTTGTACTCCTTTACCAATCTCTGTCCATATGTGATCCTTGTTTCTATTGTTCTTGTAGTCAGTAGATGTACTTTGGGGATCCTGGAGCACACCACTTTTTGTGGTAATTAAACCCGAAAATACAACAAAAAATAGCATTAACTTTTACTTGCTATGTGTGATGAAAGTACAGGGAAAAATAAAAAACTCAAAATCTGAAATGTAGTGAGAGAAAAACGCTAAAAATCAAAGAAATTTATTGTTTTCGAGCTGCTTTTTCACACTGCTAGACCCAACAATTTAAATAATAATTAAAAAAAACAAGCAATTTTAATCGAAAATCCAGCAATTTAAGCTCAAAATCACACAACTGTTTACAATATTTCACAACAGGGCCGTGCAGAAATTTTGATGCTATAAAAACAAGCAATTTATTTCAAAAGTGCAAGAAAAATAACATTAAATATTTCCCGCTATTTGCAACGAAAATGTAAGAAAAAAATTAAAAAATCGAAATATGAATTTTAATGAAAACATCATTATCGAAGTTCTACTAATTTTTTAAAAACTTCTTCTATCTTCTCAAAATTATCACATATTTCTCGAAGTACATATTCGTCGTCAATGTTATCTAAGATTGATAATTGTAAGCTTTGTAAATTTGAATAAAATTTGCGAACCATATTTTTAAGATCTTCAGATGCATTATCTAATCTTTAGGAAGGGAATTTTGACCCGCTATCACCTTTTAAAATGTTTGTCAAACTGCAAGGCAACACAGGCATTTTTTATTTATATGGAAAAGGAATTTATTTACAATTATGAAGATTTTTTTTTATTTTATCAAATAACTCATCTATATTTCTAAATATTCATAAAACTTTTAAATGCGACCACTCAACTATGAGTCTTAAATATTTTATTATATTATCGAAACATTTTGTTGTTTCTTTAATATCGTTTACATCCTCCATTTAATAATATTGAAAATTTGCAAATCTTCAGTAATTATTTCTTTCAAATAATCATAAGTAAGATTTCGTTTACTATTTAGAACAACATTTACCAACTGTCCCCGCTTCTTCAGAAGCTTTATTAAAATCAACACAAATTTTTATGTTTGTTTTTTCTTTAACTACAGTTATTTTTCTGCATGAACAATCAATAACATGTAAAGTTCTTCGCCCGTAAAATTAATAGTAATTAATATCACCATCAAAGGTTACAGTTGGTTTACAATAAAGTTCATTATTTCAAAAATTGGTATCTAGTTTGGTTTTGAATTTTTCAAATCGCTATAAGCAAGAAATCGAGCATGTCTATGCTGTTCAGCTCGATTTTGTCTATCAAATTGAAAGCCTACAATTACAAAATCGGGCATGTCAAATTGTAAATTATTAAACTGATATTTTATGTTAAAGTTAAAAACATTTGTTTATTTAGGAACTTCTTTTTCTAAAAATTGTGAATAATCAAAACTAATAGGTATTTTAGGTTCTTTATATATATTTTTTCTTTAATTGCAATGGCCATGTTTCATTCATATTCAACAATAGGCCACATAATTTCTAATTATTCAATAATAATTTTACCAGGATCAGGACGATGTTTCGTAACTATATCATATTTATCTAAGGTTTCATAAAGGAATAAACAGTTGTTATCAGATGAATTACGAAAAAAAGTAATTTTATAGCCACCTTTCCAATAAAATTCATAGTTTTATCACGAATAAAACCAAACAGATATCTAAGAGGATAGATTATTTCATTATTTGTTTTGACACAATAAACAGTTTAACCTCTTATGTTATTTTTTATCTAGAAACAGATTTACCTCGATATATATTATCAACACCAGTAAATTCTAAATAATTTTGTTCACTTGGCGATCTTAATAAAGCATTCATTATTGTTGCTGTAATACTCGGACTATCAACAGCTTCAATAATATTTCCATGTTTTGAGATTTTTACTCTAGAAAATTGCAAAGGAAAAAAGTTTAAACAAACATCAATATTATCTGATTGATCATATTTTGCCTCATCTCCAACCTTATCTCTGTTTAGTAAACTTAATTGTTCTAAAACATAAGCATCATTTGGGAAAGAAAAGTCATCTCCTATTGGAATATGAAACTCGATTCTATTATTGTAAACTTTCAAATTCCTCTCAGTTTGACCTCTTGGAGGAAAAGTTTACCTCTCGAAGCTCACAATACTTTTATAACTCATTTGTAAGTTAAAAAATGTACATATTAATGGCAGAATCGAAGGAAGTTTCTCGAGTTAAGTTACTCATCGGAGGATATAAAAAATATGAAAAAATAAGAAGAAAGAACAACTATTAATTGATCAATTACGAAATTTTGGTATAAAAAAAAGTAGAAACAGTAAATTAAGAAAATAAAAATTTAATAACAACTTTAGTTCCAGTAGCAGTAAAAATTTTAGATTATCCACCAACACCAGAGGAAACATATTTTGAAAAAGAATTGTTTGCAGGACAAGAATTTCCTATTTTGGAAGAGCAAATAGGAACAGTACCATTAAAAAATTTACCACCAATAGCAGGTGTTTCTGCTATAAATCTCGGAATAGAAATTGCAAAAAGAATAAATGTTATTAATGAAAAATATGGTTTACGTGGAGTTGGAGAGAAATTTTTACATTGGTGATGCAAAAGTAACTATACATTATTTGTCAAGGATAAAGGATATATTTTTAACACCAGGACTTTGTAGTTTGTTAACAGAAAGTCCACAAGGTGTTCTTGATGGCAAATACACTACTAATGACTATAAAAACTACACAGAAATTGTTTTATTAACCAATGCTGTATTCCAAAAATATAAACCAAATAAGAATAGGATTAATCCAAGTTCAAGTATTGGTTGGAAGTGGAATAATATAATTTGTCCAATTTATAATAACTATACAAAAAACCAGATCCAAACACAGCCGAAAGTGAGATTTTTACATTTGATGATTTTAAATTTGGAAATGGCATTAAAAAAAATACAGTAGCTTGCCGAAAGAATATGTTTAGATGGATGATGTTAGAAATTTAATTAACAGATTGTTAGTTATTCATGGCAAAGAAAATGCTGGAAATAAAAATTATTACAATGATGAAAAAGTAAGCATAATGAATATGTTGAACAATAAATTTTCTGATTTGGTTGTAAATAATCCAAAAGGAATTCCATATTTAATAAGAGTTTATGTAATTCCACACACATTATAAACTGGGCATCAAACAATTTAAATTCCCCCGAAATGCATTTACCTAGTTATAATTATTGTGGACAATTGAAAAAGTTAGATGATAGATTGGAAAGAGGCGGACTAAATAAATTAGATGAAACATGCAAATATTACGATATTGCTTACAGAGATCACAAAGATTTAGAATCTAGACATAATGCTGATAAAATATTACAAAAAGAAGCTAAAGAAATTATGTTAGATACTCCAATTTGAGAAATAATTTCTTCTGCTGCTGTTGCCTCAACTATTTTTACGAAAAGAAAATTAGGTTGGGGAATTAAAATGTTTTATTGAAAAAAAAAAAAAAAAAACTTATAAATGAAGATAAGAAATATAACTTTCCCTATATCCTTTGAGGAATTAAAAGATTTAGGTCTAGCTCAATTTTTAACAAATGATCAAATAGCTAGAAAAAATTAAAAATCTAAAGAAGGCAAAAGTTTCAAATTAACTTTATCATTGTCAACCATTGAAAAGACTGCCAAAGAAAAATCTGGAAGTGGTTTACATCATGGAGGAATTATTCCCCTCGTACTTGCTGCTTTAGGTGCTCTTAGTTTAGCTGGTGGGGCCACTGCAATTTATCATTCAGTTGAACAAATTAGAAAAAATAAAAAAGAATGAGAAGGACGAAAAAGTCATAATTTAGCAATGGAAAATAAATCAAGAAGTGGATTAAAAAGAGGAAAGCCAAAAAAATTTGAATATATACCAACTATCTAATATCGATATTGAAAAATATGTTAAAATATTAAATATAAAACATTTTAGAAATTTTTATATGATTGATGAATTACCAAAAAGTATGCACAAAAATGAATGTGCTCTAGTAAATTTTGACATTTCAGCAAATCCTGGTACTCATTGGGTTCGTTATTTTTAAGAAAATAATGATATTTACTATTTTGACTCATTTGGAGGTATTATTCCTACTAATTTAACTAATTATTTCAAAAACAGAATTGTGTATTACAATGATGACCGAATTCAGAATTTTAATTCAGTTATATGTGGACATCTATGTTTGATTGTTTTACACCTTTCTTCGAGATGATTTAAGTTTAACGATATAATTTCTGTGTTATTGAATGATGGATATAATCGGGAAACCCATAATAAAATCTTTAAATAAAAACTTTGAGACTAGTGCTTTCGCCTTAAAATCATATGTAGAATCAAAATACGAAAGTATTGTTTCTAATTATGTATCAACAAACACTGTATTAAAAACATGCATAGAATCAAAATATAACGTCATTGTTTCCGATTTACAAGACCAAATTTGCGCAAAGTTTTTGTTTATACAACAGAGCATGTTTCTCTTCAAAATCGTAGAATCAATAATACGGCAGATCCTATTGATGGAAATGATGCAGTCAATAAAAGATTTTTTGGTAAAAAAAATTGCAGTATATGCATTAAAAACAGATGTAGATTCAAAAAAAAAAACAGTTCCATTGTTTCCGATTTAAAATCATATGTAGATTCACAACGCAATTCGGGTGTTTCTGCTTTACAAAGTAAACTAAGATCTTGCTTTGACTATAGAAAAGCTTATATTTCTTTTTTAGGACATAGAATTGTTAATATAGATGATCCTGAAGATGGTAAAGATGCTGTCAAAAAAAGATTTTTAAATAAAGAAACAGCTAATAAATTACCAAATTTAATCAAATCAGTTTTGAATTATTGTGATACACCTATTAACATAAAAGTTGAAAAATGTAAGTAAGAAAAGTCTCATATATTTTGTTCACCTTTAAAATGGAATAAAACAAATTAATGTTTTTTACTTAGATAATAATTACTTTTTCTTTACTTTTTTGATGGAAACTGTTATTAAATGATCTACAAAAATAGATTGTAGTAAGCCTTTTGATATTAAGGGAGGCGACGATTTAATTATTTTAAATAAAAAAATTAAAATATATGAATATGATGATGGATTGATGACTACTATAGGCATATTCGTAAAATATAAAGATTAACTATTTTATTTTTTACTATTAAATGGAGAACAGTTGGTGCTTGAAATGTATGAAAGTTACTAAAAATGACAATATAAAAACTGAAAATACTAAAAATGGACGATTAGTTCAGAAAAGTACATTTTCAACATGTAATTCTAATAAATCAATATTCAAAAAATAATAATTTGCCCACTGCAAAGAGGGAATAATTATTGAATTATATAAACCCGTACGAAAAAATTTCCCTAGAAGAAAACTAATTTTGTATGGTATTGATTATTTATGACAAACTGATCTTGTAGAGGTGAATACTGGCAATTTGAAAGGAATATCACTTATAAACAATGGATACAAATATATTATGACAATTATTTATGTTTTTTAAAAATTGGCATTTGCTGTACCTATTAAAGATAAAGCAGCTAAAAATGTAGCAATTGCTTTAGAATCTATATTAATTAAAAGATAACCATGTAATATTCAAAGTGATAATGGGCCCGAATCTTATAATAAAATATTTAATGAACTTATGCAAAAATATAATATCAATCATTATTCTTCTTTTAGCGAATTAAAAGCGAATGTTGTTGAAAGATCTAATTGCACAATGAAAAATAACGTGTGGAAGATATTTTCTTCGAATGGAAATTATAAGTGGGTCAATATATTAGGTGAATTAGTGAAAGAATCCAACAATACAAAACATAGCACTATAGACTGTTCGTGGTAAAGTGAGCACTTTTTAAGGCCCTCCCAACAGGCTTTAAGCACTAATAAATATATATTATTGCAGCATCAGGCATTAAATTTCGAGAGTGGTGAAATGTATACACTGTGTTTATAGGTCACATTGCAAAATTATATTAAAAAGCAGCAGAAAGATGGAAATAGGATGGAAGGAAAAATTTAGAAGAGCCTTAAACAGTGCTCACTTTACCGTGAACAGCCTATATCATCATGAAGTCAATTGAAGTTAATAAAAACAATGAAAAAGCATTAATATCGCCATATGTTTTTACTGAACCAAAATTGCAAGCTAAATACAAAGTTGGCGATGTCATTCGTGTAAGCAAATTAAAGAAAATTTTCGAGAAGGCTTATACTGCTACTTGGTCAACAGAATTGTTTACTGTTTGTAAAGTTTTAAAATAATGATGTGCCTACTTACAAATTAAAAGATACAAAAGGAGAAGAAATATAAGACAACTAAAGGTGATAAAATTTATGTAAAATTGTTAGGTTTTGATAACAAATAACTCATGGATTAATAAAAAAGATGTTTTCTAAAATCTAAACATTTGTTATAATTATGTAATTCAAATGAAAAAAAAAAGACATAACAAACATTGTTTTAATGGCAGTTTTAACATTTGTTTTAATGTTCATTTTATCATTCGATATAACATTTGTTTTAACATGCATCTTAAAATTTGTTTTAACATTAATTTTAACATTTGTTTTAATGATCATTTTAACATTTGTTTTTCGGTTCATTCTAATGTTTGTTATAACATTCACTTGAACATTCGTTTTAAAGTAAACCTGTTTTCAAAAACTTTACAATTTAATTAAAACTTTGATCTGATTTCTGTACTTACCATTATTCATTTTTCGGCTCAAATCTATTGTAATAAAGCCATAATCTTCATCTCAACATTTTGCACAAACCTCTTAGAATTTTATTAAGGCATATCTCCACCAACAAAATCATTATAAATGTGCTTTAAATTAGTATCATCTTGTCTAAATATACACAAAAATATTGTATTATGTCTTATCAATTGTTTACATGTTTTTGAATATGTTTGAGCTAAATAAAATACATCTAAATTTTTGTCTTCCTCTAGTGAAATAATCGCGAACAATATCTTAGTCATCTAAAATAACATAGTTAAATATAACTGGAGAATGATTTTCACATCGATCTAAAGTAGTCATTTCAACATTATTATTTTAAAAAGTATGCCATTTTTTCTTTAACTTTAAGCTTTTTGGATAATATATTAAAAACATTTTGTAACTGAATATATGTTGGTTGATTTAACTTTTGAACAAACATATCATTCATTAAAATTTATCCATCCTACATTATAAATAAAATCTATAATGATATTAGTTTTTTCTCCATTGCTTGGACCTACTATTATAGCCCTCATATTATAAGGCAATAAATCGCCAATCTTTTTTATTTCGGAATTATCTTCATGAATTAAAACACAGGTTCCTCTATTAACTTTCTTCATTTAATAAGAACATTTTTGTAATGAATGGATAGTAAAGTGTTTAAGTTAACAAATAATAGTTCTATTTTAAAGAAAAAACTTCATAATGATATCATCCATAGTGAAAAATCTAGTGCTTTGGTTAGTTTTTATACAAAATTTTATCACCCAATATAAAGAACAATATGATAACAACAATTGAACACGTGAGTCCTAATGTTGATAAAAATTAAGTTACAACTATTACTAGAGATCAATATGATATCGAATCATTTAAGGAAACTATAAATTCGAATGATCCATTTTCAATAAATAACATTGAATTAACAGCAGATAATGTAAAAATAAATTCTAAATTTAATATCAAATCTAAATTTGATATTAAATTTGATGATTAATTATCTAAAAATCTTGGTTTTGAAAGAAATATTCTTATTGAAAAGGACAAAGTTGTTATCAGGACTAAATTACATAATTTTAACCAATTTAAAACAATAAATGTTCACTCTAACTTAGCATATGGTATGTTTATCAAATATGATGAATTAAATCATTTAGAAACAGATATAAAAGCCAGTTTTTCACCAAACCGATGTTTGGTTTTAAAGATTCTATTATTTATGAGCCTGCATATCTAATTTTATATAAAATCAATAATGAGAGGTTTAATCATATTGTTTTGGAAATTAGAGACGAAAATGGTAAACTAATTGATTTTGATGGTGTTGATATTGATATTGTTTTGGATATTAAAGAAGTTTAAAGGTGTCCCTTGGACATCTTTAATGTATTCAAAATATAATATTATAAAAATTAATTAAATATTATTCATTTCGATAGCCATATGGTTGTGTATCTATTTTATTTTCTAATATAATTTTTTTGTTATCATAAGGACTTAATGCGATTTTATTAACTTCGATTGTATATATTTCATGCTTTTCACTCCTTATTATGTCCATTGTTCTATATTGTATTTACTCTTTGAACAAACAATTCTTATATTCCTCAAATGTAATTTGCTTTTTAACAACTCATTACTTTACTCCTTTCGAATTTTTATTTTCTTTATCGTCAACCTTATAAGCATACATTTTTTATTGTAAACTGAAAAATTGTTTCATTATTTTGCCATTACATTCTTCTATCATTTTTCCTAAAACATTTTTATTTATGAGTCATGATATAAATATTCTCATTGGGATAATCACTTGCATCAAATTTATCTAACATCGACTTCATATCTTCATAAAAAATTTCAGTTTATGTTATAAATGTATGAATAGATATCTTGATAACATAATTCATTTTTATCACCATATATTGGTTTTATTATGTTATAATGAAAATCATACATTAATTTTTTTGATATGTCTAAAATTGACATGCCAACATAAATTGGTTTATTAAATTTTACATTCGTTTTATTCATATGTAAGGCAGCAAAATTCTCATTAAATTTAGTACTTCTTTTGAAATTTGGTTTCGCTATTAATTTTTCACATTTTTCTGTATCTGATACTAGTTTTATATCAACTTTGTTTCTTATGTTTTCCATTGTCTTACCAAACACAGAATTTTCATCAACTTATAAAAATCTTTTTCGAAGTTGTTTTTAGCATTAGTGTATTCAAATCTATGTGCCTTTTCAGTCAAACAGACTGATCAGACGTTAATATTCTATACATTTTAGTTAGTTTTAAACCATTATTTAGACACTGTTTTAAATTACGATAGTGAATTACATACTTTTCTTTGCCATGTAAAATTGTTAATAATGTAGATTGCTTTGTTCCTGGAACTACCTTAATCACTGGGCAAAATGGTATATCTTCATGTAAATTATGCAGTTCTTGTGGGAATTCTAAATCAACTTCTAATATATAACCATACTCAGAATCATCCTCCAAAGCTAATATATTTTTACTCCAGAAATCGAAATCATTTAATGTAAAATAAACCCTGTCGAAACCTCCATATGATAAATGTTGAGACATTGCCGATCCATAAAGATTATTTGCATCTAGATATGCTAATTAATTCGATTCTTGATTTGGATTAAAATCTTCTAAATATTTGTTATTAGCTTTAACATATCGCTTACGACATTCTGATATTTCACCTCTAATGCCTTTATCACTCATTAAAATCATATCATAGTTATGTAATAATTTCAGGGGTTGATAAGTAATTTTTAACATTGCATCCCAAGATAATCCTGGTGTAGTAAAATACCACGCACAGTCTAAATCGTATACATTTTTAATTCGTATTTCTGAAATTTTCAAATATAATCTGCTAATGATAATACATAATTTTAAAATTTAAATCATGGTATTCGCCAAGATTTGGTTCCATATAAGTTTTGCATGTTCCAATTCATCCTCGCTCATATCACTATCGTTTAAGTTGTTATAAAATTCACTTTTTGAGGAAGCTCAGTTTCTTCGAATTTCTTCCAACTGTCCATATAATCATATGGGACACCTTTCCTAATATCTAAATCTACTTTATCTTCTGGAAAATGTTTTTGTGTGCATTTAATTTGATTTCTACTTAAATTATATGATAATTTATCTAAACTACTAGCCATAAATTTCAATGTGTCTATAAATCGCATCTTGAAAATTTCTGTTTGTTTCCCAAAAGTGATAAACTTTTCTTCATTATTTGCAATTAAGTCAAAAATTGTATCATTATAGCCAAACTCTTTAATTAATAAATGAGTATCATGCCCAGCAAATTATGGAAATAAATTGGAACAAAGTTGGGCAATTTTAATTTTTGGTTTCAATTATTGCATACAGGATTAATGAATTTTCCAATTATATAATTATGATAGTGTACTTTTTTATTGTCCTCCATATATTCACATCCGCATAAAGTACATTCTTCGTGTTCCCTATATAATATTTTTCTTCTTTGGTTAGTGTATGCATTGGTTCAATTTGTGTGTATATATTTCTCCAATTTCTTCTACTTCCCTTTTCATATAGCAAATATACTTTTTATGTGCACGTGGGCCTCGTTATACAACTGGAAACTTATAATCACGATAAGCAGATACAATATAATAAGAGAAAAATAGATGCTTCGTGTAATTGATATTTCATTGTGTATGATTCATCATTTAGCTACAAATCAATTTTATTTATTTGTTCATTCTCTTGGATTTGGCTCTACTGTTGATATTTTCTTTAGTATTGATTCAAAATCTGCATATATTGTGAAAGGAACCTTCATTGTATGTTTGTAATTTTTAAATTTTATTTGCTCCCTTTTCGAGGGTAATGTGATTTTTACTGCCTCATTTTTAGAGCAGTTTTCTGTATGTTAATTTAAATTCTCTTCAAAATAAAAGAATTGAAGACACATATAAGCTTTGCATTTATGATTTATCTTTTTGCATTGAAAGCAGTTTCAATAAATCTTTTATCCAACAATAATGCGAATTTGTGTCATCTTTGAAATAAAATAAATTTATATGTTTTTCCTTTTTATGTTTTGTAAGTTTTAGGGGATATACTGTAGACTTGTCTGCAATAGAGTATACGTTTATAGATGTATCAATTTGATTTTTTATTTTTGGTACATCATCAATTTTATAGGATATTCATATTTATCTATTACTTTATCGATATCAAGCCCCACATTTTTATATTTAGTAACTCTTTGAGGATCTTTTTCTGCTGGAAACAATGCAGATTTTATTGCCCAAAGAGAGCACTTTTGATCATTATTCTTTACATTTATCCATGCTTTATTATTTTAATCACTTCTGTTAGTTTAATATATGATGCTCCATTTAATGGATTATACTTATTTATTGCTAATAGTATTCGAATTACTCTATCTAAAGCCCATCCAGAACATTTTTTTTTTCAAATTTAGGTAATTGTGTAAGTAATTCCTCTATCATAAATCTTTGTAAATTCTCCTTTGTTTAATATTCTGTGATTAAATTATCGAAATGTAAATAATTCTACTTGATTATTTTCCTGCTTGTGATACTTGGTACAAAATTTAATGCTGGTTTTCAACCTTCTGAATATTTTAAGTTTATTGTGTATCATCTCAAATACCTTATTTTTTACTGATCTTAAAAAGTGATTTGACTCTACTAAATTAAAGTTATTTTCAATGTTAGAAATTTAATTTCTATGTTTAAAAGGTTCATTAACTAAGTAATTTTTATTACTTCTTCTGCTTTTTTTGTTAACAAATAAATTATTAAAGAATGGAAATATTGGTGTTAATACTTTTTTATCTTTAGGATATAATTCATTGATATTTACATCAGCTGAAGGTAAATTTGTAAAAATATGCTTTGGTTTCCCTTATTTTACCTCCTGGATTTTATGTGTAAGTTTTATAAATACAATATTAGAAAATGGGAATATTTCTTTTAATTCATTTCTGTCTTTTGAATATAGTTGTTCGATATTGGTAAAATTGCAAAGTGTCTTTCTCTTTGTTCGTATATACTATATGGTGTAATAGCTGTAATTAAATCATCTTTCCTTAGATTATACCATTGTCTAATTAAATCATCATTCCTTACATTATAGCTATATTTATTTACAAAATCTCTACCTATAATTCTTAGCCCCCGCACTGTCTTCTCACCGAACTCAGCTGCAATATTGTTCGCTTTGTATTTTTGATAGCTGTATTTTTATAGTGGTATTTAATAGAAAACAAAATTAATTATATTTTCAATTTTATGGGTTATTTGGTACCTTAATTTTTCATCTAAAAAAAAGTTTCCGTTAATATTAATACTGAAAGCAATAATTATTAATTATTTAACTTCTTACTATGATTATATTCATTCATATATTTCTTCATTTATATTCATTATAACAAGCTTTACATTTTATTATATATTTGTCCTTAATAATTTTATGAAGATAAAATAGTTTTGTAGATTTAGTCTCATTACACACTTTACATGTTTTTGTTGGATACTTATCGTGTTGAGTTGCATTTAAATTATCTAGTGCTTTACTGAATAATTTAGAATTTTTATGTGTTTTGAGAGATGTATTATTAACATATTTTCCACATTCATATAATACATTCTCTTTATTTAATTCGCAATGCGTTGTACCTTTTTCAATGCAAATATTTTACAGATGTTATAAAGCTTATCTTTTGTGGCGTTATTAAAGTAAATATGTTCAATGTTTAATACTTCGTCACATTTTTTACATTGTTTAGATGTGGTATTATTTTCCATTTCATTGGCGCGCAGCAATTCAATTTTTATGATTATGTAAAAGGAAAACATTTTAATAATAATAAAAATTATTTTAATTAAAATAATAAGATAATAAAGTAATAAAATAATAAAATAATAAAATTCAAATCGATTTTATTACCAATTTTTTTAAAATCCTTTTAAATAAACATGAAAGTGGAATCGCTGCGCGCCAAGTTTAACAACTCATTTGAGTTGACTAAACTACAGGACTTAGAAAAAATAAAAAGTATGTTGCTACAGATTTTCAAATTTATGATTCTAAGTTTGGAAAAAAAAATTAGTTGTATTCTTGATTCAAAGTTTAAATTACTTTACCAGATCGCTATTTAAGTCTGTTTGATAAAAATGCATTAGAGTTAATAAATGAAAATCAAAATGTTATAACATATAAAGGTTTAAAAGAAACGAAAAATTATATTATTTTTAATATATCAATTATTATTTTTAATTTTTCGCTTGATTTTGATAGTTTTTCCATTGAATTTCAGATTTTGATTTTTTAATTTTTTTCTTACATTTTCGTTGCAAATAGCAGGAAATATTTAATGCTATTTTTCTTGCGCTTTTGAAGTAAATTGCTTGTTTTTATAGCATAAAAATTTCTGCACGGTCCTTTTGTGAAATATTGTAAACATGTGTGTGATTTTGAGCTGAAATTGCTTGATTTTCAATTAAAATTGCTTGTTATTTTTTTATTGTTAGTGCTAACAATGTGAAAAAGCAGCTTGAAAACGATAACTTTGTTTTGTTTTTTTTTTTTTTTTACTTAAATTTGTTTGATTTTTAGCGTTTCTTCACTAAATTTCAGATTTTGACTTTTAAATTTGTTCCTATTCTTTCGTTACAAATAGCAAGTAAAAGTTGATGCTATTTTTTTGTTGAAGTTTCGTGTTAAATTACCACAAAAAATGGTGTGCGCCAGGATCCCCAAAGTATACCTACTGTACTCCGCGTGATTCTGATCGTACAACATTGGATACGAGTAGACAGTTTCGATTAACTGCTCTGGAGACATAGTCATATTGTGAAGACTTCCTACCTCCTGACAAGTTCCCGCCAGGCGATCCGCGGAAATCGAGAGCATGCAGCGGACCTGGCGGGATTCCGCAGCATTCCCGCTTTCGCCAGAAAACGCGTGGAAAATCTCTGCCCTGGTCTGGGTATTCTCATATCCCGCTAGGGCGCTGCGGACCCGAGCGTTTCCCGCTTCTGCTCCCACGTCCCGCTCCTGCTGCCGTGTCCCGCGTCCTGTACCGGTTTGGGCGAGCCTTCACAGTAGTGACGTGTAAACAATTTCTTTGACATCCGACACTTTGTTCACATTCGGTAATATTTTAAATCGTTAAAACTTTTTTTTTTTTTTTGTAATTTTAATTTTGTCTTAAAAATGAAAATAAAAATGCCGGTGAAACACCTAACAATTTTTTCCTTATAAAATACTCCACATAACTACAGACTCTACCATTTCACGTTCTTAAGTTGCACCAAGCTAGACTCCGCAGTCCTTTACGCACTCGAGCAGATGTCAGATGTTCATTGGCTGCCGCCTCAAGCAGAGCTCATTCTCCTGTTACACCCGGCCACACGGAGTGAAGCTATAGACTGTTCACGATAAAGTGAGCACTTTTGAGGCCACTGTTACTAGTTTCCTTTCAGCCATTACTTATCCTTTAACAACCTTTTTCAAATAAATACTGTCATGTAAATAATAAACACAGTGTGTGCATCCCATCGCATTCGGAAGTTAACGCCTAAGGCTGAAATAAAATATACTTGTTGACTATTATTCCAAATTAAAGGGCTTTCAAAAATACTCACTTTGCCGTGAATACCCTATAGCAGAGTTACTGCTATTTACGTGTCGTTCAGGGTGGGTCGGATGTTGTGAGGTCCAATGACACATCAAACTAACATATGCTTGTACGTCGCCTACCACAGTACTGCACTGTAACGCAAAATTATAGGGTTTCTAACAATCTACATACAACTAGTACCTGCAAAATAAGCGTTAAAATTTAGGGACACGGTAAACTTCAGACACAAGCACCTTTGCAATGAGTTCGTCAAGAGACAATACTTTATTTGACACACACCTGGATAACTCTGCGCCAGTAAATTAATACTTCACAATTGTGTAGTCCAATCAAGTGCAGTCCAGCCAGAAAGGGGCGTGACTTCACAGCTATGCAGCAGCCAATGGAGAAACTACGCTGGCTCGAGTATATACAGCACTGTGAATTTTAGCCTGATGACGAATTATAACGCGAAATTTACAGATCTCTACACAACATTCTGATGACTCGTACAAACACTTTGAGCGTAATCTTACGTACTAACTTTACAAGTGTGCATGTACGAAGTGAAAGTTAATCTTACCGCGATAAAAAAAAGTGGCCCTAATGTCTTTAATGCCAGGAGATACGTACAGAATGCAAAGTGTTAATGAGTACTGCCTAAGTTTCTTTGTAACTAGGGATAGGAAAATTTCGCGAGTTCATTTCGGGACAAGATAGGCGCAAACACATATACAGTGAAGTCACTTTCGCAATTGGACCACAGTTTATCAGACCCGCCCTGCACGCCTCTGAGCCAACAACAGACTTGCAAGGAAACACCTTGCGAATCCCATAACTGCCAGGTGTGGGGCAACAGCCAATGAACACGCAGCTGAGGCTCCAGGCTGCAGAGGACTTAACGAATCTAGCCTACAGGACAATGAACTCGCGAAATTTTGCTATCCCTATTTATAGCGCGATTCCCTTCAGAAGGACGTCGGCACGAGCCGCACGCGCGCTTTCTCTCGGGCAAACACAGCGAAGCAGGTGACAAGTGACTGTTGTCCTAGTCGATGGAGACGAGGCGAAGAAAAAGAAATCACTCTTCTGGTTCCGTTTGCAGGCCGGAGTGTGATTGTGCAACGGGAAATAGCGATTATTGCGCTAAGGTTACTTCTACTCAGTTTGGGAAGATTAATGTAAAAAGGTTGGCAACCAAAAATCTTCGCCACTAGGTAAGCGCTAGTGTCGCATGTGTGCCAGATTTCCTCTACTTCCTACGTTAAAAATAATTCAAATATAAAATAACTTCATAACTAAGATAAATCTTTCTCTTTTACCGGTCACGTATATTCGAATTTTAATCAAAAGTTACTTTTTGTCAGGGCCGTCCTTAGATCATTTGGCGCCCTGGGCGAGGGGCAATTAGTCTGCTCCCACATCTTCCTCATTTAAAATTAAAATTATTGGAATATAAATGCATTTTCGTTTAATGAATTTACAAATAACATTTCCACGAGTCTAGCATTTACTATTTAATGTTGATATACAAAACGAATTTCAAATTTATGTAATCACCATAATGTGAAATTTTATTGACACATCTTTGCCTAATTCGCCGTACATCTTGTAGCTGTCACCAAATTTTGTTAGTACAGAACTAAGACTCCACACATAATAATTCTTACACAACTACTATGCAACGGAAAAACGAACTTATATTAGGTACAGTCAATATTTTTTTTTTTTAAGTACTGGGAAATAAGACCTGTAACATTTTTGCTATCACTGTAACATCAATTATGAAAATATGCACTCACATATACATTCAAATATATAATGTTAATATACAAATCTAATTGCACATTTATGTACACTTCATTGCCCTACAAAAATGGGCCTTGCTTGTCTTAATCTGGGCAAATTCGGTTATGGATAAAGAAAGTTCAATCTCGTGAGCTATGTCATTCTCTGTGGACAATATCCCCAATGATGAGAGCCGCTCGGCACTCAGAGTGGATCGAAAATAAGTCTTGATCAATTTTAACTTGGAAAAACCGCGTTCACAAATAGCTACTGTCACTGGTAAAATCAGCAATATTCGAAGCGACACCCGGATATTAGGGAATGTAGTGCTCATATTTTTTTCTTAAATATATAGTAAAACTTTCTCAGCAGAACTCTTCACAGATGATGGTACAAAAAACTGGATGTGTTTTAATGTTCTAATTCTTCCCAAAGCCATTAATATCCTAATGACTTCCATCGGTGTTTGTTTGGGCTGTTTGCAATACCATACACTTGTCCAATAAATCCTTATCAGCGTCCTGAGCATGGTCTAGTTATTGTTTTGGGGGTTGGCACAAGTCGTACGAAAATACCCAATTATTTTTGTGTTCATCGATTTGCTCAAACAGTTGTTTCAATGATGATGGTGCAGCATTAAATGTGACATAGGAAAAATTCCGTTTAAACTGTTCTTCTGGACGAAAATATGCTGACTCGTCAAAAGTCGTCGTATTCAAACTGCCTCTTCTTTCTTCCTGTATCAGTGGGATCTCCAAATGATGGATAAGCTCCTAATGCGCCTGCTAGCCCTTTTGCAGTTATAACTACATTTTTCAGTACGAGATACATCTCCATACAACTCTTGATTAAAGTGGCGACAGTACAATTATCCTTCACTGGACTTCGCATTGATTTGCTCACAGTGTTTACTTGATACAAATTACCATACCCTATAACAAGAGAAATAAAAAATTCAGATTTCATTAACTCGTCCGCTAAAGTGTGTGTTTCGTACCTCAGACCAGCATCTGCCAAACTAGATTCAAACACTGCAATTAAAGCATCATACACATTCTTCACCTGATATCTAATAGCCTTGATACTACCAATTATACTTTCCCAGCCTGTAGCACTTAGTAGTTTCATGTGGTTCTTCAAAATTTCACAACGTCGAACAGAAGCTGAGAAAAACACATATTATATTTTCTGCAGAACACCAAACAGCGTGAATGACATTTACAATGCACAAATGATGCTCTCGGATTAATTTGAAACATTTTTGCTTGGACACATTTGTTTTTAGCTCTCATAGTGGCACCATTGTCATATCCCTGGCGACGACAGTATTCTAATCTTAGTCCATTTTCGGCTAACGTTCTTAATAACAGTTCTGGCAAGCCTTCTCCTATATAATTACTGGCATTTCGAAATCCTAAAAAGTGTTTATTTATGTTATTTACACCAACTACACCCAGATAACTTCTTCTGCCCAGATTTCTTCATACTTATCTCATATCTTGCCTAGAGATAAAACAATTAATTTTATATGCATAATGACAGGAAAAAAATATTATGGATAAAGACCATGTCATTTATCCAAATAATTCAGAAGCGAGCTACGCGTCACTAAAGTTTATGCTGTTATCTCATATGTCAGTGGACCTTCACTCGTCCGGTACGCCTCTTAGAACTTTGAACCAACATCCCTCGGCTGACCTAACTCTGCGAGACTAAGTCGAACTGGAGAGTGAGGCCGGAATGTGGCAACAATCAGTTATTGAGATACATGTACTGTAGCACTTTAGGATGCACAGGATTGTGAAGTCTAGCGAGATTGTTATTTTATAACTCGAAATGGCGGGGTCTCTAACTATTGATAAATAAGTTACAACGCTATGTGCAAAGAATATAAAGCATTTATGTAGTTTGTGTTAAGATGCAGTTATATAATCTTACAGTGGAATCTTTGAGGAACCAGTAAAAAAAAAAATTAATTTGAACATTTTTGTTAATATTTGAGAATTTTTATACACTCGTGCCTATACAAACACACTTTTTAGTATAATTGTGTATGTTGTAAAAAAAAATATTAACTGAGATTGGTAATAATTTATATTGGTTTGTCTTGTAAGGACCCCACAACTATGCGAATATTTCGGTATATAATTAGTGGGCGCAGTGATATAATCATGTAACAGGGCAATAGGCCTATATCAACTTATAAACAAAACAAATAAATATACCTTATGGTGGCCTCAGAGGTTAACTTTTGGTATCAGTGGAATGTTAACATCGTGTTTATTAGACTGTTAGTCACACCTCGGAGAGCACTTCTTATATAAAAAAGTTGCAGAAGGACAAAAAATTGGCTGGAAGAAAAATTTGAGCAGGGTCTCAAAAAATGCTCACTTTACCGTGAATAGCGTAGGCTATAAACAAAACTTATGTAAGTACACAAAAAAGGGAATAATTAATTTCACTTACCTACTGCCTTAAATAACCAGTAGTGAAAACCCATTTTTGTTAAGATTAACAATCACAAAATTATATCGTCTGAGGTCACAATATTCATCTGTAAATACGGTTAATCACCAACTAATTCTCAGAATACAGATAAACTCTTAAAATAAAGTACACTCGATAAGAATGTTGCCCGTTTCCAAACGGTGACTATATCACGTATTTTGAACTACAAGGCACAGAACCCACTAAGTGTTAAGCCTGCATATCTTCAGTAGCTCACCAATTAGTCAATTTCATTAATAGAGTGGAGTACAGTATTTACCACTACATCACATTCGTAAACTCTTCTAGATTCTCTGCCCTTTTTATACCAATCTTGGAATGCCAACATTAGCAGCACACGTGTTAAATACCTTTGTGCGTGCCAAATTTACGCTACTATTGCAGGGAAGAAAATAATTTTCTCGTCTCATTTTGGCGCCCTCTTCATCTTGGCGCCCACGGCGACGGCCCCGCGCGCCCCGCCCTAGGGCTGGGCCTGCTTTTTGGTACACCGCGCACCTAGCAACGGAAATTTTCCGTAAGTCAAATTCTCTCATTAAGTAGAGACCTGCAAAATTCACGTTATTATTTGGCGACAGACTTATCTCCAAGATGGTGAGTGTTCTATTGATTGTTGTAATTGGCAAACAACTTGTGAGGTTCGTCCCAAGGACACTTTGAGCTAATAGGAAAGGCTGAAAGTTTGAGTAACCAATCTCCAGTAAAGACGTCACACAGGTAAATAATCTCTTATGATCGCCAGTAATCAATGGAATTACGAATTGCCCTCAAGTAAGCACAGGCAAGTTAAGTCTATCATGTTACCAAATAATAACGAGAATTTTGCAGTTCTCTGCTCATAAGAAATCTCGCTTTGTTCCTAAGTTGAATATAATGAACCGTAATTGCCTTAAGCGAGCGGAAAAGAGTTCCACGCTGGGTTGACTCTGTATCTTACGTGCTCACCTGCTGTTGTTGGCCTCATGACTCGAGAAGATATTGTAACAGAGTAATTACAAATATATAGAGTTGTGCGAAATTCGCGTTAGTATTTGGCATTAGGCTGAACTTCACAGTACTGTATATACCGGAGCGGGCGCCTTTTCTCTTATGACTGCTGCATAGACGTGAAGCCACGCCCTTTCTTACTGACCTGCATGTGATTGGGGTACAGAATTGTGAAGTGTTTATTTATTGGCGCAGAGTTATCCAGGTTGTGTCAGATACGTATTGTCCAATGTGAAACTTTTGCTAAGGTAGTCTACATATCATTGAAGTTTAACTTGTCCCAATGATAATAACGCGAAATCTGCAGGTCTCTACGAATAGAGACTGTTCACGGTAAAATGAACACTTTTGAAAGCCCTGCTTAAGATCTACTTGTATGCACGCTGTGCATTCTTCCGTATTACGCAAAATTAACGTTGCCATGGGCCTCATCACTTTATTCATGCGTCGATCGGGAGAAACTGTGAAATTGTTAGGAAAGTAAATATTTTACAAATCTGATCATTTTTACATTTCGATGCATTGAAATAATTTGGAATCGAAAGAAATAATTTGAGTTATCATAAATTGTTACCTACCACTTTTCATTCGACGTTAAGGTACGGAACTACTTCCCATCCATCGTTACCAACTTTACGGGGCGCCAGCGACTCAGTGTGCCCATTAAAATATATATATATATATGTAAGCAAGGGCAGTGACTTTTTTCTAAGGTTGATTTATAAAGTGCTCACTTTACCGTGGACAGCCTTTACTGGCGCAAAATAGCAGCTTATTCAGTGAACTCCGACCGCTCCAGCGTAAATCGCGTCACTGACCAACAAAACGTGCAATCGCCGTTCACTAGTCAACCCCTGGTAACTAACTCACCTGCCGGCTGCCGAACCAATAGGGACCTTTCGCAGTACACAGTAGCGATTTAGACGTAAAGAAAACATTGCCAAAGACTCGCGCAGCCAATCGAGATAATGGGTACTACACCCACATAGTTCACTTGAGTTGATGTCTGGCACAAGCATTAGATAGATGTAGAATTAAAGTCTTCATTAAAATCATATACTGAATATTTAGATCTACATGTACCGGGATATTTAAATTGAAATTAGCACATGAGTTACTGAACTAATTAATTCCACCAAATACTTTCACTACTTGAAATGCTAAAGTTGCGTCTCAAAGCAGAGTTACCTGTTAATTTTCGGTTGAAGTAATTGCATAGTAAGAATCTTCATTTTAATCATTTTTCTCCTGACAATTTTGCCCAAATTTGTTTTATTTTATCTAGCATGACGTTCTTCCAAAATATTCCTACAAGAACATTATTTTTCTCATATCAAATATATGAAACTTAATAAAGTGCTTGAAAAAAAAAAAGAATTCGCATTAATAGTCACATTGCTTGGGATATGATAAACATTAAATTACATTAATGATGGTAATTAATTTATATTTTAAACCTAATATTTAATTGCGCAGAGTGTGAAGTAAATTCTTAGATAGCTTTGAATATCATATTACTTCAATCATTTAAAATAAATCGCTACCACTATGTAATTCCTTGCACAAGTAAACTTAGAAATTAGAAACTCGAAGCCGCTATTTATGTACAATTATACGCTGTTCACGGTAAAGTGAGCACTTTTTAAGGACCTGCTAAATTTTTCCTTTCGGCCAATTTCTATCTTTCTGCCACTTTTTAATACAAACTTTGCTGTGTGTCTAATAAACACAGTGTATACATTTCATCACTCTCGAAAGTCGACGTGTAAAGCCGATATTAAGGGAATGTTTCCTAAGGCGTGCCATTTTTTTACATTATTGCAATCATTTGGGCCAATCTTCAATGTACTGCTCCAATATTGATTTTGTACGAAGTAACATACATATATACACATACATATCTACGTTAACATGTTTAGTTAGCTGAAATAGCGGCCCAGAAAAAAATTTCTTAGTGTAAGACTGCAATCGGTACGATATAGGAAACCAGTATCCAAAATCGTACCGCTACAAACAGGAATAGTCTAATAATAAATGTTGTCCATGGAAACAGCTATAATGATGTTTCAAGTGTATACAAGTACATATTTCACCCTAAATATAACAAACAAACAAATCATTTGCATGCAACACGAATAAAACGTTTCAGGCCTGATTTAACCCCTTCGCAGGTTTCATGTACCTACCCAGATGTGACACTGTAAACATTGCACCATATTTTCTACGATATTTTCCTTACATACTGAACAAAACCAATCGTCCTGCAGAAGTTCTGTGGTTACATTGGATGCGAACGAAGTAGAAGGTGCATTGTTATCTGGAGTTGTTCTTACGCTTGTTTGCACATGCAGAACGTCCCTTCCCTTTTGTAGTTTTGCTATCTGCTTTGCTGGTTGTCTTCCTTCTTCTATCTTTTGCAGCCATCAAATCACGTTTGTAGGGACTGCTTGTCACATTGAGCTCTCCGCCTTGCTGGTGTGGACACATGTTTGGGGCAGGTTGGAATCGGAGAAATAGCTTCAATAGAAACATTGAGCTTCGAGATCATCTCCTGCTGAGTAAGTTTATCATTAGTGCTAATTATTTCACGACCTGGTGGATCGCTGATGTTTTCTGTAGGCTTACAAGAAGGCGTATACGTCTCATTTTCATCGGCGTGGCATTTGTTTTCTTCCAGATTGGCAGCTGCTAAAAAGTCAGAATCACTAATAATATTACGAACCGGCCAGATTCCACAAGCACGAAATCCTTTAATGGCGTTCTGAATAATTGCTGCCATTGCATAGGCCTCTGCTACAAGTTGGGTAACCTGATACTGGATAACACACAAACCGGGATTTGTTCGAAGCCATTTCTCAACTGCCTGGGTGTAATAAGTTTCTAATGGCTTGAAGAAGGACCTGTCCAGAGGTCGTAGCCGATGGGTTGTGTGGGCAGGCAACTGCAGCATTAGGACGCCATTGGCTCTTGCAAGTTCCAAAACTTCTACATTCTTCGAATGTGTCGAATGACCATCTAAAATCAGGAGAACCTTGTTGTCGATGTTTGGTTTGATGACAGCAATAAAATGTTGTAACCATTTTACAAAAAGATCACTGTTAATGTACCCTGTTTCGGGTTTCCGATATGTCAACAATACTTCCCGGAGGGGCACCAACCTGCAGCTCATGCACCATTCTCGTGCGTTTAAAGATTATCATAGGTGGCACATACATCCCCGACGCACTAGTACAACACACTATTGTTGTATTGACACTTCTTTCCCCACTTGCAATATCTCCCACCTGACGCTTTCCTTTCATAGCCAACACTTTCTGGCATATTTTTTGGTATAATGCTGAAACCCGTCTCATCCACATTGAACACACGAGTAGCATCAAATTTGTTTTAATCTATAACTCTTTCCAGGATATCAAAAAATTCTAACACATTCTTCTTGTTGAACCCCTTTGCACGTGCCATGGAAGTGGACTCTGGCTCACGTAGCTCTAATTTCTTATGACGGCCTTTAAAGGCATAAAACAATTTCTTCCCTGCCATTTCTGTCAATCTTTTGAAGCCCGTGTGTTATATAATTGCGCTCTGCAATTTGGAATGTTAACTTCCTGACATCAGTGATTGTTACCCCAAACAGAAGTTCTTCTAATCTTAAAATATGATCAACGAGTTGTTCCTCTACTTCGGGTGGAAGGGTGGTGGTGCGGCCTATGGCTTTTACGGATTCGCCAGCTACAACATTCTTTCTGTCTAAGTGCCTTTTCAATGTTGGCTCTGGAATGTTGTATTGTCGACAGCATTCATTAAAACTCATGTCCCCGTTTCTATACGACGCAAGAGCCATTGCCATTTCCATCTCAGTCCAATCTCCATATTTCCTTTTCGTCATTCTGTAACACACAGCGGACATGTGTTTTAGTAATATTTTATTTACGGTGACTATTAAATACTTTTGCACATGGTAAATATGGAACTTGGCAAGTGCAAGGCGTGTTCAACTGAAACACATTGTCCTCGGATGTTAATGTACTACTATTAAGAAAAATGTTCCGTAAGCAATGAGCAGATTTAATGCGGAACCTATACTGAAGTTTGTAATAAAATGAGAACATTGCATAAAACTATGCAAAGGGTTATTTAGATTGTTCAAAGTGTTTACGCATACAGTCAGCAATAAACGGGTTTCATTGTAACTTGCCTTGTAGTAGTATCCTAAACCGTACCGGTACGATTTGCGAAACTACGACGTGGTACGACTTAGGCAACTCGTCATCAAACAAAACAAACATATGAAACATAACCTCAAATTGTTTGCCGTCAGATATAAATTATATCAAATGTGAAGAAGAGTTGTCTTTACAATAATAAATATATTTAAACAATAATTACTTACTTTTCAATTTCGTACAGGCTTACAACTGAGGTTCAGAAACTACATCCAGGAGCGCAAATAATCATAAACTCCAATAACATCGCTAAGCGTGGTTCCACAGGACTGGCAGGGAACTACAACAGGTTCATCTTGTAGACACAAGAGCGCAGTGGTATTCACATTTCCTGCAGCCGTACTTGATTCTTCTACAAGCTTCTACAAGCCCTGGTGCACGAGCCGGTATATCAGCCGCTATATGAGCCGCCATGGAACATTCGTATTACACGACAGCATCTCGCGTACTAGCATTTGGCACCCTCGGTGGGTGCGCAGTGCGTGTGGTTTGTAGTATAGGTAAACCCCATTCGTAGTACTGCTACCAGTTAGTAACTTCCGTGAACCTACGTGAAAAAAACTAGCTAGCGCGTATTAATATAGCTATATTGATGAAGTCACTAAGAGTACGATTATGTCATTTTTAACTTTGACGAAAATTACTGACCGGTTGCAAAAAATTGTTTTTCTTTACGTACCGGGATATTATCCGCGTGTAAAATTTAATGATAAAAATCTTGGTCCGGCGGAATTTCGAACTAACGCAGATACGTATTATTCGTGGGCGACGCAATTTTACCATTGTACTACTATTTCACACATAAGGTAAAACCTGATGAGTTTATATACTAAGATATACGAAAACATTGAATTAATTTTTATCGTACAGTAGGTAATGTTTAAAGTATTTAGAACTGTTTTAAACAGTAACTAAAAGTTGTCATCACAAATATTATTCGTTGCTTTTGTATTTTTAATCTATTTGAAAGAATTTCAACCTCACGGATGTAAATTCAATGTGGAGGCGTCCTTTTCGGTTTTTTCATTAACTCGTTTCAATTAGTAGCCACGGGGAGCGCCCTACGCTCTGAAATTGCGATGTGATTGGCCAGGTATGAAACCTGGTATGGGACCTGCCGCGAAAAAATAGGACGTGTCCAATTATCAAACCTGTTACGAAATGTGCCAGCACAAGGCGGGAAATGCCATGACGGGTGCCACACTAGCCCGTATACCGGCCGCTATGGCGGACCTTACACAAGCTTTTACGGAATCTGGTATAGTGTAATATCGCCTTAAGGCTGCAATAAAATATATATGTTAATTAATGGCTATTGGATGGGCCTTAAAAAGTGCTCTCTTTACCGTGAATAGCCTATATAAAGCGCGCATGACAGGCTCCTTGCTAGCGCTCCTCGCATTATGTATAGCGCAGATAAACACAGCATTACCTTCTTTGTTTCTTTAGATACTCCTGATTGGAGCTTATGTTATTGCACCGGAGCACGAAATTTTCAATGAAATGAATCGAATTACCACTGACAATTTTTTTTTTGCGTGTTTCCCTCTTTCCTGAAGATAATCCAATGATATTTTTTCCACGAAATTTGCGACAGCGTTTTGACCTTGACAATTTTTTTTTTTCGGTCTGCTAAAAAAAAAAAAAAAAAGGAGCGCTCAAGAGCAATATCCAATACACATCCCAAGGCTGCGAGAGGCGAAATACAGGGATTCAGGGACGCTGAAACTATACAAGTTGTATACAAGAGGTACAAGAATTGTATCTTCCCGCTCATCAATTGTGTACAGCTGATCGCTGCCCTTGTATACGTGTTCATGGCAAAGTAAGCACTTTTAAAGGAAAAGTTTCTTTTTTCTTTAGGCCATTTTTTTAATCATTTAACCAACTTGTTTTAAATAACTTATGCAATGTAAGTAATAAAGACAGAGTGTATGTTTCACCGCGCCCGGAAGTAAACGTCTAGGGCAAAAACCAAATATATTTATAGACTATTATTTCATATGAGAGGACTTTAAAAAGTGCTCACTTTACCATGAATAGTCTTTATGTAGGCCTACTTGTATACATGCCTACTTCAATAATAGAGCGAGAGACACAACACACCCCATCAGGGGGAACAGGAAAATATACGTAGACCTACTGTGAAGTTCAAATGAGTAAACATTTTAGTGCAGCTTTGTGGATAGGAAGGGAGGGGAGGCAGCGTATAGGTGGGTTTACGATTGACTTAACAGAACAAGTTTGCCGTGTGCTTAAGATATGATTGAATGTATTCAAGGGTAATAGTTTATGACTGTCGTGTGCGGGTACTGACGGGTCGTGTGCATTCTTGACGTGACTTAAGAGATCATTATATTTTATATCTTAAGTACAATTCAAGACGAAGTAGCCAATCAGAGCACAGCGACAGTTGTTGTTGGCGGGAAATTGAATTTACAACTTTTATTTAAGTTATGTAGTATTGTGAAATCGTTTGAAAGTAATTATTTTAATCCAGAATTGTAAATGGTCGTGTTTTCTTTCGTGGATGAGGTTATTAAATTCGCGTTAGTTAACCTTTCAAGATTTATTGATGTAAATGCCTTATGTTGGCATCGGCTTACCCTTCTATAAGATTTCACGAGTTTTTTAAAACTATTACACAAGCAGTAACCACAGATAATTAAATATTACGTCAATTGTCCATTTTTACAGGTTATTTCGGTTGCTTACATCTACTACGATTTTGATTGCCTAGACTCAACATTGGCTAATTCAATCAAAAACTGCAAGAAAACCTTATTGTTCATTTTCCGTGTGCTTATCGAGTCTTTACGAACAGTTCATAAATTCTTCCGTCTTTACTCGTAAACCCAGCTTAAGGGATGACTCTCCGTAACACTCGCCGCTAGAGAGAGAAGGGGGGGACCACGTGACACTGCTGGCACTGTACACACCAAACTGATAACATCGCTCTCACTTACTGCGCTGTTAAGTACCGCGATGCGTGACTCACGTTTTTTCTACAGGTAATATGCACGCGAGGAGCAACTGTCGCCAAACCGCTCTCGGCCGCTGTCGCTGCTGAACTGAATTTAACAACCCCGCCCCTTCGTGCTGCGCAATGGACTCTCCCAATTTTCTCGTTTGGATTTCACTACAGCAAAGCTACAGTATATTCGTGGTTCCTTCCAACTTTTCTGAAGACCTGCTAAATTTGTACTTGCAGGCCTTTCATAACGTATCTTGCTGCATGTAAACGAGTCGAAGAAAAGCCTACGAGAAAAAAAACACACCTTTTTTTCTTTACGCTGGATCCACAGTAAAGCGTAATTAACCTTTCCTTTACAAATTCGTAAAAATATAAGTGCGTTCGTGAAAGCAGCACTCGCCAAGACGTGTACAGTATATTTTGTTCCAGTGCGTGTTGACGTCATCTATTTTAAAGTCGATTAAACCAAAAAATAAAACCACACTGACATATGACTATGGTTGCAGCTAACATTTTGTTATTGTATATCTCCATAGAAAATGTTGGTTGATGTATAAGAATGACGTGCTCATTACATCTCGAGGAGACGCTCTCTGTACATAATAAAGTTTTTATTTCTTTATCGATGGTCGTACATGTGTAGTGACTTCTTCGTCAGACTATGGGGTAAGGCCGCGGTGGTGTAGTGGTTAGACTACTCGCCTCTCACCTAGACGAACCGGGTTTCTATTCTCGGAGGGTCGCTCCCGAGTTTTTGCACGTGGGAATCGTGCAGGACAATGGCGCTGGTCGGCGGGTTTCCTCGGACATCTTCCGTTTCCACCCGCCAATGCATCCAGGCGCTGTTACATTCTCACCTCAATCACCGTCACAGCTCTCAATGCCTCGATGTTAAGAGCCCCAAATATTTAATTCTCCCATTAAGACTATGATAACGAGAATGGTACTGCTCTAACAGTGAACGTGTGTGACTCTTCTATAAACAAACGTTACAGAATTTAATTGTTGATACGTTTAAAAAATTCATAAAATTCCCTTTTAATCAAAAATGCTCTTAGTATTTGGATATAAAATCCCAAGTAAATTAACTTCACATACTATTAGAAAACCTTTTTGCTGGTGTAGTGGGCGGTAAGAAATCAGCAGTATAAAAAACAGTTGAGTGTCTGTAAATAATGCTATTAACAACTGTTGCATCGCCGTTATATAACTAAGTTCAGAAGCAAGTTGGTAGGAGTCAGTCTGCAGGAGTCAGTCGGCAGGAGTCAGCTCTGAACAGGAGTAGGGTGTACGATTTCTTATATGTTTGAAGAAAATGCAAACCACTGACGACGTGAAATCGAGTATGTCGTGTACGACTACAAGAATTACCTTCAACAACTGCGCAAAAATTACATGGAAAACAATGCTGTTACTGTGCCAAGACCTTCAGCGCAGCGACACGAGAAGAGTGGTAGTTTGGAGAACCCATCTCATGCAATTCTTAGCTCCTTTAAACGTTCCAGACAGTTCACTCGAAGTGATAACTTAAATTAACATATTGTTACTATTTCTCTCTCTAGAAATTAAGTGGGCTGTGCCAATTTCGTTAAGGGATGGAGGTCTTAATCAAATAAAAGAATTAATTATAATTTCCATATTTTATCTATAATAACTACAGCAAAATTCCCTGAATTCGAATTCTCACAATTAATTGTAATCACTTACTGTTCACAATTGACACCAATTAATAAAATTTATAATAATTACGACAAATAAATCAATGAAATTAAATAATTAAAAATCAGTCCCTATAGATAGTGTATCAACCTATTCAATTATATTATAATTTATGCGTCCATATTTGACAATTCGAACATTTAAAATAAAATCAGTATTACACTTCCATTCAGTCCCACCTCGGTTCAATCCATGTCCCGCCAGTCGCAATGTTCTAGAGTCCTCCAAGCGCCCTCACGCACAGTAGGCTTCACTCGTCGGTTTCACACCCTCTCGTCCATTCAAGCCACGAACACCTCACTCGCAGTCGTCCCGCAATCTCCAGTTGTCGTCCACACTCCACTTCGCTCGCGCACACTCGCCAGGCGGCCTCCGTCAAAGTCTGCCAGCCGCTGGGTTGCGGCAGTATATATAGGTCTTAGGCCGCCGTCTAGAATCTTCCCCAACTCGCGCGATGCGGCGCGGAGGGCTGAGGCGCCAGCCAGTCTCACCAGAACATTATTGTGTCGTCGGTAAACGTATCCGAAACTGTAGCAAGCGAGATGAGGTCTGTGACGCCAGCAAGTCTCGCCGCTGTCAGCATTCGCGGGATTCCCAGAAGGGGAGATCAGGAGGCCGCGAGCGCATCGTTCCAGGAAGATGGGAGGGCGAGGTGGGTCTCCGATTACGGCGCTGGAGGTCAAGTTTGTAACGTTAGACGAAGCGAGCGGCCCATCATAAAGGACGCTGCCGCACACGCCGATAAACTTATCACAGCTCGCGCCTCTCTTGGATTGCCCAGAACGTTCTAGACAGCACCTACCTCAACTATAAATACCACGTGCGGGCCTCTGAGAGGAGTGTAATTAAGTGCCGAGAGTTTGGCAGCTCGTGTTACCTTAAGCGACTGCAGCGACCTCCGAGAGTGCGTAGGCGAGCTTGTGTGCAGTGAAGAGTGGAATTGATCTGCCTTGACTGTGGACTGGATGCGTGAGAGAAAAGCCATTCGGGACGATGGAAATAGACAGTTTTAACTAAACGTGTAGAAATAATTGGAGCATTATAAGGGACGTTAGCAAGAGTAAAGACTGTGATAAAAACTGTAATTGAAATTGGGATATTAATTAAATACTGCGCTCAATAAGAATAATACGAGTTATAGGACGCTCAGACTAGTAAATAACAGATGTTGACTGTTTGTAGCATTGAGAATAAATATAATTATTTAATAGTTTTTTTTATTTCTATTAAGACCTCCATCCCTCACGAACTCGAATACGCCCCTCAGGCACTCAATATAATAATATCAAAGCCAACAACTGTAGTGCTGTTTCGCCCACTGAGAAACAGCATGTGTTGACATCGTTAGAACATATTAATACAATACATAATATGTTCACAGACTACGAGGGAACTCGCATTATGAAGCATTAAGACAGTTGGTCCATGCAATTTATGCAAGGCGATACAGTGAAGGAACATATCAAGATCCGCAAGAGTTTGTCTACTGGGAGCCAGCAAGTGATGTCAATTCCTCTTGCTACATCGATGGGGACTGATTCGACGGACGATTAAGACGAGACACTTGCTAATAATATAATGAGGGTCCTAAGATGTTTTTCACATAGTGCTGAAGTGTAGAAGTACTGAAATGTTGTATGAATTTGACACTAGACATAAACTAGTCGCTGTCAGATTACTTGGAGTGATATTTCAAAGAGACATTCTAAGATGTGCAGCACTGATTCTATGCCCATGCAACTACATCCTCTTGCGCCACAATTAGCACCACATGCACCACAGTTATCACCACATGCACCAGAATCATCACCACATGCGCCACAATCAGCACCACATGCACTGAAATCAGCATCACACACACCACAATAAGAACCGTGCGCTCAACAATCAACACCACATGCTCTGCAGTTAGCACAGCACATTCCACAGTCAACACCACATGCACCACAATCAGCACCACTCACACCACAATCAGCGCCACATGTACTGCAGTTAGCATAATGCGCATTAGGAAAATATGAGTTTAAGGTGCAATTGAATGGTGTAAGTAGAAGGATAATTTGTTCTTTAAAGCCAATGATAAACTGGTACAGGTTTTTATCATATTGAGTGACTATTTAGCCAATGAAATATAATGTTGTGGGTAAAGCGAAGGCTTCAGAATGGCGGATGCTTGCCGACTAACAGCCAATAAACACTGGCAAGGGAAGGTAGCATGCTGATGGTCGCCGTGCCAGGGTGTGGTTGTGCTCTGCCGTACATAAAGAATTCGCGTATTTTCTGACAACAGCTTAACTCCAAGCAAATCACCGGGCGAGGTGGCGCAGTGATAAAGTACTGAGCTCGCATTCAGGAGGATACGAGTATGACTCCCAGTCTGGCCATTCTCATTTCGGTTTCTCATAGTTTCCCGAAATCACTCCAGGATGATTCCTTAATAGAAGCCGTTACCGATTCCTCCCCGTCCCTGTTTATCTGAGCAACTTACTCCGTTTTTAATTACCTCGCTGTCGATGAGACGTTAAGGCCCTACCTACCTTCCATGCATTTGTATGTTCGTTTGATTTCTGCCATTGGTTCACCGCTTCGCACGTGATACTTTGCTGTGCACAGTACCGTCCGTAAGTCATGTTCAACACGTCCACAGAGGCAGTCTTGTTAACTGGACCGGATGTCGACTGACGTGCGTGGGCCAGCTGCAGCTGCAGCTGCAGTGTCCGCCTGGACCTGGTGACCTTGACGGCGCGTGGCTTCCAGCCACTCCAGTCGCTGGAGCACCCGACACTCCAGGAGCTTCCAGGCCGACTGTTGTCTCCTCCCGCCCTCCGTAATTCCCGCGTCTACCGAGAGTTACGAGTCTTGATTAAATTGAAGAGCAATATTTAATTTCCTGATTTATCTACCGCACCACCCAAATCCATAGAGCTGTATCTTTTAACGTGGGTCTTGAAGGGCTAAAGCCTTGCCTTGCCTGCTAACGACTGAAAGTCAGTGAATTTTGCAAATTATTTCCGTGGCAGATTAGATTTTTAAATAACGTAAACTCACGTCTTCCTTTCTTGAAAGGGCCAGAGTCTTTTTGACCCGTCGTTCATTTAAAGAGCTAGCAAGTCCCAGGCTAGTGCCAAAAGAACTCGCGAAATTCACGTAACTCTATTCAGTGAATAGGGACACCAGATTTTCGCGAAAAATAAAAGTTCCTTGCACGCTAGACTTCAATATCTTAATCCATTCACGGTTACTTCAGACTTTACTGAAGCCCTGCTAAAGTTCTAATAACAGGATAGTCCTTCGCTCGTACAAACTAAGCTTAGCTAAGTTTGGAAAATTACACTAAAGGACAACGCACTGAATCCATGCCCATTCAGCTGTAACAGTATTTTGTAAAATAACCATTTCTTATTAGGCGCTACCAACACACGTGTTTTCTCGCTGATTTTTATTAAAATTATTTATAAATAAAGCATTATAATTTGTAGATAAAATATGAATAACATTTCAATTCAACAGGGGGAAACAAAAAGAAACTTTTGTGAACGCAAGTATAAAACGCTTGTGATATATGGCATATGTTGGAAATGAGTAAACACGTCATGTATTGGGAGATTTTTCAAAGGTTTGATTCCAAAAGTGTGTAGAAACCGCGAATAGACGACGCATGAACACACCTGTAGGTTTCCTTTGGTAGATCGTTGCGCGGTTTCGTACTAAGAAATCTTCTCATGTGGTTGTGGTAGTCATAATTAGGTTAGTCCTACGCTGGATTTCTGCACTGCAAAAAAAAAAAATTTGCCGCCACAAAGTGTTTTGTTGGTGTTCAATCTGCCAAACTTCTTTGTCGCGAACTGGACATTTTTGTAGTCACCACGAGATAAAACTTTAGTGGTCACAAAAGTTTAATACTGACAAGTAAATATATGTATTTCTTCCCCACAAATATATTTGGCAGGGTGGATACCAACAGAACAATTTGAAACCACCCTGTCACGAAAGTGGATCTGAGCTAAAGTGTTTCGAACTGTAGCTAGTCGCGGAATGTCCCTATCAACGAGTAGGCCTGATCTTTGTCGGAGTGCAATAGCCAGTCAGGCACCCAGCCTTGGCGGTGGAATGCACTCACATCTGAAATACACTCCAAGAAATTATTCGCTAATTTACTATTTATTCGCTAAATCCCATGCATTCATGCCAACGTTCCTACGTTTGCTTAGGAAACAGTCGAATTCGTAGGAAACTTACCAACTTTGTATAACAGTGACGTTTCATATTCCATATTTGTGTAGGTCGTTCACTGTAAAATTAGCACTTTTGAAGCCCTAGTCACGTTTTTATTTCAACCAATTTATATCTTTCCGCCACTTTTAAATGTAAATCCTGCCATGTGAGTAACAAACACGGTGTATACATTCACCATACCCAAAACTAAAAGTCCGAGACCACAATGAAATGTATTTATTGGTTATTGTGTGTGATGAAACTGCTTCAAAAAGTGCTCACTTTACCGTGAACGGCCTATAGCCAGATTTAGGGTATTGTTCTTGTGCGATAAACGGGTTAAAAACTTCAATTTCAGTTAAGAAATTTTTTTCCAGGGTGTACCTCCGCTCTGCCTCGCATCCGTGTAATTAACCTATTCTGCGTTGCCAGGAGCAACTGCTCCCAGCCTACACAGGCTCCGGCCGAGAAATACCACAACTCCGGTTTGAGCTGTCCCCTTTCTCTCCACTCAACGATATTTATTGACACCTCGGGACACCCACACAGTTGGTGTACCGGGACCACTTGCGGTCGCCAGTCCACATTGGGTGGAGTGATTACGTCAACTGTTCAATACAATTCCCCATGAACCAACACAGAACTGCTTCTCTTCCAATAAGACCCCGTCCGCAATCGACTTGGCTTGAATAGCGTTACATTCACAGCATAGCAATCGAAATCGTCTGTCTATAATCGGCGTTAACGCCAAAGGGGGGGAAAAAAAATACACGTTTCTAACCAGTTAGAAAGAGCAAGTCAATAGGAAATAATTTTTCCAGTGCAAGAATTTTTATATGCATGAGTTGGCTGCAGCAGTTCCTATGACGTTTCACATTCTCATTCGCCGGCGTTAAAAACCTGGCGGGGGATGCTCTGAGATAACCATCCTAACGCCAAGTCACGCAAATGACGCCAAGCAAGTCACGCGAAATGCCAGTTGTGGAGGTTACCGTCTCAAATACTAGTTTTTACTTCTTTATGCTATGCAAGTTATGTGCGCCACGTCGATTGTAGATGACGCCTAAGACTATCGTAAAAGACGTGGATAGTATTTTAGGTTAAAGGCTGTCCATGATAAACTGAGCACTTTAGAAATGAACCTTATAAACAAGTCGCTGTCCTAGCTTGCAATAGGCCCTATATTTTAATGGGTGCACTGAGTGGCATTCGCCCAGTAAAGTTGATAACGATCGATGGAAAGTAGCTCTATATCTCAACGGCGAATAAAATTTGTGATAACTTAAAATATTTATTTAGCTTTTTTCTTCTTCTTCTTCTTCTTAATGCATCGAAGTGTAAAATTGAGCAGATTTGTAAAATATTTACTTTTCAAATAACTTCTCAGTTTCGTTTGACCGACGCATGAATAAAATGACGAGGGCCAAGGCAGTGTTAATTTCACATAAGGCGGAAGAATACACTACGTGCATACAAGTAGATCTTAAGAAGGACTTTAAAAAGTGCTTATTTTATCGTGAACAGCCTATAGTTGTCCTTTGCTTATGCAGACAAGTACTATGAGATGTTCGCATACATTCTGAAACCGATTTGTAATTCAGTTTGATTAAATTAAAATCTGCAAAATTGCTTTATTCAAACGAAAAGGCTCCTTTCGAAAACAAACAAGTTCGTCACTGGTGACCATGTGGCTTGGAGAGTTGTATTGGCGTGTTGTAGGTCCAACATGCGCAGATGGCGAGAAATTGGTCCACCTCAGCTTTGGTACAAGGTTAACTCCGAGTAATGTCTGTGGAGCGACAGGCCCTGACGTTACTGCACGCGATCTTGTGGCCAGCGTGCGAAACGACACTCACCTTGTTTGTTTCTATACAGTTAAAAAGCACCTGATTTCCAGCACAAAAGATCGAAAATCGTTTCAGTAATCTGCTCTGAAATACTATTGTTACAAATTGCGTAATTCATATCCAAGTTCGTGAGGGATAGTGCTGTTAATAATATAGAATAACTAACATAAGATTCTAAGATTCCCGATCTACTTATAATGGCATAAAAATATGTGCAGCTGTGATTTAAAAATATAAATTTCCATCCTTACTAGGTTTCAATATTTCTTATTAGAGAAATTCGCGTTATTATTTGGTGCTACACAAGATTTCACTCATGTATTCATGCTTCAGAACAATGCGTGAGTACATTGGCGGCTACCCTTTATATTGTCATCTACCTGCGCGAAAAGGATTCAGGGGATTGGTCACTCCACAACTGAACTTGTATCACTTGCTGGAGAGTCCTTCCAAGCGGGCAATTCAAATTATAGGTAGGGATTGGAACAATTCGCGAATTCATTTCGGGACAAGATAGGCGTCAAACACATATACAGTGATGTCACCTTCGCAACTGGATCACAGTTTATTAGACCCGCCTTGCACGCCTCTGAGCCAATAGCAGACTTGCAAGGAAGCACCTTGCGAATCCCATAACTGCCAGGTGTGGGGCAGCAGCCAATGAACACACCCCTGAGGCTCAATTATGCAGAGGACTGAGGAGTCTAGCCTACATGTCATTGAACTCGCGAAATTTTCCTATCCGTAAGTATAGGACATAAGCAGAAGTCACTCGGGCATATCAAGTGTTGGACGTTGGCTTGTTGCCAGAAAGTATCGTGGGTTTTGCATCCCTACTTGTTAATGGCATCGCTCAGTACAGTTTTTGTTCCAAACCCGCTTTCAACTAAACCCCTAATCACCGTCTTTATACTACCTGAAATCACTCATTAGTTGCACAGATACGATCAAAATATCCGCTGTCAAATGTTTACTTTACTCAGAATCTCCGTTATTGCCGAGAAAGTGGGACTGATCAATCTTAGTCACTGCTCTCCTGATCATCACACGCGAAACTGCGTCGTCGGCCTTCGCCATACACTAAAGATGAGGTGCACCGATTATTTGTCTTCTGCGCATGTGCCCAACATTGACCTACCCCAAAGGAACACAATTGTCTTAGTCACATGGTCAACAGTGATAAACATGTTTGTTTATATTCTAATTCTCAAATGACAAGCACTTTTGTATGAATAAAATACTTTTATCAATTTTGATCAAGTCAAAATGCATTACAAATTGGTTAGAGGAAGTTTACATATATCTCGAAAGCACTTGGTTACTAACCACAGATCTAACCTCAAATCCAATCCACGACGTTTTTGCTAGTCGTATCCGAAAAGCAGCTCAATGCTGGGCACGGATATCGGTTGTGCGTAGCCTCTCATCTTTAGTCTGTGGCCGTCGCTGCGATAATCGCACACACCTAGTACTGGCGGCCATTCAAGACTGCCGACACTGCAGCAAGCAGCGGATTATTATATATCTGAGGTAACCTGGCCCAGATTGTTCTTGACAAACCTCGATGGCCGCCACTGGAGGTGATGTCGAAAATAACCGCAAATGTTTTTATTCCTGCGCTAGGCTAGAGGGACGTCAGTCCCGTTAGGAATAAGCAGGCATACGTGGCGGCCTTTCCTTCCCCTTCAATGATCACCAATGACATCTTCGTGGAGAGAATAGTGCGAAGCGCCGGCGTATACTGAGAGAAAATCGAACAATACGTTTGCTTGTATACGGCCAACGATATATTTCGTTACCCTAACAAAATATTTGTTTATATAGGGCCAAAAATATATTTCGTTGCCCCAACAAAATATTTGTTTTTGTAGGGCCAAAGATATATTTCGTTACCCTAACAAAATATTTGTTTATATAGGGCCAAAAATATATTTCGTTGCCCCAACAAAATATTTGTTTTTGTAGGGCCAAAGATATATTTCGTTACCCTAACAAAATATTTTGTTGAGTATACAAAACTTGAAAAGCAACAAAATTAGTTTTGTTCCTTTAGCACAAAATGTACGTTTGAAAAAACAAAATCTCCTTTCTGGGCCAAAATCAATCGCAGTGTCTATAAATTGTTTTTTTTTTTTTTGGGGGGGGGGGGGGGGGAACCAAAAAAAAAATCTGTACTGGGCCAAAATCAATCGGACTGTCGACAAAATATTTTGTTGAATCAACTGTATGTGTTTGTTTGGCCATTCATTTGATTGCCATAGTTCGAAAATACAGCTCGAGAGTCTGTTCGTATTTTTTGTGACAATTAGGATAGTAACAGCGTTTGATTAGTGCATCTGCTGATGCTTAATAATATCGTATAAAGTCAATCATAAAATAAATCAATAGGAAACTGAAAATTAAAGCTTGTGAAACTTGGAATATTTGCTTGCCCACGTTGTCCAGTATATATATATATATATATATATATATATATATATATATATATATATATATATATATATATACACACACACGCATATATATATAATCTGTAATCATTTCGAATTTGTCAGTAGTCATATTAGCCAAGGTTACTAAGATCTCGGACGCAGGTTATCTAGGTTCCGATCTCTGTCGAACTAGAAAAATTTTATTCATCAACCCAAACTGTTTAATGTATGTGGAGCCAAACAAATATTCAGTTGCACCAACCAAATCTTTCTCTGGTGTAACCAAATACGAACAACAAAACCTTTTCCTCAGTGCTTAACACTATGAAATCAGGTATCACTGTCTCCCCCCCCCCCCTCCAAAGTCTCTGCCCATCATATTATCCCGAAATAACTAACCCACCAAGTTTCTTCCCTCCGTATTATCCCGAACAACTCATTCACGTTAAATCTGTGAGGGATATGCACGTTTATACTGCTTTGGACTTCATCGGAATCCAAGTAGGTAGAAAATTGCAACTAGTCGACATTTAATTTCGTAAGAGTAAAACGGTATTTTTAAAAATATAACTTCTCAAAAGAACACTACCTGTTACATATGTTGCGATATATGAATTGGTACACAGTCAACAAGAGCTTCCATTGGCCGATAGCCAGTCAACAATGTACGTTGCAGAGTACAGCAAGCGTATCCGGTGTAGCCAGGACCAATACGACGATGTCAAGTGGAAATACAGAAAGCAACACAACTGATATTTGTGTAGTGAATAATACAGGAAGCTCACTCAACCGTGTCTTCAGTGACAGTAAATGTCTGTCATAACTAAGGGATAAAGGGATAACTTTGGATAAATAACAAACACACACGAATATATATATATATATATATTTTTTAAATCGATTTACTAGCCAGTAAGACTTGAAGCACTTATTCTGATTTTGTGTTTGTTATTATTGGATTTGACAAGCTCTGTGTTAAAATGAGTAGTGAATAGGAAACAAGCTTGATCGCAACATGAGCAATTTATTACTAGGAACCTGAAGAATTCGCGGATCAGTTCTGTACGAGCTAGAGTTCGAATAACTCGTGCATACGTGTTACTTTCCCAATTGAAGCGTGCATTATTTCGCAGCACCCTTCCCCGGGATCGTTTCCGAGCTCAAGCGCAGGAATCATGCAAGGGCAGAAGGGGGAAGGGGGAAGGAGACCCCCCGAGAAAACCCGTTGACCGAGGGCACGATTACCACTCGCGAAAATCCGGAATTGACACGGCCGGGGATTGAACCCGGTCCGCCATGGCGTGAGGCGAGCAGTCTAACCGCTCAGCTACCGCGGTCCCATGTTCTGTTGGAGGTTCTATGTGTTTTGTAGTAGGAACACGGTGCTACGCTGTAGCAACAGATTGGAATACGACTTCACAATAGAGCGATGTTCTGATGCCGGCCGCCGGCAACACAGACCGTGCTGCCATCTGGTAGCCTGCAAGGAAGCTCGCAATGAAACGAACGAAATGCAGTGAAGTTTCTTGCCCTTTACTTGGTAAAATTGCTTTTTTTTTTTTTTTAGTGAGATACGTTTATATTTAATAAAAGTATTATATTATTATTAAATATGACGATGTAGAACGAGTAACTCTTCAGGCATCGGAAAACAATCTTTTGTTTTCCTAAAGGTAGGTAAAATTGATATAAATTTGGACTCCAATTAGTATATCTGCAAATCGTTTATGTATGGTTTCAGTTCTTTATCCCAGTTTCTCGCCAGTTTATTATGAGGTACGGAAATATTCTTATTCCCGACGCTGGCGACGAGCGTCACAAGACCAATGATCGTCGCTCGTGCGATGTTCTCGAAGCTAGCGTCAAGGGCTCTGATTGGTTGATGCTCGATGGGACTCGTCACGTCGCAACGCTCTATTGTGAAAACCGCTGTAGGCTGGTGGCGTGACCTGGCCTTGGATTGGCGGCCTAAGCCGGTATTACACGACACCTGCAGCCGTACTTGGTTGCGCACGAGCCGGCCGGTATACCAGCCGCTATACGAGCCGCCATGGAAGATTCGTATTACACGACAGCAGCTCGCGTACCAGCATTTGGCACCCTCGGTGGGTGCGCAGTGTGTGGTTTGTAGTAAATATGAACCCCATTCATAGAACTTCCAGTTACTAACTTGCGTAGGCCTATGAAAAAAAACTAGCTAGTACATGTTAATATTGCTGTATTACTGTTCCGCCTTTTAAATAAATTGATTGCTTACTAGTATTGTTTCATTCATTTTTTTGAAAATGAACTTGAAGTCACTAGAGTACGGGTGTTATTTTTTATTTTAATGAAAATTGCTGACCAGTCGCAAAATATAGTGCCGGGATATTATAAGTATGTGAAATTTAATGATAAAAATCTGGGTCCGGTGGAGTTTTGATCTCACGTCCAAAATGTACACTGTTGTAATAAACACCGCAACTTTACCATTGCATTACCAGCTCACTCATTAAATTTGGCTTTATATACAGTAGATACATTTCATAGTTTGAATTAATGTTTTCATATCATAAGTAATATTTTAAATATTTTGAAATGTTTTAAACAATATTCAAAAGTTCTCATAGCCCATATTATTCGTCATTGTCGTATTTTTAACCGATTTGAAAGTGTTTCAACCTCACGGATTTATAATCAAGATGGAGGCGTCCTTTTCGGTTTCTTCACCAACTCGTTTCAAGTAGTAGCCACGGGGAGCGCCCTACGCTCTGAAAATGCGACGTTATTGGCCAGGTACGAAAGCCGGTGTGGAACCTGCCACGGAAAATAGGACGTGTCCAAATTAGGGCCATGCTACAGTTGCCATGTTCCCTGTCCTTGGATGTCCCCTGTTCTAGGTCCTCTCTGACGTCAGGAGCACTGATTGGCCCACGTGATCAGGTGACGTCATGAACCATGTCCTCTGCCCCCGGTCCTCGACAGATTGGTCAATTTCTAATTTTTTTGTCCTCGGTTGTCCCCGTAGACTAAAGATGAGGTAGACCGATCTCGCTGGCTGCGCACAACCAATCTCCTTGTCCCAACATTGAACTGATTTTCTGCCAACACGTTTAGCGAAAATGGCGTGGTTTGGATGTTAGGTTAGAAAACTGATTTGTAAACAAGTGCTTAGAGATGTTTTTATACTTCTTCTAACCAGTTTGTAATTTTTTTTATTAAATTCAAAATGGTTACGGTATTTTATTTATATAATATTGTTTGTCATTTAAGAATTAAGATGTAAGCAAACACGTTCATCGCTGTTGACCATGTGAATTTGACAGTTGTGTAGGATTGGAGTAGGTCAGTGTTGGGTGCGTGCGCAGAAGACGAATAATCGGTCTACCTCATCTTTAGTCTATGGTTGTCTCCTGTCCTTGGTTGTCCCCGGTCCTCGAGTCTTTCATGGAAGACTAACAAGAATAATTTACCGGAAAAATACGCGCGTAGTCTGTAATAGACAAAAACGGTTGTAAACATGGGCATCGAAGCCAGTGTGGTGTGCCAGTGCCGAACGGGATTAATATGGTAAATAATAAATATGCATCTTGCAGTTACGGCCTGAATTCTCCAATAAAAATTGGAATTTCAGAAATGCAAAATCGAGGGAAAAATTTATTCCAATGAACGAATTTAACTTTGGATAAAAACGCATTGCGAATATAAAGAAAATATGTTCAAATAACCGATAAACTACGATAATAATCAAAATCGGCTTCAATTATTTTACCAGCCAAATACTCGTGAATCTAAACAAACAAGTATAAAACAAAATGGCACAAAGTATTTTCTGCTATCTGGTAGCAGTTTTCGAAACCGACTTCTTGGGGTAACTTCGGGCATCTATTGCAGAAGCAGATTGTGCGCGAGTCTCGTGACGTCACCGAGGACAGAGGACCGAGGACATCCGAGAACACGATATGTGTCAATCGTAGCAGGGCCTTTACCGAACCTGCTACGAAATCTCGCCGTACAAGGTGGGAAATGTCATGCCGGGTGCCACACTAGCCCGTATAACGGCTGCTATGGCGGGGCTTTCACAAGCTTTTATATGCTGTTCACGGTAAAGTAAGCACTTTTTAAGGCCCTCCCTACAGGCATTAACCACTAATAAATATATCTTCTTGCATCCTCAGGCATTAAATTTTGAGGGTGGTGAAGTGTATACACTGTGTTTATTATGGGCCATTCACGGTAAAGTGAGCACTTTTGAAGCCCTAGTAACGTTTCTTCTTTCAACCAATTTATATTCTTCCACCGCTTGTTAATGTAAGCCCTGTCTTGCAAGTAATAAACGCAGAGTATACATTCACCATATCCAAAACAAAAATTCAGAGGCCACAATGAAATGTATTTATTGGTTATTATGTGTGATGAGATAGCTTCAAAAAGTGCTCACTTTACCGTGAACGCCCTATAGTTGCATTGCAACGTGTATATTAAAAAGCAGCAGGAAGATGGAAATTGGACGAAAGGAATAATTTAGAAGGGCCTTAAAAAGTGCTCACTTTACCGTGAACAGCTTATACGGAGTATGATATCGTGTAATATCGCCTTTGGTGCTTGGTGCGGGGGGGGGGGTGTATAGGGGGGTCACGGACCGACGCACCTGTAGAGGGACCTGCTGTCCCGTGTTGGCCAACAGTGGTGGTGACTCGACACAGCTGGGGCGTGAACGCGGCCTGACCCCGCAGCCAGGACCTCTCCGTCTCCTCCGGCAACCGCCGAGATGGGCGAGATACTTGCGGAAATTATTCCATACGCTGCGCGGTCAAATGAGCGCTTTCGAGAGTTGGTTGGAGCTGCGCGTCCAAGATCAAGAAGCGAGGGAGCAATGCGGGCGATACTAACACGCACGCCTAGTGTCTCATCGCTCCTACGAGCCAGACGTGCAGGGTTTCCGTCGTGACACTGTATCTACTGTGCAACTCGGGTATGTAACATAGGGGTTTTATTACACGTGATGAAAGCCCGCAGGTTAAACTACGTCCGTATATTTGTACTTTTCGCTTGCCGTTTAAGGAAACTACACAGGTAATCTTTAAAAATGCTCTATTTGACCATCTTCACGAATTTTTTTTATTCCCAAGAATATACTAAATATGACAAAAGATGTTTTTTTTTTATATTTTCTGACAAAAAGGCGTATTTGCAGAAAAATTTTTTTTTTTTCGAGATACGCGTATTCGCGCAAACAACTATTTCACAAAAAACGTGCAGGTCATTATAACTCTTAAGATATACTTTTTAACACGTTGTGTATTCCTCCGCCTTATGTAAAATTAACATTGCGATGTGCCTCGTCACTTTATTCGTGCATCGGTAAAATTAAACTGTGAAATTATTAAAAATCTGCTAATTATTGCACTTAGATGTATAAAAAAAAAACAGAAAGCGAAAGAAATATTTCTAAGCTATCGCAAATGGTTGCCTAACACTTTGTATTCTGCTTTAAGGTACGTAACTACTTTCTATCCACCGTCACCAACTTTACTGAGCGAATGTCATTCAGAGTGCCCATTAAAATACATGGATGAAGGGTCAGTGACTTTTTTTCTAAGATTCATTTCGAAAGTGCTCACTTTATAGTGAACACCGTTTATACTCCAATCGTGGTTACTTACAAATTTTCTGGAGCCCTGCGAAAGTTCTATTTTCATATTATTTCTCCGCCCCATGCAATCAATGCTTCGCCAAATCTAGGTAACTACACCAAAGGGACAACTCACCGCATTCGTGAGCGCTCATTTTAATAGCATTTTGCATGGGAACTACTTTTTATTACAACCTAAGTTGATCATCTGAGTTGTTATAAAATATTATTATTTTTTATTATCAATAGTTAGTGATGATTAGAGACCCGCGAATTCATTTCAGGACAAACTACACTTCAATTGGGTCTGTTGTATCTGGGCGTTGTAGCAAATAGTTTTCCATAGAAAAAATTTCATAAGCCCCAGTCTAGCTTCGGCCGGCTCACTATTGGTTACGCCACATTATAGGCTGTTCACGATAAAGTGAGCACTTTTTAAGGCCGTCCCAACAGGCATTAACTATTAATAAATATATCTTATTGCAGCGTAGGACATAAAATTTTGATGGTGGTTAAATGTATACACTGTGTTTATTGGTTACATTGCAATGTTTATATTTAAAAGCAGCAGGAAGGTGGATATTGGATGAAAGGAAAAATTTTTAAGGGCCTTAAAAAGTGCTCACATTTTACAGTGAACAGCCTATAATCACTCTTGTGTGACGTCTTAAGGTGCGTATACACGCACTAACCGAACCATTGCTGCAATCGCTCGCGAACACGTTGGGACGGGGTTATCTGCGCCCTACGAAAGGTTCGCGAGCCGCTCGCTAACCGCTCGTCCTGATCCGCCTGGAGTCGGTTTTTTTCCACGAACACGAAGAGATTATCAGTTCAAGTTGGGACGGGTTCTTGGCTGGGTCGTGCGGTCTGCAGAACCAAAGCAAGGCGCAGTGGGCGGAAGGAGATATCGTTCAGCTAATTCAGGTTTGCGAAAGCAAACAGCTTTTATGGGACACTAGAGACGAAAACCGCTATAAAAAAATTTGAAAGAAGATGCTTGGCGCGAAATCGGGAGTGCAATTGGTCGACCCATTGAAGAATGCAGGAATAAAATTGTTTGTTTGCTTTCTTCATGCCGCAGGGAGAAGAGCAAAGAAAGTAAGACGAAAGGAACGGGAAAAGGTAAATTGCCTATATCCCTTTAAAAAAAAAAAAAAAAATTGTGAAACATTTTAGTTATTTCAATTTACTTCTCTGATAGAAACATAGTTGTCATGTATTGAATGATGATGTAACAATAAGGTATGTGATAATGTATTAAATTAACACTGTTAAGAAAATTAATAAAGTTATACCTAATCAAATGGATAACGAATTGTCTTTTCTTTTTTTCAGAGGCCTCAGATGTCTATAAAAGCAAATGGTTCGTATTTGAAGAATTGCGATTTCTGGAGGACAGGGATGCCCCGAGGAAGAGACTGGACACAGAATTTAAGTTGGTATACGCTCAGGCGTATGTGTTTTGCCACGATATATCCCCTTCTTTCATACAGTAATCTGCTACTTCGTCCCTTATTTTGTGATACACAGCAGGTGTTCTTCTGGGGATATTTCTTAGAGGTATCATGGAGTCTGTGTTTACCTCGCTTCTCCACGACCCTTCAATTAGAAGATCGTTTTCCTAATGATCTAGGGAATCGTGCGTCATGTACAAAGTAGGTGCATAATTCCGCAGATAATTATGCAGAAGAATTATGATCATGGCAATTAATTCTGCTTTAGGGGCTCCAAAAGCATAGGTTTTCTTAAGAATACCGAAAGTGTTCTCTACAACTCAACGGGCTCTACTCATTCGATAGTTGAAAATTCTCTTGAATGATCCTGAGGCATGGTCGCCAAGGTATTGCTTCATAATATTTTCGCATAGAGGAAACGCACTGTCAGCAACTAAAAAAAAAAAAAAGCGATTTTCATCTCACGTCGAGGAAGTTCTTCTGGTAAAGGCAAACCTAACATGTCTTCGGAAAGCATATTATATAGCTTACAGTTTTTATAAACGCCGCCATCTGATAACCCGTCCTTGGCATCCCACGCCCGCGAATAAAAAATTGTAATTACCGTCTACTAGTGCACGATACTGAAGTTGGATTTGTAGTTGTAGAAATCACTACCAGAATGCACTGGTGCCTGCAGCAAAACGTGCTTCACGTAGAGGGCGCCAACACAGTGAGGGAGATTCCAGTCAGTTTCAAATGTCTTGGGTATTGCCTTCCAAGCAAGGAGAGTCTTGGGAAGCTGAAAAATGTACAATGCTACATAAAATAAACCATAATTTTATAAACAGGTAAATAATTAAACTTAAGCGTAATTGTGAACGCATAATATTTATGTATATAGTTGTGACTGCAAAGAGCTACCCTTTTATGTTCGGAATAATTCCATTAAATGGATAGTATATAAACTCTTTGTGTAAGTTTTCACTTTTAACAGATCTGTTTGCGTTATGAAGTTGTTGTTACGAACAAAATATTTCATTTGAAGTTATATTTTTTATTATCAAGCATTAAGATACCTGATCAACTATCAGTATTGTTTCCGATAGCTATTCAGTAGCTGTCAAACAGCTGTGGTTATAATCAATATATCCCTAGGCTAAACCTTGTGGTGCGAGGCCTACCGAGGGGTCTCGTGGTTATGTTTTAATGAAACAATTGAACTTTAAAGTATTGTACTAAATAAAATAAAACAAAGAAACATTTACATCTCATTATTACAGTGTGGAATAATTTACTTTGCAGTAATTGGAAGTTATTGAATTAATTATTTAATGAAGCAGTACTATGTTTCATGAGACAGCTGTTGAAGGTATCGATGAAGACGAAGAGTTAGAAGATACAGTACAATCTGAAACCTCCGCCATCCCACCCCCTCCTCCAGCAACCAAAGTGCAGAAGGGGAAAAGAACCTGATCAGTCTTCATAAATGCTTTCTAGTACATTTTGAAACATTGAAAACTGCTGTTGCTAAATTGAATACGCCTCAACCAGAAACGACGAGGTAACACCCTTCTTTACGTCGGTAACAGCGAAAGTTTTAAAGGTTATTCTCCCGAAACTAGTAAAGCGGTCGAACACACTGTGTTTGACATCCCAATGAAAGCTGATACCGGTTACCACGAACGGCCTGCTGGGAATTTTCGTTTCGGCTACCAACATCCATATTCTGCAGACGTAAACAACATTGTACCACATCATTCACCTACAGCATTTGATGCAACACGTTTTCCACAACCCCATTTTGATCGATTGCATCATGATCAACAGCCGCTGTCGCCTCTGGCGTGTTCTAGTTCATCTAGTCAAGCCCCGACGTGCCCTTCAGCTCTACAATCTGAAAAGATGCTGGCTGCAAGATCCCTACCATCTCCCTCGCAACATTCGCAGGATTCGGCGTCTTCTGAAGATTCGAACGATTGCATTTGAAATGCCAAACCTATGTTGTTGACATCGATTATTAATGTGCGATATTATAGTGCAATATTTTGGCACAAATGTATTTTATAATCATTATATTACGAACTGCAAGGTAAATATATTTTAAATATAATATGTAGGTAGTAAAAACACGGACTCTATAATTTAGTGTATGGAGACAAATAATTATATTGTTTATTCACAACAGTGTGCACTGCATTTGAAAATTCTTCCAATTGATAATGCATTACTTACATAAAGTTTTGCGTTACCCTTTCAAAAACGTGAAATTAATACACATTCACTTTATAGAGAAATAAATTTTGAAGCAATAATTTAATTGATATTACCTTCACATTTCCTTTCAATTCTTGGACAAGCGCAGCGCAGATATCTGGTATTATTCGTCCGATCGACTGCTTAGATATACTGAACAAATATTGCAGGCTTGTGTACGAATCTCCCGTGGCGAGGTACCGAAGTGTTACAGCTAATCTGCAATCACGCACGTCTATTATTAATAGAGGAAAATCATGTTTTAAATCTAATGTGCAATCACATAACTAAAATATGTCTACTTATTAAAAATGTACAATTAGAAATCCAGGAAAACTTACCTGTCTTGCGCAGAGATGGGAGAGCGACAGTATGTTGTCTGTTTCGCAATTTTTGATCCTATTCTGCTCGGTATATTCTTGAAATCTGTAGGCGGCATTCTCGTGAAATTTTTGTACTGCCCATTGGCTTGCGATCTCATATCCAGCATCAGTTCCGAGCCAGCGCGTTTTTCAAACAGCTCTGTGCGCCACCAACGTTGAGTATTCCGCTTCTTACCCTTGTGTTTTAACACGTGAGTCGTCAATAAAGCCGCACCACTAACTACGATCATAGTTAAATTTTCTTTGTGAGAGGTCATGGTGGGCAAAGCCTAAGCTTGGAATGAACTGAACAACCTGTACGCCGCTTGCTCGCGAACCTAGCTTATCTATATGGTTCGTGAGAGGTTCGCAGCGGGACAGAGCACCCACGAACGGTTGCAGCAACGGTTCGGTTCGTGCGTGTACACGCACCTTAATGTAAACAGTGCGATGAGCAAATTGTTTTGAAACCGAGGAGAAAGCCAATAGTTCTGGAAGATCGTCCGTAAGGTCTCTGGGAGTAAGACAGAGACGTGAATACTGGAGTGAGAAGGTAGAGGGCAGTGTGGTGTGACCAATGTGTGCAGAGCTGAAATAAGTGTTCTAGAAGATCTTCCATATGAACTCTGCAAGTCACGAGGCAGAAGCGGCTGGATGGTAACCACACCGGATTTAAGAGACTTTATAAGGTTGTTCCAAGCTGGAAGAGGGGGATTATGTTATTACTGGACTCATTTCCAGGAGAGTAAGAGCTGTATGTAGCTGAAATATATCTTCTTTAGTTGTCTTCACTCTGTCTTTGTCATATTGGACTTAGCCTCCTCAGCATCACCCTCATTGAAGTATCCTACATGTTGTCATATCATCGCTCGGCGCAGCAGGTCGCTATTTGTAGGCCACGCACTAAATGAAATCGATCCAGTAACAGAACTACAAGAAAAAGAGCACCAAATCCCACGCTACCTATCTTGGGGCAAGACTTGGGCATGAGCCAATGAGCAACTAGTTGACGCTCTAGTACACGAAGGATTATGGCGTTTGGCTGGTTGCCAAATGAATCCAAGGAATTTCCTTGTCTCTAGTAATGATGTAGTGTATAGGCTATTCACGGTAAAATGAGCATTTTTGAAAGCTCTGCTCAAGATCTACATATATTTGCGTTGTGTATTCTTCCGCCTTATGTACGTTTAACATTGTCGTGGGCCTCATTACATTATCCATGCGTCGGTCAAGTGAATCAGTGAAATTATTAGAAAAGTAAACATTTTAATAAATATATTCATTTTTACATTTCGATGTATTAAAAAAACAGGAGACGAAAGAAATAATTTAAGTTATCACAAATGGTTACGTATCACTTTTTATTCGACGTACAGTTACGAAACTACTTCCCATCAATCGTTACCAACTTTACTGGACGCATGTCACTCAGGGCACCCGTTAAAATACACCAAGGTAGGAGCAGTGACTTTTTTCTAAGGTTGATTTCAAAAGTGCTCACTTTATCGTGAACAGCCATTAAAATTATTTTGAAGTCCAGGCAAGCATTCATGAAACAATGAAACTTAACCCGCTCAAATTTCTCATCAGCGGCAAATAAATTATTCTTTTTGACGTGGATACGTCTTTAAATTTGCGACCATAGTGGGAGGCAATCCATAAAATCTGATGATAACAAAATCGGGGGATAGAGTTTGGCATTGCAGCTCCGATTCTATCGTCTACATTCAAAATTCAATCACATCACTCGATTGCCAAAGGATCAAAGAATATTTTGAGTTGAGTGAGGACTGCGAAGCATCGCGTAGAGCCGGGAAGGTGGCAGGGGGCAATTTTGAATTCGTTTAGCCGCGTCTCAGTTGACGCCATTTTGCTAGCACGTGTGACAACGCGCGCTGCCGTTCTTCTTTTGTCTTGGGTGTTAAAGTGATTGCCTGGTCGTGGGTTGACAGCCGTGTTGCGAAATAAGCAGTGGGATTTCGAATATCCCGTAATTAAACACGCTCATCAAAATACACTTTTTGAATCAAACGTTTCAAAAACCATTCCATGTATGACGTGTTTGGTTGTTTCCTAAACATGCCATGTATCACAACCGTTTTATACCTCTGATAACCTAAAACTTCATAATTTTCTTCAATTTGAATTCTTGTATATATTTTATTTATAAATTACAATATTTCATTAATAATAAATATGACTAAAACAGTGAGAAAACATGTGTGTTGGTGTCACATAGTAATAAATAGGTTGTTCTCATGCAACATACTATTAGCACTGAGTGCTCACGAGTTCGGTGCGATGATATTTGTAGTAATTTTATAAACTTAGTTAGGCTAGGTTTTCACGAGGCGGGGGAATATCGTGGAAGTAGAACTTCAGCAGGGCTTCAGAAAAAAGTGGAGTAACCGTTAATTGATTATAATTATATTTGTAAATAAACGCACATATTTACGGAGATTTACAGTTCACCGTGTTACGTACACGTCGGGGTTAGTCGTGCTCAAAGGTGAACTCAAATACATTCACTATCGTCTTTGCATTACAATCAATATCGATTTACATCTCGTTCCAACATGTTTTACAACTCGTTACAGAATGTTAGTTACTCGTCAAATCGGAGGAGCCCTCGTTAAGCTTACTTGGTTACATTGTGTTAGATATTTATGCGATTCGTTATTAAATTACTTGTTTGATATAAAAGGCCACTCTGACTAGTTTACTATGGCCCGATTTCACCTTGTCCATGACGCCGTAGGCTGAAGACTTAGACGCATGTTGGCGGACGGCACGCCTCCATCTATGGACGTCTTGCTGGCGCAGTGTCACGACGACAAAAGCGTCGTTCGCCGCGCCGTAATATCTGGCGCACTCGGCCTGCCTGGCCGGGTTTGTTTAGAAGCGCTCAAGGCTTCGCTCCACTTCTTCGCAGAATGTTTGTGCTACCTCAATCAGGTTGCCATGCCTGTTTCTGCTCGTAAAAACAAGGAACGTGATACGTAGGGCCGACTGTTATTTTTTTCCATGAGAAGATACTACGACAAGTTGTACTGCAAAACACGTTAGTTCAGAACTTGTTTCATGTTTGGATAATTTCAACCCACGCGCATCTTGTGTCTGCCAGCCATTCACCGACGTTCACTGCCATTGTGACTTATGTTTAGTTGGCTCAGTCTGTTAGAAAATGCATTCCCACCCAGACACACGGTCAATAGCCAGAGGAAATTTACAAGTGTGCCTCGTACCAAGTTGAAGTAGGCTATAGACTACGCATATATTTTTTTTTTTCGCAAAAAAAAAAAAAAAAAAACAGGTGGACCTAGTGATACGTAATGGTTACAACCGAGCAAAATTCACGTTATTATTTGAAGAAATTTTAAACTTGAAATTCTTTTACCCCAGCAATACGTTTGTTATTGAACCATTATTTTGTTAACAAGCCCCGGGTAACTCTGCACCAATAAATGAACACATGGCAAATGTGTGCCCCAATCACGTGCAGGTTACTCAGGAAGGGAGTGACTTCTGCGTATGTGCGGCAGCCAATGGAGATACGACGCCAGCTGGAGTATATACAGTACTGTGAACTTTAGTTTGAGGCCAAAAACCAACGCGACTTTTGCATGTCCCTAGTAATTGTTAACAACGGATATTAACTCTTTACCCATAATATGTGCTTCCCGTAGCCTCGGGTATCGAGGACAATTAATGCCAAAGCAACGAGAAATACTCTTCGTTGCTGTATCCCGAAAATGACTTTTCCGCAGCAATTAGTGTATTCACGCTGTCTACATCCAGGGTCTCCCAGGAGGAGGCATAAATGGGCCTGTTTTCCCCCAAGCTCCAGATACCAAGGGGCCCCTCCAAAACCTTCAGACTTAAAGAGTCCCCTCCCACCAACCCTGAAAATTTACTGTCATTCTCACATGACAATACAAAACTGTCTCATAAATAAGTGTACAATAAACACAACCACGTAGAGCACTCGACAGCAGCCTACATGCAGTAACAGAGTAAGTAATACTACAGAGGCGAAATAGCCTCTTATACCGCGAACTCCAACCGCACACGCCACAAAAATTGCGTCAGTAAACAAGAACGTGTTGGGACGGCGTTCGCCAATCAGCGCCTAGTTCCTTACTTGCCAGTCTGCAACCCAGCCACTAGGAAAACCTTTCGCAGCCTGCGGTAGCCAATGAGACAAGAGTTGTGTTCGCAGAACCTCGCGCAGCCAATCAGAGAATGTCTTCGTCTACATGAAAGGAACTGCCGCGCCATGTAGTCTCTGTGTTATTATCTACTCAATGGTAAAGTGTCAGGAGTTTGTTTAGCTCGGGAAGGTCACTAGGTCGTCTTGATCTGGTCCTGTACAGCACTACACGGTACCGACAACGTATCGAAATAGACTCGTAGTATGAAAAGGATACTATTTTTCTCATGAAACATATATTTTTATAAGCATGATATTTTTCTCATGAAACATATATTTTTATAAGCATGATAGGTGTTACGGGTCTCCGTGGCAAGGGCGGGGGGCTGCGGTACCATAGCGCCATTCATCTTGGATTCCGCCATCTTGGATAGTATCATGGCTGCCATCTTTGCCCCAAAACCAACATAATCCTACTACTATTTTTCCATCTTGTTTTCGGCAGCCATCTTGTTTTCGGCCGCCATCTTGTTTCTGTTGACCAGCTTGTTTACGGTCACCACCTTGTTTCCGTCCTCAGTTTGGTTTTTGTACATTATACTCTTTCATTCTATATAGTTTTTTCATGGTCTATCATTCTGTCTAGTATTTTCATGCTCTCTCATTCCGTATTGGCTGTTTGTCGTTCCATTTTGTTTCTTCAAGTTCTATCATTCCATCTTGTCTATCTCTCATTCCAGCTTGTCTTTTTCCTTTCTCCCCCAGTTCTCTCGTCGCCTTGTTCGAATGCTGTCTATGTAGTTCCCTCGCTGCCTGCTAAAAGCGCTGGTGTGTCCGCCATCTTGTTTGTAGTACTATAATCATGTTTGCAGTGGTTCATCCATCACCTGCTAGGAAGCGCTGGTGCGTATCACTGCCTTCCGCTATATTGTTTACAGTAGTTTAAGTCGTCAAGCGACAACCAGGAGTGCTGTTGTTTAATTTTTCGTAGAGCTAAGAAAAGCTTGTGGAGAGGTGCGGCCAGCATGGTTGATGCCCTAGCCAACTGAGCTATCAGGGCACGTGTTGGAGCAAGGGTTTAAATTAAGTAGATGTGATTACGTATTTATGAAGGGGGGGGGGGGGGGGGTAATTATAAAAAAATAAAAAATTGTTATATATATATATTAAAAGTTTTTACATATTTAATTTATATATACTTTTAAAAGTAACCCTATGCCTCCCCCCCCCCCAAATTGCAAAAAGCGAAACGATTAGATGTATGTAAACATAAAAATAAGAAAAATATGTACTGACATAAAAGTTATGAATTTGGTTTTTAATTAATTTTCAATCACTTGTATTTAACTTATAACATGTACAGATATAAATGTATCAAGCAACATGCCTACGAACTTGTATTTTCAAGAATAATTTGATTATAATTTCAGAACAATCCACTATGTTAAAGCGTAATTTTATAAATATAAGTTATATATTCAATCAATATTTTTATTTAGCTTCTAAAATTTTCAGACATAAGTGCACCGAGCGGTGTGTGTAGGAACTCGTATTTTCAAGAATTTTATGGCATCACAACAGTAAAATATGCAAAGCATAATTTTGTAAAATGATAGTTATGTATTTCAATTTATATATTTCAATTTTAACTTTTACAAACAAGTGTATCTAGTGATGTTTCTACAGATTCGTATTTTTTAGACAATTAAGAATATGTCGTCAGAAAATATTATTATGTGACTATAACCACGCTACATGGCGTTTTATAAGCACATAAATGGATTAGTAAATGTATTAAGTGATATATATTTTCGGACTTGTCGAATGCTAAAGTCGCATTATGAACTTTGATTAATCGCACATTTTTGACGCCATATTGGATTTTGTAGGCATAGGAGCATTTTTTAATTTTTTAATTAATTATGTAACCAGTGCGAGCCCCAAGTACAACATAGTGGTTACCTAACCACAGGTCGCGTTTTAAGAGCAATATGTCTATATCTGACCCCCACGAACTTATAAGCATAGTTGACTATCATTTCTGAACCGTATAAGTTATAGTCACCAAATTCGGACTGTATGTACTGCTCGTAGCACTGATCACTGTGATATGGCTCATTATGCCTTAACCACTTTTATAAGTGTAGTTAGTAATAATTACCGAGATGTTGAAGCTATAGTCGGAAAATTGATGTTATGTATCGCCCCTGATGTCGATGAGGGTCGTCGGTTCAATTATGCCTAAAGCACTTTTATAAGCATATGTACTACGGGAATACTTGGTATACTGTTTTATGTGGTTCCATTTATCACCTTCACATTGGTTCACAATACGGTATTGTGAACCAATGTGAAGGTGATAAATGGAAGCACAGAGAACCTTATAATTGGCAGTCCCGCAATAGATATATGCGACTCACTTCTGCCTTGACCTTGAATACCTGCAGATGTGTACAGAGCACAAAATGTGAGACGGCAGTTGTTTATCAGTGTGACGAGTGCTAAGGCGAGTGTCTTTCGGTAATTAACACGCACGTGCGAGTAGTCATTACACAGTCGCGCCTGAAAATGTTCTCGCCTTCCAGGAAATACTGTAGTGACCGCTGTGGAATGGCGCCAACACGAAAACCACACACGGACTCATCACGCTGAGCTGATCATTTCGAGGAACACTCCTGTGACGTCATGCCGGCTGTTGTTTATGGCCTTCCCATTTGTTGCGAGGGGCTTCGTATTGCCCGATTGCCTGGCGAGCTATAAGGGCTACCAGTGTTGCCAGCCCGTACCATAATTATAGTTTGGTACCATATTTTTTACCCTCGTACCATAAACGATAACCACTTGCCGATAATAGCCAGATGTACCATAATTTCATTGCGAACGTAACTAAAATTCCTTCCGAGGCAAAATGCTATATGTGCAACTGTGATTGCCAGTCTTTGGGATTCTTTTTTTTTTTATAGCAATGGTATAAAAATGCCGTTTGGCGATTGGCAGCTTCGTGTCCTACCGTGAATAGCCTTTATTTAGGTACAAAATAATTTCACCTCTGACAGGACTGCGCGTGATTCGTGCACGACATAGAGAAGTGTTTATTCATTAGCGCAGAATTTCCCAGGGCGTGTTAAATGATACGTGGTCCTATGACAGGCGTAGCGCAAAGGTACGAGTGTCTATTTACACTTTGATTCCCCCACATTAATTTATGGTTTCTGGTGTCGCAAATTAGACATTTTCCATGCGAGCTGTATTTGAGTTGACAAAGAACTGGCTTCGTTAACACATCTAATAAGCTGTAGTGTTTGTGGTCGGTGACATTGATATAAACCATTCATGACCTAGAGTAGTAGCATGGTTTACGTACGAATCAGTTAGCCACAGGGAAGATCGTTGGGCACTAAGCCTCTCAGAGTACAGTTCCGGTCAAATATAAGCTTCCTGTGCAACATGTCCACCGGCAGCAAATCTAACAAAATATGTGTTTATATAGGGCCAAATATATATTTAGTTGCCCTAACAAAATATATTATTGAGCAAACTAAATTTAAAAAGCAACATAATTACTTTTGTTAGTCTAACAAAATATATGTTTGAATAAACAAAATCTCTGTGTTGGGCCTAAAAAAAAATTAAACTGTCAACTAAATATTTTGTTGAATCAACTGCATATACTTGTTTGGCCACTCATTTGACACATCGCTGTTAAGAATAAATAGTGTTAGGTAACCATTTCTGATAAATTAAATTAAATCTTTAGCTTCTGTTTGTTTTTATGTAAGATTAACATTGTCCTGGACGTTATAACTTGATTCATGCGTCATCTGAGTGAAACCGCAAAATTATTATAAAAGTATATTATTTACAAATGTGTTCATTTTTACTTTTCGATTCATTAACAACCAATAAACATGTGAAGTCGGGTCGATTATCTATAGGACTGTGAAAAATACCTAATAACGAAAATTTTGCAGGTCTTCAGTGAAACAATGTTCCTTACAAGCTCAGGCAGAAGCTTCTACGGGACCTGCTGCCAGAGTCTTCGTGGAAGCAGGCATGGAAGTTGCTATGGAATAGCCTGTCACACGATACTTGCCACCACGTATAAACACGAATATTTACCTTAAATTCACACAATGCTGTTATAGCATCAGTAAATTCACACAATGCTGTTATAGCATCAGTAAATTTCTTTGCGGTTTTTTACTTGCTTTTTATTCATACTTGATGATAGTAACGTCGTTTCTTAAACAATAAAATAAACGAGATTACAACTGTCGCCAGTACTGCATTACATACAGTATATATATATATATATATATATATATATATATATCTCTCTCTCTCTCTCTCTCTCTCTCTCTCTCTTTTCTCTCTTCTTCTTCTCTCTCTCTCTCTCTCTCTCTCTCTCTCTCTCTCTCTCTCTCTCTCTCTCTCTCTCTCTCTCTCTCTCTCTCTCTCTCTCTCTCTCTCTCTCTCTCTCTCTCTCTCTCTCTCCTCTCTCTCTCTCTCTCTCCTCTCTCTCTCTCTCTCTCTCTCTCTCTCTCTCTCCTCTCTCTTCTCTCTCTCTGAAGCTGTGCGTATTACTGATGATTTTCATTTCCTTTTGTGCATAAAACAAGTATTAATATATAAAATAAATAAATTTCCACGAATTTAAATGGGGCCGCGGTGGCTGAGCGATTAGCACGCTCGCCTCCCACCAAGGCAAACCGGGCTCAATCCCCGGCCGGGTCACCGGATTTTCGCGTGTGGGAATCGTGCCGGACGACGCCGCTGGTCGGCGGTTTTTCTCTGCAATCGCCCGTTTCCCCCGCCCCTTCATTCCGGCGCCGCTCTATATTCACTTCAATCACTCTCATCGGCTCACAAGACCTCACTGTTAAGAGCCGCCCAAATATCTTCACTCACCCACGAATTTAAATGTTACGTTTTTAAACGCAACATTGAAAAAAAAATATATATATATATATATGATTTTTAAAGTTTCGTATTTCGCAAACGCGGAAGATGAATGAGCTCCTGGACCTTGCAGCTGTCGAAAATCGTGCGAGGCGAGCCGGTAGTGATCGCGGGAAAGACAGGCGCCGGAGAAAACGACCTCAGTCGCTGAGAGCAGAAGCCATGCGAGGCCCCCGCCCTGTCGTATGGAAACAGTGATGGTGAAGGTTTCCTCGGCGGCCGTGTGCTCTGCAAGCCACGCAAGCCGGTTCCTTCGGAACTAGTTATGGAGAGCGCACGCGACTGCGATTATCTCTGTCGTGCACACGCCACTCGCCATTTCTGCAGCCTTTCAATAATTCGCACACCTGTATCACTCATAATTATTACAACTTGGACATTTTTTTCTCTAATTACAATAGACCCCCTATTTTACACGTTTCTGGGGAATAGTTTAAAATTGTGTAAATTGTGCGGGGGGAGAGGGGAGAGTGTAAATGAAGTGAAACAATCTATAACTTGAAGACTATATGTTGAAGACTTAATGTTGATGTAGAGACCTGCAAAATTCGCGTTATTATTCGGCATCAGGTTGAACTTCACAGTACTGTATATACCGGAGCCGGCGTCATTTCTCCATTGGCTGCTGCATAGAAGTGAAGCCACGCCCTTGTTCCTTACTGACCTGCATGGGATTGGAGTACACAATTGCGAAGTGTTTATTTATTGTCGCAGAGTTACTCAGGGTATGTCAGATAAAGTATTGTACAATGTGAAACTTATTGCAAACGTACACATGTTTTAAGTCTAACTTGTCCCCAAATAATAACGCGAATTATGCAGGTCTCTAGTAATGAGACGAACAAGTTTCAGTATAATATTTTAAGATGCCAAATCATTAGAGATAATGGAAAATCGAGAAAAAAAATTTTAAGACAACATATCTTCTATAACTCTCTAACTAGTTTATTCTTTCATGACTAGACAAACAAGGTTTTGACTCGGTTAATTTGTTTGCAGACCAATCACGAACGTTCTGCCTTATAGTATCAGGATCCTCATTGGCCCAGTAAAATAGCGTAGCAGCTTCGCACAAGCATGACTGCCAATAAGGAAATAAAACTGTCGGTTATATGTACAGTACGTTGAATCCTAGCTAGCAGTAAACTTTTCCCGCAATAAACCATCATCTCTACAAATCATATATATTAAGTTTCAATCACTGTCTTCTACTTGGGTCAGTTTTTATAGTGAAGTATTTTACTAACTTGAAGAATAGCATTTATTTTTATTTACTGTGTCTAACAGTAACTGGTAACTTTTGTGTTCCAGATTAATTTTTTTTTTTTTCCCCATTGCAAATAATTTCAGGGGTGATACTTTTACTTTCCAATGAAATTGTGTTGCAAGTATATTATTGCGCTCTCAATATCTGTATTTACGTGTTTTATAAACAAGACTACAAAGTATGAATTTCCAAATTTTGTTAACCACGTAAATTTAAAATAAGTGTAATTTAAGGGAAACCGTATTGAATTACAGTATAAATGGCAGGAATGTAATACATTGTGAGCACAGGGAAAATGGTGGGACCTGAATAAACTGGTTTATTTAAGGGAAAAATGTAATTGAAGGGAACGTAAAATCGATTTAACACTTTGAGGTCGGCACACTTTTGCCAACTTTAAAGTCAAGCTAGACGTTAATCACCTATATCCATACCGCTGTATAGAAACCGTGTTCTAATGGCTCCTATGTCACTTAATATCCTTCTACTGGTCGAAACGACACCAGTTCTTCCGTATTGGCCGGCTGCCACCCATTGGAGTGCCTAGTTTACCGTTTTCGAACCAAATGTTCTTTCGTATGTAACATGATGTACACCCGATCGTGTTGATTTCCTTAACTATACAAAAATGTCATTCATTTACGGAGTTCGTTGTTGATATTATATTAGTTCCTATTTAAAATCCTTATGAAATAGGGAATCGATGTAAATATACTCGGTATACTCGAACCAGTTTTTTTTTTTTTTTTTTTTTTGTGTGGAATGAAATATTCACACACGAATTTTGCCCAGACTACACTCGAGTATAGTCCTCAAAATGTTAAAGAGTGTTTAGATTTATTTCATGTACTTGTAGCACATTACATCCTTTTTCGTTTGACATGAAATAATTTTCTTGAAAAAGTATGAAAATGTAGGAAAATGACGTACTGAAACTAGTTACATGAACTTGAAATTTCTAACATTTCTTTGTACAACTCTCAAATGGAGTATAACTAATATGTAGGGGTAGTGAAATTTCGCGAAAATATTTATAGACAAGTTGAATTTGAAAAATTTAAGGTCGTTTACCTACCTTGATTGGCTGAAACACGTTTTGAAACGTGTTAACTGCCTGCACTCGAATCACGTAGGAACCGTACCTCGGTTACCGAACTCTAAGTGGTCCGGTCAAGTATTAAAACCCCTTCTCAGTCGGACAGCAGCCAATAGCAACAGACAAACTGCTGCTGGGTGCTCATAGTGTTGAAGTCTGTCACATACTCATATTTTTTCGCGTAAAATCACTGGCTCGATTAATAGGTAGAGACCCGAGAAATCCGCGAGTGCAATGACCTGTAGGCTAGACTTCACAGTCTTATAAACTTTCATACAGATATCAACTGTTTATTGGTTGATTGTTGTGGTAGTAAAAGGCGGTGTTTTGGCTCACATTTTATTGCATGTTTGTTATTGGCTTATTTATCTACCGGAGGTGTCAAACAACACATCGACCAATTACAAAAGTAACATGAACGTACAAGTGTGTGAATTCCAACTTGTCTAGAAATGAACCCCCGAAATTCTCGGGGTCTCTATTAATAGGTAACTTCTCTCTTTTCACAGAACTTGCAAGATGCTGCGATTTCAATTGACACTTTAGCTAAAACCATACTTTGGCTTTAATTAACTTTGCGAAATCTGTACGAATGAAGGTTTAAGTAAAAATTCACATATTTCCTACGAAAAACATGAGGAAAGTAGTTTTTAAAATTCTTAAGTATTTTTTACCAAGATATCATCGATAAATTGTCAAAAAGCCATAAAACATTCCCAAAATCTAGCAATAAATTTTGGTTCTTCAATAGTCGTAAGTCACTTTCGCAGTTTGACTGTAGTAGAAGCTGTGAGTAATCACAAAAAAATTTTGCGTGAGACAGCATTATTTAAAACACTGTACGGTCTGCTACCAACTCTTCAGTGTTTACGAACAAGTCCTAGCCGTTAGAGATTCTACTATTTCGCTTTGTAAAAAATGACACCAAGTGTACTCCACAGTCGTCTATACACACTCGAGCATAAGTCGCGTGTTGATTGGCCGCCTCCACAGGCAGAGCTTGTTCTCCTGTTACACCCGGACACGCGACCAATGCGCAGAGGAAATTCGCACGTGTGCACGTACCAAGCTTAAGTAACCCATTCACGATACCTTCGCACTTTCCTGCTGAAGTTCTACTTCCAGGATATTCCTCCGCCTCGTACAAACTAAGCTTAACTATTAAACCAAAGGACAACGTGCCGAGTTTGTGCGCAACCATTTGTATTAATATTATGCATGAGACCAATTGCTTACTAGGCGCTACTAAAACACGCGTTTCCTCACTATTTTTTTCCCCATACTTATTATAATTGTAATATTATAAACTATAAAGAAAATATAGCTAAACAACAATTTTAACGAAAAATAAGATACTTTTACGCTAACAGAGGTATAAAACGCTTGTGATATATAACATGTTTAGGAAATAAGTAAACACGTCAGACATGTGTAAAATTTTTCGAGTTTTTTATTCGTAAAGTTTTAAGAAACTGTAAATAGACACGTGTAAATATTTCTGTGAGAAACAGGTGGATTTAGTTAACATCAGCGACAAGAAAATTTAGCATTTTAAACAACGTGTAGGCTAGACTCCACTGTACTATGTATTTTCTAGCCTCAGTTTTCTTTTCATTGGTCGCTGTCCCAGAGTGTATAGGCTATTCACGGTAAAATGAACACTTTTGCAATCCCTGCTCAAAGTCTACTTGTATGCACTTTATGTATTCTTCCGCCTAAGCGTGGGCTTCATCACTTTATTCATGCGTCGGCCAAGTAGAACTGTGAAATTATTTGAAAAGTAAGTATCTAACAAATCTGCTCATTTTTACTTCGATGCATTAAAAATGACCATATAGCGAAAGAAATAACTAAAGTTATCAGAAATGGTTACGTGGCACTTTTTAATCGACGTAGAGATATGGAACTACTTCCCATCCATCGTTACCAACTTTACTGGGCGCATGTCTCTCAGGGCTCCCGTTGAAATATATACAGGTAGAGGCGTTAATTTTTTTCTAAAGTTATTTTCAAAATTGCTCATTTTACCGTGAACAGCCTATAGTCAATTTTACCTCGGACTAGGTGGCAGGAGACTCCGTGCTTGTTTTTTATTTCTTGCAGGTCTATTATTAGACTCAAGAGTTCACGTGGGCGTTTCTAGTAAACAATGATCAATTTGTAAAAGTAACAAAAATTTGTATGTGTTTGAAGTCTAGCTTGTCATGAATGAATCTACGAAAATTTCCAGTCCCTAATTAGTAGAGCCATGCGAGTTTACTGTAGAGACCTGAAAAATTCGCGGAATCATTTTGGGACAAGCTAGAATTCAAAACACGTGTGTTTAGAAAACTTAAGCCATTGGTCCACACGGTGTTTGACACCTCCTGGAGAACGCTGGCCCAATCGTCGCCTTCGTCTGTGGCAGCGGACAACCAATGCACAGTTGACATCAGCATATTTGTGCAAACGATTGTAGAGTCTAGCCTGCAGGTCACTGAACTCGCGAATTTTTCATGTCTCTAGACATTAGTGTTTTTATTCGGTGGCAAATAGTACTTTAAGGACGCTAACTTTTATGTTGCGTTAGACATTGGACGACTGTTTTTTTAAACATGTCCTTTATGACTCTGGGTTAGTCATGGATAGGGCCACCGGTTTTTCGCGATAAAATTTATCAGCAGGTTGTACTTCAGCTTCGTATGTGCACACGTGCAAATCTTCTTTGGCTATTGGCTGCGTGTGTGTGTATATATATATATAGGAAGACATATTCTACTCGACTGGGCCAATCGGAATTAAGTTATCCCGACAACGAAGACGGCGATTGGCTGATATACCTAAGATGTGTGCTAGTTGAAATCATCCAACCAAGAAATAGGTTCTAAACCAACGTGTTTTCCAGTACAAGTCGTGGGATTTTTTTCTCGATAAACGGTTGGCCCTAGTCATGGATAACTATAGGGACACAACTTAATTTAGCGAAAAGCGTTCCAGACGGGCTGGACTTTAATACTTCACGTACACAACTGCGTTACTCATTGACCACTTGCCACGTATCCCGGGGCCATGGTGGTTGAGCGGTTACTCTGCTCGCCTCCCACCAAGGAGGACCGGGTTCAGTCCCTGGCCGGATCACTTCCAGATTTTCGCATTTGGGAATCGTGCCGGACGATGCCTCTGGTCGGTGGTTTTTCTTGAGGATCCCCCCCCCCCCGTCATACATTACGGCGCTGCTCCATACTCACCTCAATCATCCTCATTGGCTCTGAAGACCTCGCTGTTAAGAGACGCCAAAATCTCCTCACTTTCTCACTCTTAGAGTGTACCTTCGTGATTCGTGCGTCAACAGTTAACGTGGACCAGAACATGCTTCAGCCAATAAATGAAACTGGTTGACCCTGCAGTGCTTTGAACTGTATATTATTTCGAAATCTTCCGGGAAATGTCACTCCCATAACGATAAATCACTAGAAACCTGAAAAATTCGTGAGTTCAATGACCTGCAGGCTAGACTCTACAGCCTTATGTATTAATATGAGGATATCTCCCGCGCATTGGTTGTCTACTGCCACAGTGGAAGACGACGATTGGGCCAGCTTTCTCTAGGAGGTGTGTCAAACACCGCTTGGACCGCTTCTTCAGGTCTCTATAAATAACCATGCCTACCTATGCGTGTTAGTAACTGTATGACGGGCACTAGATACCGTAATTTTTCAGTCCCCAGGTAACTGTGACTTGGTCAATAATATAATATGAAAATTATATAGAAAGGCAGTCGCGTGTAATAAATTGAGGAAATAAGTTTCGCTAAACTGCGACTGTCGCCTTGAACTGAATACTCTCAATTATAGCCATTAAGTACAGAGCGGGATCACGTTGCTTTAATACCCGGTCCAAGGGGACGACGGTAGTGTGAGCTGCGGAGGAAAGTGGGACGCGAGCTCTGCCCTTCACTTCCTGTGAACAGCTAAGGGCGCTCGCCGCACAAACATTCTTTTTCTTTTTTAATGCAGACACATGGAATTTATGTACAGATACCTTGTCCTGGTGCGATGCGCAGTATACCAGTATTTAGGGACTCCGAATTTCCCGAAAAGATTTACGGAAATTTTAGATTCAAATGCCCTAAAGGGGCATCAGCAGTTTCGTTTTTCTTATTGGTAGAGACCTGAAGAATTCGCGGATTCATTTCGGGAGAATTTAGAATTAAAAACACGTGCGTTTAATATAACTGCAGCCATTGGTTCGTACTGTGTTTGACACATCCTGGCGAACGGTGTCCAATTGCCGTCTTATACTGTGGTAGCAGACAGCCAATGAGCAGTTGATATCGGCATATTTGTACATAAGACTGTAGAGTCCAGCCTGCAGATCAATGAACTCGCGAATTTCTCAGGTCTCTTCTTATTGACGGCGTGTCTTTGTGAGAAAAGAATTTACTTACTTGACTAGCCAATCATAAATTAGGTTACTCGCATAATGTACGACTGTGATTCGCGCGCAGACACTACTCCAATCACAAAAGTGGATCTAAGCTAAACTGTTATGAAATCGAACTAGCCACGAAATTTTTTTTCGCGATAATCGGGTGACGCTACGAGTATTGAAGCAAAGCAAGTGAGTGTGTGAAATAGATTTGGGTTTCTCTTAACATCGTGTTCTTGATAAAGGCTGTGCACGGTAAAATGAGCACTTTCGCAAGCTCTTGTTAAGATCTACTTGTATGCACGTTATGTATTCTTCCGCCTTATATAAAATCAACATAGCCATGGGCCTTATCACTTTATTTACGTGACCCTTAAGTGAAACTGTGAAATTACTAGGAAAGTAAATATTTTACATATCTGCTCATTTTAAAACTTTGGTGCATAAAAAACAGGAAAAATAAATAAATAATTCCAGTTAACAAATGGTTATCTAACACCTTTTATTCGACGTTAAGATATGGAACTACTTTCCGTCCATCGTTACCAACTTTAATGTGCGCCCGTTAAAATATACGCACGCGGGGACAGTGACTTTTTTCTAAGGTTGATTAAATAGTGCTCACTTTTAGTGAACAGCCTTATAGCCGATGATAAGGGTGAAGTGAGTTGTGTATGGACTAGGGAGCAACGCCAGATTGCAAGGGCGGGAGAAACGGGAGATCCCCGAGAAAATTCGCCTACCAGCAGTATCGTACGGCACGATTCCCACATGCGGAAAATCCGGGAGCGACCCAGCCGGGAATCGAGCCCGGTTCGCCTAGGTGGGAGGTGGCTAATCTAACCACTACAACCACCGCGGCCCCGAACAGGTGAAAACACAGAAGTGAAAAAACGTGGCGTTCACTTTGACGCAGGCGTTTAAACATCTGCTGATTGTCTCGTAGAGTGGATGTGGAGTAGAATGTTCACTCTAGCTGCACAAAACCGGTCTCCGTGTCCCGACATTGAACTGCTTTGCTGTCAGTACGACTGTCGTATAAACGATGTGGATAGGATTTGACCTGAAGAATCCGCGGTTTCAATTTGGGACATGATAGAGTTCAAAACACGTATCTTTATATAACTTTAGCCATTGGTCCACACGATGTTTGACACAACCTGGGAACGCTAGCCCAATCGTCGCCTCCCGCTGTGACAGCAGACAGCCAATGTGCAGTTAATATCGGCATATTTGTATATAAGACTGTATAGTCTAGCTTGTAAGTCATTGAACTCGCGAATTTTTAAGGTTTCTAACGATAAACACTGTCTACTCGTGATTTCTTCACACATTTTGTGTTGCACCTTTGAAAAATCTACCCATGCATTACGTATATGGTTAGTTTCTTAAAAACTATCACAAGCGCTTTATACTTATGGTAACATAAAAGTACTTTTTTTTTTAAAATACAAATGGTATATTTGTTTTTACTGTATCTATAAATTATACAATTTATTTACAGTTAATTTAAATAAAAACACTGAGAAGTTAGGTGTGTTGGTAATTCCTAGTAGGAAATAGTTCTCTGTAAAAATGTATCTAGTAAACTTCCTAAACTGTAATGGAAATTTTCAACCTATGGAAATAATACCACACATCAAGCTGCAGATATAGGAATGTTTAGTGTCGCTACTATACAAAGTTGAGAACTTCCCAACGCATTTTACTGTTTCCTGAGAAAATGTAGGAACACTACAAGTGTATGGGAGAAAAAAAATACCATTCCCTATTTTTTTTTTTTTTCATAATAGATACACACCTGTAAAAGTTCGCGGATTAATTTTGGGACGAGCTAGAATGGGAAAACTCTTACATTTGCGTCTCCTTTCCCATTGATCCACGCTTTGTTTGACACCTCCTGGAGAACCCTGGGCCAATGAGAAACAAACAACAAAATCCACTCCCAATCGTCGCTGTCCACTGTGGCAGCAAGGATTTCGCATAAGACCGCGGAGTCTAGCCTGGAGGGCGTTGAACTCGCGAATATTTCAGGTCTCTACTAATAGAGCCACAAGTATTTCGCGAATTGATTCTGGGGCCAGGTAGACTTCAAACACGCGTTCTTTTCTCCTTCCATTGTGATTGTGCGACAGTTTTTTTAGACATGCCGTGTGTAACAGTGAGCCAGTAGTAATCAGGAAGAAATAGTGTGAGTTAGTGATGAACAGTGCTGTAAAAAGGCCTGCGTTAGTGATGTATAGAGAAGTGCAAAATTCGCGTTATTATTTGGCATCAGACTAAACTTCATAGTGATGTATATACTCGAGCCGACGTCGTTTATCCATTGGCTTCTGCATAGATATGAAGTCACTCTCTTCCTGACTGGCCTGCACGTGATTGGAGTACGCAGTTGTGAAGTGTTCATTTACTGGCGTAGAGTTACTCAGCGTCTGTCAACTAAAGTATGGTCCAATGACAATCGCATTGAAAATGTACATGTGTTTGAAGTTTAACGTGTCCCCAGAAAATAACGCGAATTTTGCAGGTCTCTAGTGATGAACAGTGCTGTACCAAGGCGTCACCTGATAGTGTCTCCAGTGTATAGAGGGCTCTGCAGTCTAGCCTGCTGACACATCTGTGCACTGGTAAAGTAAATTTACAAATTATTTCTTACAGTGTTCTTATGCAGAATATTATTATGCTGAGTGTGCACAAATGCGGTGCATTGTCCCTTTGGTGTAATTTGCTAGACTCAGTGCAGCTTTATCTACTTGAGGCAGAGAAATAAAATGGAAGTGCAATTTTAGCAGTGCTTCACAAAAGCTGGGAGCAACCGTGAATGGACTTTAGTGAACAAGTGGTTTGAGGTGTTTGTATACTTCAGTAAACAATTTTTAATGAAGTTTTATTAAATTCAAATTGGTGAAAGCAATTCATTCATATAAAAGGGCTTGTGTTTTGAAGATTAAAGATATAATCAAACACGTTAAAGGCTGCTCACGATAAAGTGAGCATTTTTGACCTTAGACCTTAGAAAAAGTCACTATTAGTACCTACACATATTTTAACAGGCGCACTGAGTGACATGCGCCTAGTAGTATCTTTAAAATTGAGACAATGAGAAGGAATTTCGTTTAACATTGATTCCCCATTTGAAGTTCGCGGCTGCCGGCTTGGTAGGCAAGCCCGTTGAGAGCCGCTCAAATCTCCCCACTGCTCTCCCCTGGGAGACTGCACTAGCAGCGGTCTATTACCTTACATCCGGAACATCTGACATGGTTCCCGCCCCACTTACCACGGGTCTGCCCAAGGTCGCACTGCAGCTAGCGCCGTCCTGCCCTACCCTGCACCCACGCGAGCGTCACGAACACTCGCTGCCTCGATACTTGTGTGCCGTACATTCGAATATACACTGACGTGCGAAAAGGCATGGGTAGAGCAACGAGTATTTCGCGAATTCGTTCGGAGTCCAAACACTTGTTCTGTTTGCCTACTGTTGTGATTGGACGACAGTTCTTTAGACAAGCCCCGTTTAACTGTGCGTCAGTAATAGGCAGGAATCAGCAGTGTGAGTGAGTGTTTAACAGTCCTGCACTATGGCCTCACTTGATCACAGCAACCCATAAGCAGAAACATGCAACATTCGCGTTATTATTCGGCATCGCGCTAAACTTCACAGTACTGTATGTACTGGAGTCAGCGTCGTTTCTGCATAGATGTGAAGCCACGCCCTTTCTGACTGAGCTCCGCGTTATTGGAGCACACAACTGTGAAGTGTTCATTTATTGGCGCAGAGTTACCCAGGGCGTGTCACATGAAGTATGGTCCAATGACAAACGTATTGCAAAAGTACGCGTGTTTCGAGTTTAACGTGTCCCAAAATAATAACGCGAATTTATCTACCAATAAGCAAACGATAATGTATCTTGTGTATACAGGGCTGTCCAGCCTAGCTTGCTGCCAACTCAATCCGCAAAATGCTAGGGGCTCTATAGCAGTATGTAAAGCTAACATTCGGTGGCGCCAACATACCACTACATTTTGGAAGTGCTCGCACCTCTATCAGATCAGTTGTGCTGACATCGCGTGATTAAGGGTGTGCTGGTCATGGCATTGCATTGCAGCCCTTCATGGACTTCGTGTACCCCCATAACGATGAGTAGGGACACCCGAATTTCGCGATAAGATGTCGGTACATGCTAGATTTCAATACCCTACGAGCGTGCAAGCAGTTTCCTTGTGCTTATTGGCGGCGTGTGTCTGGTGAGAAGATATTTCCTTAGTTGGCAGGCCAATCAAGAATTGAGTTTCTCCGAGACTGTGCGTCTCTGATTCGTGAGCAGACACTTAACACGCGTAACATCTAGATAATCTAATCACAAAAGTGGATCTGAGCTAAAGTGCTATGAAGTACAACTGGTCGTGAAATCTTTTCGCGAAATTTGGGTGTCCCTAACGATGAGATATCCCGGCATGATAATGCACCGTGCCAGCGGCCCAGGTTGTCCAGAATTTGTTCGAGGAACATTCTGGAGAGTTTCAACGACCGCTATGGCTACCTCGTTCGATAGATACGAGCCCCATCGGGCGTTTGTGAGATATGGCGGGTATGTCCATTCACACCCAAGATCCAGCATCTACAAGGAGCATGGAGCTGTGGATGGCTATCCAGACAGCATCGGTCGACATCCCTCCACGGGTGATTCGTTCACGTGTTAACCCATTCAGACCTAGTGTACACAACTGTGTAAATTACGCACGTGTAGGTAACTTTTGGTCTGTGCTGGACACTACGAATCTCAATTATAGACTGTTCAAGGCTAAAGTGAGCAGTTTTGAGGCCCTAGTTACTCTTTTATTTCAGTCATTTTTAACCCTTTAATCACCGTTTGAAATAAATATTGCCACGTAAGTAATAAACACAGTATGTAGCTTACACCACACTCGGAAGTTACCGTCTAGGGCTGAAATAAAATGTATTTATTGACTATTATTCCCAATGTGAAGGCTTTCAAAAGTGCTCAATTTTCCGTGAATAACCTATACCAATGATCTAACATGTGGGTAAATGATTCGCAAACCGTCTTACTGGTATAGGGCATAATTAGTTCGTTTTACTGTAGCCGAACATACAGCCTGCAGATCATTGACTGAGACAACAAAACAAGTGTTGTGCCGACTTAAGTACAGCACTCATCATGAAATATTTATTTTCCAACACCTGAAAACGGATATTGAAGTGGTGCTGAAAAGGTAATATCAATGCGACGAGTTGCTGCACTTGCCGGGCTGGAGGAGGGCCTACACAGTAATATAGGCTATTCGCGGTAACGTGAGCACTTTTGAAAGCCCCCAGATTTGTAATAATAGTCAATAAGTATATTTTTGTAGCCTTAGACGTTAACTTCCGAGTACGGTGGAATATACAAACTCTGTTTATTACTTACATGGCAATATTTATTTAAAAAGCAGGTTAAAGGATAAAATATAGCTGACAGGAAAAAGTAGCTAGGGTCTCAAAAGTGCTCACTTTACCGTAAACTGCATATAGGCCCGTATCCCGTGACTTTTCGCGTGTCGGTGTATATACCTCGTACATATTTAAAGGTCTATTAAGATTACTTCTACCACACGTTGGGAAGAGCAATTTTAAAAGTTTGGCAACCAAAAATTTTCGCCAGTGGTGGCAATGTACCAAATTCTCTCTATTTTCTAAGTTTAAAAAAAAAATGTATAATTACAATATTCATAAATCAAATATAGAATAAATTCGGAACTAATATAAGGGTTTCAGAATTTAAAATTGTTGTTTATGTGTTGACTTTCTCTTGAGATCTATGTATATTTATTTTGGAAACGTAATTATTTATTTATTTTAAAGTCTGGGATATAGCTAGTTTTTAATAATTAGGACATCACCACTAAATTTTTATTTGCGTTATTTTTAGTTTGTTTACTTTTCACTTCATTTCGAAATTCTGTTGCTTTTATTTGCTACGTGAGAACTGAGCTTAGATATATTTGGCAGTGTTAAATTTAATTATATCGTCGTTTTTCTCTTTGTATTTCTACACAACAGAGTTAAAGGCAGAATTTTCTCACTCTGTACTCTGCAGTCTAAAGCAGATACCCAGAACACGGATTTTAACGACAAATTAGAGGCCGTATGTTCAAACGTTGTGTGTGAGTTGAACACAGAAGTAGCCAATGAAGTACCCGCCGAGCAGGCACAGGGAAACCTCTCGGACACAAGTAAGCCAGATTCGCACGAGACAGCAGGTGAAATTACACGTGAATCCAAAGACCTTGACAAGGAAAACCCAATAGAAGCTGAGAATCAAAGCCTGTATTCTCCAGCTACATACACTTCAGAAACAAACTAGATTCGAATGAGCGGGAAATCACTGATTCGCAGTGAAATTCAACTACTATAATCAGTGAAAATGGCTCCACTTAGAATCAGTGGAAAACCACTGATTATTCCAGTGAAAAAATTTCACTGATTGAATTAGTGACGTGAAACTATTTCACTGATTGAATAAGTGACGGTCGACTGTGGTGGTGAGTTAAATATTGAATGTAGGCCAATAGTTAAGTGAAATAAATATATTTAAGATTGTTTGCTATTTGTATTGTAAAATTTACCGTAATTAAAAAAGTAAAAGAAGTTTCGCATGTGGCCGGGATTGAACTCGCATAGGTCGTTGCCTTGCCTGATGAGCTACCACGCCAAGTTGAAATTTCGAGAAGTGTAGTTTCGCTTCCAGATCGTGTAATTTGAAGTCGTATGCTCATACTTTTCGTGTTTGATTTGATTGGTACCGTTAGGATTGTTAAAACGAATAGTATGTGTCAGTGCACTCTCTTCAGCACATTCAATGCAGTTTAAACCTTCAAACAGAGCGCTGTGACGTTTACGTGGAATTGAAATGAAGGACTTAAAAACGGAACGAAAGGTTCATAATATTACCTCGTAAAATGGCGTTTATAATTATGAAACACATTTGAGAAAGTATTATGTATTAGTTTTATTCGTTTATTCGGTATTACTTCACTTGATACACGTTGTTTAACGGCCATTTTTGAACGATGTTCGACAGACATATCTTACACGCAGTTTCACTGATACATCAGTCAAAAATAATTCGAGACGGAGCAAGTTGCTCAGATGTTTCACTGGTCCATCAGTCAAAAAATAAACCACTGAGAAAACAGTGAAAAAAAGGACTGACGAATCAGTGGGAAATGTCACTGAAGTAATCAGTGAAGGGAATATGGTATTTTTTCACTGGTTCATCAGTTAAATTCACTGAAGTGACTGATGTATCAGTCAGATACGTTTGACTGATTGAAACAGTGAAATTCTCACTGATTCAGATTTAGGGTGAATCGAAACATGTGACAATTGAGTCAGTAACAACACACTGCAGGTGATGACTGAAATCACCGCCGTCACACGCAGCAGTTTGCAGAATAGCTGGCCGTCGTGTTCGTCGAAAAGACGCGTCGAGCCAGTCATACACGGCGAGGGGAAATTGTATGCGTGGAACGTGAGAAACAGCAAGAAACTTGAAGAGAGAGAGAGAGAGAACACGCGACTACTGCACACAAATGCGTTGCACGCAGGAAATTACTGCACAATGCATTTTTTTGGAGAAAAAGAACCCATCCGCTCTGACGTGACGTGAAAAAAACACGTCAGTGACTCGAAGTTTGTGCAACAAGAGCACAAAAGTCTCCAGAGAAGGAAGCACTAGTGTCGCAAGTTTACCGGAATTTTTGTTCCGTTAGGTATGTCAGTAAATGGGATAATTTTCATAAAATAAGCACAATTGTGTCAAATATTCCCATTTGTAAATGTCTTTGATCTTCACATTAGAGTGTAAATGTAAAGACAACAATCCCTGACTATTGGAAATCGGTGGTTTCGTATAGCAGCAGATACCTGTCAAATTCGCGTGATTATTTCAAGACCGACTAGACCTCAAACTCTAGTATTTTGTATCGCGTTTGTTATTGGACTACAGTTTGTTCGGGCTCGCTCCGAACTCCTTCGGACCAATAGCAAGCAACTAACGAGAGGATGGTCCAATCACGTCCTACCAAGTCGAATGAATGGGGAAAATGTGTTCTCGCTGGTGCAGAAGCCAATAAACAAACGATACCGACCCAAAATATATTAATACATAGTATTGTGAAGTCTTCGTGCTGCCAGAAAATAACACCAATTTTACAGGTCCCTAGATATAATTTATATTTAGGTAATGTTACTGCCCATCGTAGAGATTTAATCATCACTAAATACAAGGAACTTTTGCAGACAAACCATTATCGCTACCAGCAATAAAATTATCGGGGATGTTTCAATCTGATAAAACGTGCGGTGGGTGATGTGCCTAGAATAGTGTAACCCTTCCCTCAGGCTCAGAATCTTAGAAAAAGCTTCCACAACATTCTTTCCAGGACTGTGCAGTAGTCCGTGGCGTAAACAGCTTCTGCAAGTTACCGCGCACTAAGAGGGAAAGTGAAGTTTTCGCGATTCGATTTGAAAAAACAAGCCACTCTGGTATCACGTGTACACGTAGATCGCGTTTGCATTAAAAGTACTGTGCTCTGATGCCGTGAACACAGTTTGTAATGTAGTAAGCTTGGAAGGACTCTCCATTCACTGGCACGAGTTCAGTCGTGGAGTGAGTGACCAATCCCTTGAAACGTGTTGTCACGCAGGTAAACGACATAATGTGGAAGGGCAGCTGCCAATGCACTCGCAGACGATTCCTATGTGTGAATATGTCATTGAAATCGTCTTGCATTAAATAATAACACGAATTTTGCACGTTTCTACCGGTTGGTCGCTCACGCCGCGACAACATGGCGTCACTGTACAGCGACATTTCGAAGCGCCGTTGGCCAATTACCGCATAGTAACTTATTTGCCAGCTGGCATCTCAACTAATAGTTACAGTTTAGCACCACGCAGTAACCTATCAGACACAAGGGTCGTTAGAGAGCCCTCCGCAGCCAGTCTGCAAGCGCTCGTCATCGCAATCGCCACGCCATCCCTTACGGGGCCTCGGTGGCTGAGCGGTTAGAATCCTCGCCTCCCACCAAGGCGAACCGGGTTCAAACCGCGACCGGGTCACTCCCGGATCTCCGCACGTGGGAATCGTGCCGGGCGATGCCGTTGGTCGGCTGGTTTTTCTCGGGGATCTCCCGTTTCCCCCGCCCGTACATTCCGTCGCTGCTCCATTCTCACCTCGTTTCACTCCCATTGGCTCTCAGCTCAACTCAACTTCGCAAGCGTATTTCCACCAAACTTTAACTATAATGGCGGGCACAGCCGTAGAAGACAGGTCTGGACACTAGTTTGAAAAGTTTACGCCATTATTGACCAATTTAGTTCATAAACTCAGCCGCAGAGCGCTGCTATAGGCTGTTCGCGGTAAAGTGAGCAGTTTTTAAGACCCTTCTAAATTTTTCCTTTCGTCCAATTCCCATTTTCCTGCTGCTTTTTAACATAAGCATTGCAATGTGACCAATAAACACAGTGTATACATTTCACCACCCTCCATATTTAATGTCTGAGGCTGCAATAATATATATTTATTAGTGGTTAATGCCTGTTGTGAGGGCCTTAAAAAGTGCTCACTTTATCGTGAACAGCCTATACCAAAGTAGTGATGTTTACATGGCTAGCATAGGGAGGAGAATTGCAATTTTTTCTTAAAATGGGAAAATGACATTCATATCTCCATGGTATTACCCTTACACCAGCATTAGTAACAACGCTAGTTTGCTTGCAGCGATCTGCGGCTACTTCACCCGATTTTCGCGAAAAGATATCCGCACATGCTATGTTTCAACACTCTACGTAATCCACAACCATTTTTTTTTTCTATATTAGCGGCGTATCTTCGTGAGAAAATTTTTTTGCTACTTGACTGGCCAATCAGAACCACGTAACTTCGATAATGCACGCCTGAGATTCGCGCGCACACACGTAAGACGCGAAAACACAGAAACCATCCAATCACGAAAGCGGATCCGGATTAAAGTGGTGTGAAATACAACTGGTCCTGAATTCTTTTCGCGAAATTCTTATCTCCCTATAAATCAGTCAATAAGGGGGGTCAATCCGCTAACATAGTTAGACAGGCCGAGTGTCCAGACCTGTATTCTGCGGCCGTGGTAGAGACCACATCATTTAAGGTAATAATTCAATACCGTGATAGGGGCCCATGGTGTCTGAGCGGTTAGACTGCTCGCCTCTAGGCCAAAGGCGGGTTCGAACACCAGCCGAGTCACTCCCGGATTTTCGCAAGTGGGGAATCTTGCCGCACGGTGCTACTGATCGGTGGGTTTTGTCGGGGACCTCCCGTTTCCTCCGCTCTTGCATTCCGGCTCTGCTCCATACTCACCTTGATTCACCCTCATCGGCTCTCAGGACCTCGATGTTAAGAACCGCGCAAAACTCTCCACTCCACTCTATACATAACGCATTGAAAATCATCCTTCACGCAGATAATTTCGGGGAAAATCACATGCTTTAAGGTTGAAGTAAAGCAACTGCCTATGGAGCACTGCACCCGACTATATAGCGTGAAGAGCTCATAATAAAGTATTACAGACACCATAACAATTGTCAGAAAATTGCGATTTATGTTGTATATGAAAAAATTATGTATATATTTTCCAACATTAAAAATATTTTTAAAAAATATGGTTTTTAAATGTAAAAAAATGTATCGATCGATAGAGTCAGCATTTTTAAGTAAATTTAAATGTATTTACGTTTTGGATAGTTCGGGAAGCAGAATTTGCAAGAAAGTCTTCTTAAAAGAAAGATCGTCATGATGTTCACTATGATTGTGTGTAAAAAAATTGTAATGATAGTGTAGTCAATAATTTTTATAATTGATTTCATGTGTATCCATTTGTTACAAACATTTACGGTTGAAACTGACCTAAATAAAGTTGATTATAGAATTGATATGATACATTATTACTATGATTTTATTACACACAATCATAGTAAACAGCCCCAGCGGTTTCAGAAACTGCGATCACGAGCGCTGTCAGCGCGTTAGACAGTCCAGCCAGGAGAAAGGAACAGCGATCCACAAATCACCTGTTATCCACGCGTATAATGAAGATAAATGCGCGCGGACGTGCGGTAAAAGTGACTGGCTGGCTCTTAGCAGTGGCGTAACAACTATAGGCTGATCACTGTGAACTGAGCAATTTTGAAAGCCAGGACAAGCTGTATATACTATTCACGGTAAAGTTAGCACTTTTGAAAGCCCTTCTATTTCGAATAATAGTAAATAAATATATTTTATTTTAGTCTAAAACGTTAACTTCCGAGAGCGGTGAAATATACACACTGTCTTTATTACAAACATGCCCATATTTATTTTAAAAAGTTGTTAAAGGATGAAAAATGGCTGAAAGAAAAAAAGTAACTAGGGCCTCACAAGTGCACATTTTACCGTGAACCGCCTATACTTGAATACATAGGCCTAAGCCTATGTATTCTTCTACCACGTGTAATATCAACATGGCCATGGGACTGATCGCTTTATCCTTGCGTCGGTCAATTGAAACTGTGAAATTGTTAGTTAATTAAATATTTTGCAAATCTGCCTTTTCTTAAACTTATATGCATTAAAAAAGCAATAAAGAGAAGTGATTTAAACGGCTCTTAAGATCGAGGTCTTGAGAGTCGATGAGGGTGATTGAGGTGAGTATGGACTGGCGCCGTAGTGGGGGGGGGGGAACGGGAGATATCCGAGAAAACCCGCCGACCATCGGCATCGTCCGGCACTATTCCCACATGAGAAAATCCGGGGTGGCCCGGCCGGGGATTAAACCCGGATCACCTTGGTGGGAGACGAGCAGGTTAACTGCTCAGCCACCGTGGCCACGAATAAAGAGAAGAAATCGTTTTCTTATATTACAAATGTTGACCTAACACTTTTAATTCGACGTTTATAAATACATCTACTTTGTCTCCGTTGTTACCAATCGAACTGGGCGCATGCCATCAGTGTACCCATTAAAATGTATGCAGACAGGGATAATTTTTCAAACGTTGATTTCAAAAGTGCTCAAATAATCGTGGACACTAAATAAAAGGAGGAGTTGCAGGGTATATATTGCCGCTCCCTAAATTTGGTACAGAACACCATAATGAGAATAACTGGGCACTCAAACTATTTTTTTCATCGAGATATGTTGATATATGGCATGTAATCTCTTACAAATTGTTGTGATTAGGTAACCCCGAAATTCCCGTCATTTTCAGATAACGCGTTGGATTTCAAACATCCAGTGAGTGTTCGATTCGGTGTAATTTGTTTACTGGCAGCAGTGAGGGCACTATTTTCTTTTTTACTTCGTTGGATGAGATTGGGCCAGTACCAAGGCTGTTCACGACTTTTAAAATCAACCTTAGAAAAAAAAAACACTGCCCTTGCCTTCATATACTTCAGCGGGCGCCCTGAGTGACATGCGCCCAGTAAAGTTGGTAACGGAGGATGGAATGTAGTTCCATATCTTAACGTCAAATTAGAAGTGTTAGGTAACCATTTGTGATAATTTATATTATTTCTTTCTCCTTCTGTTACTTTTTTATGCATCGAAGTGTAAAAACCTAGCAGATTTGTAAAATGTTTAGTTTTCTAATAATTTCACAGTTTCAATTGACCGACGCATGAATAAAGCGACGAGGCCCACGGCAATGTTAATTTTACATAAGACGGAAGAATACACAACGTGCATACAAGTAGATCTTAAGCATGGCTTTGAAATTGCTCATTTTACCGTGAACAGCCTTTATAGTTAGTTGTTTATTGTTGGATAAAAACATTCTGGGGCGTGTCTTACAAACTATAGTCCAGCACAAAACAACAAAATGTATAAGTGCTTCAAGTTTTAGCTACACCGAAATGAAATTGTATCAGAAGAAGAAAAATTAAAACAATTTTTATAGGGGAGTTTTAAAGCTTGAGTTACCCCCACCCCCACCACCCTTTTCCAAAGGTGATGCCTAAAGGCATGGTTCCTGGTTAGATTGAGAAGTTATTTCCCCAATAATCACAAAGACGAAAACTATAAGCTACATGTGTTATACATCCTTCAAGGCTGTTGCAAAATCACTTATGCAGACGATGTGCATACATGAAATATTGATATTTTCAAATGTTTCAGCTCAATATGTCAATAGTACATCTAAATTTTGTGCACGTAGCTAGCAAGGATATTCAATTTGTATTTTGTGTATAAAACTTACGCCCCTCAGTGCACGTACGTATGTTGTTATAATTTACACATAAATTAAACATACATAGACAAAATTTTTGTGCATGTTGTGCAAAATGTATATTTAAGACTTAAAATGCACATTTATGCTAAGTCCAATTGGGAAATAGATTTAATATGGCTATATAAACAAAACACATGTAGGATATATCTCAATTAGACTGACAAACTTCGGCAGCAGGTTAATCATGAAAAAGAAGGCGGAAACGTATACACGACCTATGGTTAGAGACCCGGAAATTTAGTGGATTAAATCGGGAACACACTAGACTCCATAATCCTTTGTATAGGTATTCGAACATCAGTTAGTAGTTCATTGGCTGTCACTCCAGTTTAGAAACAGAACAGGTAGCACGAGATTCGGTGGTTATTTTCCTTGCAGGTTCGTTATTGGTTAAAATTCGTTCGGGGTGTGTCTTCCAAACTATGGTCCAATGGAAGCACAAACACGTATGTACACGTGAATGCAGTTTAACCTGTCCTCAGATGAATCTGCGAAATTCCCGGGTATGTGAATATGGATAGGGACCTGCAAAAATTCGCGTTATTTTCTCGCATCACGCTGAAATTCACGCTTGATTGGGCCAGCCTCTCGTTAGTTGTTTCCTATTGACAGAGCCACGAGTATTTCGCGGATTGAGTTGGCAGCAAGCTATGGGCAGCCCTTTACACACTCGAGGCATTATCGTCTGCTTATTGGTTGCTGTGATCAAGCGAGGCCTCCGTACAGGACTGTTAAACACTCACGCGCACTACTGCTTCCTGTTTATTACTGGCTCACTGTTAAACGGGGCGTGTCCAAAGAAATATCGTCCAGTCACAACAGTAGGAGAAAAAAAACCAAGTGTTTGGTGTCTACTTCACCTACGAATGAATTCGCGAAATACTCGTGGCTCTACCTATTGGTCCAAAGACGCCCAGGGAGGGACCGGGAAAACTCTATTGCAATGACAAACGCAGTACAAAAGCACAAGTGTTTGAAGTCAAGTCTGTCTTGAAATAATAACGCGAATTTTGCACGTCTCTACCTATGGCCTAATGCGAACTGTAAGGGCGGTATATACCTTCCAAGTTTGACCTAAAGCACTACTTTATTGTATTATAGTAGAGACAATATTCAAGACTGAACATTGAGGGCTGGGTACTCTGTAACGGAACAAAGTTATGTAAACACCGCAAGACCCGTCTGTTACTGTCATCAAACTATTTCATCTATATAATCACGGTTACTACCCTCATTTCATATACCGTTAATTCCCATAACGCTATAGCAAACTTGGAACTTGAAAAATATGCTATTAATCCGCATGTAACAATTAAATTTTACACATCAAGCAGACACTCAGTTTTCAATCTTCACTATTTTTTTTTTTTTTTTCATGATTAGTAATAAATTTGTGCTTCAGGTCGAACTTCGAAGATGTGTACTGCCTTTGCGATTCACTTCAGACCATAGGCCGTACACGTCTTTTCACCTTCATTTCTCGTGTGTGAACTGAGAGACCTGAAGAATTCGCGAGTTCAATGACCTGCAGGCTAGACTTTACAGTTTTATGTACAAACATGCTGATATCAGCTGCACATTGGTTGCCTGCTGTCACCGTGGAAGGCGACGATTGGGCAGCGTTCTCCAAAAGGCGTCGAGCACCGTGTGGACCAATGGTTAAAGTTATATAAAAGCATACGTTATTTTTTTTAACAGATTTAGGAGTATGCACGTTTATATTAGGGGCTACGTGTATGTGGAAATTTTTTTTTTTGTTCCTGATGACAAAAGTAACATTTTATGTTTTACTGTTCCGCTGTACTTTATTGTAATATAAGTAAGAAATTATAACTAGTCAACGTTACAGTTCGCAAGAATAAAACCCGTTATTTTTTATAATTTCTCAAATGAACACGATGTATTGTAAAACCTGTTAAGTGTGTCGCGATACATTAATTGGCACACCGTCAACTCGCGACTCCATTAAGACGGCAAGTCAGTAATAAACGTTGCAGAGTGCAGTAAGCGATTCCGGTGCTGCCAGGACTAACAGGGCGATGGTAAATTTAAATACAGAGACCAACGCAGTCGATATTGCTGCAGCGGAGATATATAGGCAGTTCACTTCAACCTTGTGTCCAATGACAGTAAATATGTGCTTTCATAACTTGTCCCAAAATGAACCCGCAAATTCTTCGGGTCTCTAACCATGGATAAAGTATGTTTACTGGGTCGCCATAGCGAGGACTTCCTTCAGCCAGGGCGTGTTGTACGCAGTCACAGTTGTGGAGGCTGTGTAATTAAATGCGATCGGCACTTGTTGCTTTTAGCTGAGCGTGACGGCGGTGCCAGCAAACAACCACGCAAATGATTGTTCGCCCGTCGGTTTCCTTACAGCCTCGTGTCACTGCTTTCGCAAGGTGGACCTACAGCAGACCACGTCTAGTGCTAACTTTCGCAGCGCGATCTGTCTGTCGCACTCACCGCTCCACACATCTTAACTGGGGCCGCGGTGGTTGAGCGGTTAGCCTGCTCGCCTCCCACCCTGCCGGGCCACTCCCACACTTTCGCACGTGGGAATCGTGCCTGGCCGATCTCGGGGATCTACCATTTCCCCCGCGCCTTCTTCATTCCGGCGCTGCCCCATATTCACTTCAATCACCCTCATCGGCTCTCAAGACCTCGCTGTTAAGAGCCACCCGAATCTCTTGACCTACCTGAAGAATTTGCGATTTTCATTTCGGGACAAACTGGAATTCAAAAACTTGTACATTCATGCTACTTTAGCAATTGGTCCATGCGCTGTTTGTCAGCACATGTTTGAATCCTGAACCAATAACAATCACGCAACAAATTGCATGCCCAATCATCGCCTCTTGCTGTGATAGTAAGCAACCAATCAGTAGATACGTGCAAAATTCGAGTAATTATTTCAAGACAGACGAAGACTTCAAACACTTGTGCTTTTGTACTGCGTTTGTCATTGGACTACAGTTTACCTGGTCCATCCCTGGGCGCCTTCGGACCAATAGGAAATAACTAACGAGAAGCTGACCCAATCACGTCCAACCAAATCAAAATGGATTATGGGTCCTCACTGCTGCAGAATCCAATAAAGAAACGAGGGCGACTCGAATATGTATAGCACTGTAAATTATAGCGTGATGCGAGAAAATAACGCGAATTTTGCAGGTCCCTACCAATCAGCAGTTGATATCTACATAGCTATAATCAATAACGTGGAGTCTAGCCTACAGGCCACTGATACCGCGAATTCTTCAGCCCTCTGCTCATTGGCTACTGCGAGCTGCGAAAGGTTTCCTATTGGTTTGCTGCATGCTGGCAAGTCATTTACGAGCCACTAACTGGCCAACTGCGTCCTGCCATATTTCTAGCCAGTGAAGCCATTTTGCTGACATTACGTGTGCGTCTATTCGACTTCTGTACTCTTACTTATTCTGTGATTTGGGTTACCTTTCAGTGAAATTCTTCTTGCCGTTGAAGAGAAAAATCGCACAAATATGATTTCTTTGCGATCGCGAAAAGAATTCACGACCAATTGTATTACATAATAGTTTAGCTCAGATCCCTTTTCCTCATTCGATGATTTACGTATTCGGTATTTCGTGTCGTTGATGTCTGCTCGCGAATCACGCCTAATTCCGATTGGTCGGTCAAGGAAGAAAAATCGTGCTTACGAAGACATGCCGACAATAAGCCAAATATAACTGCTGGTATACCCATAGGTAGGGACGCCCGAATTTCGCGAAAAGATCTCCACACATGCTAGATTCCAATACCCTACGGGCGTACCAGCAGTTTTCGTTTGTTTATTGGCTGTGTATCTTTGTGAGAAGACATTTTCCTACTTTATTGGCCAATCAGAATTAGGTTACTCCGATACTGCACGTCTTTGATTCGCGAGCAGACACAAATGAAGCTTAACACCTTGTATCATCCAATTACGAAAGTGGATCTGGTCTAAAGTATTATAAAATACAACTGGTCTTGAAATCTCTTCCGCGAAATTCGGGTGCCCCTACCCATAGGGTATTAAAATCTAGCATGTGCTAAAATATTTTCTATAAATTCCTGTGTACCTAGCAATAGTGTTCATCATTATCTTACCAGAACACAGTAATCTCATTCAAAACAAACTTTATAAATAAGAATGACATATTTACCTAACGAGCACGGTGAATTCTAAATTTTCTTAAGTCCATACGGCCACTTTGATTGGGGCTCACTTAACCCGTTCGTTTACAAATTAATTTCTGAGTCAAAGTGTTGCAATCGCGTAGTTTTCTGGTATGAGCTGTACTTGTGTTCAGCATTTTTCTCGCAGCCAATGAAAAATGTGCTGCTTGCTCAGTGATATGTACATGAACTATTCATGTCACATGTCAAAGAGATGTAGAACGTTCCACAGACCATATTGGTGGAGACCTGCAAAGTTCGCGTTATCATTTCAGGACATTTCAAACTTGAAATGTTTTTACCTCTGCAGTACGTTTGTCATTTGACCATTCTTTTGTTGCCACGCCCCGGGTTACTCTGCGCGCCAATAAATGAACACTTCACAATTGTGTGCCCCAATCAAGTGCAGGTTACTCAGAAAGGGAGTGACTTCTACATATGTGCGGCAGCCAATGGAGAAACGATGCCGCCTCGAGTATATACAGTAATGTGAATTTTTAGCTTGATGCCAGAAAATAACGCCAGTTTTGCATACCCCTGCATATTAGCTACAAGGTGTGTTCGGCACTGATGACCTTGATGTGTACAGTACTGGCCATAAGTATCATTCATTTGCAACGTGTCCGCAATCGTGGACACAGTAACTGAACGGGTTAACTTGCCCTCTATTGGCTTACAACCAGCAAATAATGAACGTTGTATAACGCAGGAAATATTTAGTTTAATGTCGGCGCTGACAACATTGTGCCGCAGGTATGTGAAAGGACCAATGAAACCTTTGTTCCAGCAGTGCTGGTTGATACAGGCGATTCACTTGTAGTTTATCTTCAATGCCAGTAAGTATGCACTGGCCTCAGACTGGTAAGAGTTGGTGAGGCACCCGTATGCCTGATTCTGTAATTTTCTGGTGACCTCAAGACAAGTTGCATAGCAAAAACGTTCATTATTTTATGTACGTATGAAACAATATTCAGTTTATAGACAAGCTGAATAGCGTTCATACGTACATGAAATAATGTAGGTCTACAAAAATTATTGAAGCAAATGCTTTTTACTCGACAACCCAAGGAAATAAAAATTATTTACTTCAATAAATTTAGTATACCCACATGTCAGAATCACAGTATAATGGTTTTCCCAGCACCTGAATGATTAAAACTAATTTGCTTGCAAAATAAGCTCATATTTTAACAATACCATGAACTATTTAGTGCTTATAATTTATGAATATAAAGGTACTTCTAATATGTATTAACGTGTTTATGTGCTTTTTTTTTTTTATAAAGTTTCACAAAATAAATTTTCTTAGCGTATATTAAAATAAAACGCTGCCTTCTATCTCACCTTGCGTGATATTTCTTTTTGCAGATGGTCTGCAGTGTTTTGGACAGCCTTATCCCAAGATCCTGTGTTTCTAAATCCGTCCAGGGACTGCTTCAAGTACACTTCAGGTACTTTACAGAGTCTCTGGAACTAATATATAGCGTAGTTTGCTACCATTGTGTGATGTATAGTTTCTGAGGATTTTGTACACTATTAGTGAAGGGTTGTTTAAAATATTCTTGCAATGGGGGTAAATTATTTTCTGAAAGTAGTCTGAGTGGTTGAATATAGTTTCTAGGGAATGTCCATAATAGTCGCCTGGGCCATATTAGAGTGTGAGGAATCTCTACAGAATCACAAGATACTTGGACTACAATAAGAAATGGTTTGTCATGTGGCCGTGGAATATTCGTTTATGAGTTGGGATCTCGCCAAACTGCTCCAGTAATGAACCCATTATTTCATATATCACCAACCTGTCCTTGCTTACTTTTCCTCCCTTCGAACCACTTGTCACTTCACTCATATCTCCGAGCCTACAATTTCCCGATCCCTGGTTGCACGCCCTCGCATTCATGGCCAGCCGGTGAGAGAACGGGTTACATTGCACCTATCGTATAAATCTCGGCAGGAACAATCACCCGTTTACAAACGCGGCCACCTATGTTGCATTTTATAGCCGTTGTAATAACCAAAGGCAAATTGCGGACGAGCACATAGTACACTGAAGTATAACCTACGTGGAATTTTTCCCGAGGAAATTGTGTGTCCTTATACATAAATTCAATAAACCGTGGCGAAATGACGCAGTAATGCATCTAAAGTAGGTGTACCCTGAGAGCTAGAGCCTGCATGGTAATATTGTAATAGCCCTCGCGTGTCGTTAGTAGGGATAGGAACATTTCGTTACACGAGTAAAACCGTTTACAAATCACTTACCCACATGTTAGATCATTGGTCATTCAGCTTCCTAGACCACAAATTACCTACACGCGCGTAATGTACACAGTTGTGTACACTGGGTCTGAAGGGCTTAATGTGAGCTAACTTGATCGCTTATTGGTCGCGCGACGCTGCGGAAACGGGCCTCGAGTCTTATTGACTATTGCGCATTATGGAATATTCCTTATTTGTCGGGCTACCGCCTGGCAAGTTGGTCTCCAGGAGCTAATTTTTGAAAGACGTTTCGCCGTATTGTTGGCCAGTTACGCCATTTTGCTAGCGCGTGTCTTGATATGTAGTACAAGCCACCAATTAACCTCTGCCTTCTATAGTACTCTGTGCTCTAGCCTTGCTGTCAAACAGACTAGCGAAATTCCTCGGTGTGTTAGTATGTAATGTGTAGGGACATGCAAAATTCGCGTTATATTTTGGCATCAAGCTAAAATTCACAATACTGTATATACTCGAGCCGGCGTTGTTTCTCCATTGGCTGCCGAATTGATGTAGAAGTCAATCCCTTTCTGAGTAACCTGCACGTGATTGGGGCACACAATTGTGATGTGTTCATTTATTGGCGCAGAGTTACCCGGGGCGCGTCGAGTAAAGAACGGTCCTGTGACAAACGTGTTGCAGAGGCAAACGTGTTTCGAGTTTAAAATGTGCTCAAATAATAACGCGAATTTTGCAGGTCTCTGGTAATGTCTGAAGAGAAGAAATGCGAGGATGACGACTGCAAGAAGCGAGGCTGCCCGGGGGACAAAGAGGCCTTCAGCAGGCGCACGCAGGCATCACGTGCAGACGATGACGTGGGTGGTAGTGTTTGCATACCTCGTACAGGGAAGGCTGTGTCTCCGAGGTGGGACAGAATCATAATGGCGTACAGAGGACACAAGACGGCACAGTAGCTAATTCCCGGGGATGCGCAGTCACGTACGTTACGAACAAAGCGAGTTTCCTTATGGAGAAGTTTGACACAGCGATGTGTTCCGCTGCTGTTCGAAAGAGGTCGCCTTAAAGCTGGCAATAATAATAATAAATTGTCCTAATTTGGTGCAGTTTAGTCATATCTGCCTTATCTTACACTGAACCATTTTTTACAATTTACAGTTGCTTATTACAGTTTAGGAAAAAAATAATAGTTCTCACAAATTAACAAACACTGCAGAAAATCAAAAGTCGTTACTAGACTTTGATGGAACAGGTAATTAATACTAAATAGAGACGTGCATATTTAAGTACTGAGAAATGTATAAATTTAAGTGGTGATTATTAAGTTAAAACCAGTCCGTAAAACACTGATGATGAGCTGGCAGGTATTAGGCCAAATTATGCACCATACATACGCAATAATATAGTACATTTGCACAAACGCATAAATGCACAACAGGCCCACATACATAAACCCGTAACAATAGCTCCCTGCAAATAAAATGAGAAAATAAAACACCAGTTCGTTACAAAAACAAAATTGCAGGTACTTAGGCCCTTATAATTAAAATGCCTATGACAAACTCTGACTATAATAATAATCACAACACAGACACTTTCAGCTGGATAAGCGTTTAGACTTCTACATGCATGAGTTGAGTTGAGAGATTTGGGTGACTCTCGACAACGAGGTCTTGGGAGCCGATAAAGGTGAAATGTGATGATAATGGAGGATTCCCGAAGCAAGGAAAGTGGAAACGGGGGATCCCCGAGAAAACCCGCCGGCCAACGGCATCGTCCGGTACTATTCCTACTTGCGAAACTCCGGGAGTGACTCGGCCGGGGATTGAACCAGGTTCGCATCGGTGGGAGACCAGTAAGCTAAACACAAAGGGACTGCCGTCCCTTGAGTAGAGAATTGAAGTAAATACTTTGTCAAAAGCAAGCAGTGGTAGCCAACGAAATGTTCTCTCTCCTAAGGCGAAGCCTTTATGTCGCTAAATAATTTCGTCAAGAGTGTAGGAACGTGTTCAAGTCACTTGGCCTTGAAATGTTTCGCCTAGTTTTAGGTGAGATATTTTTAGGCCAAGTGGAATTCGTTTCCCCCGCCCCTTCATTCTATACGCTATAAATGGCGCAGATGATAAACAGGCCGCCGAACGGTGTGTAGAGCTCCGGCAGAAAAAATTTTTATTAACGAACCGTTTAACATTTGAGAAACGTCATGTGTGTGCATACGTTTTTCAGTTCCTCCATTTGTCTCTAAAGCATGTTTTTGTGACAGTGAAAATGGCTCACACGGGTGTTTACACGGTCAAATTTTGGTATGAACATTCCGGTACAAAACATTAAAATAGGAAATGGGTAATGCATCAAACACTTTATTTCTATTACTACGTCATAAAATGTTAGGGTCTCAGCTGAAAGTCTCATAGAGGCGCGTTATCGACGGCAAGACTGCGCGCCAGTTCAGTGCTTTGCACGTAGAGGCGATGAGAGAGGTGGTGCGCATATCTCGGTCGCCCCTAGCGCTCCCACTCTCTTAGGACCCAAGACGTGCCAAATTCCTTCAACCAGCCGGCCACCTCAAGTTTACCCGTTGTGGGTATAGGCGAATGGGCGGGCAAGCCTGTGACGTCAACAGCACTTCGAAGAAAGCGACCACGCATCGTTACGTAACGTTAAGTGCAGTTTGTCGACAGCCTTCATTACCTCCTAGCTGTCCCGTAATGGAGACCGCTGCAACACGCTACGTGGAACCGGCTCCAACAGAGGAAACAACCGTTTAATGAACCCTTTTTGATATTGTGGACTGTTCACGTACAATGGGGCTTTTTCGAAATCGTTGCTTAAGATCGACTTATCTATTGGTAGGGATACACGAATTTCGTGAAAGGATTTCCGCTCATGCCAAATTTCAATACCCTACGAGCGTGCCAGCAGTTTCATTTTGCTTATTGGCGGCGTGTGTCTGTGAGAAACATTTTCTTACTTGACTGGCCAATAAGAATTAAGTTACTACGATACTGTACGTCTCTGATTCGGGGACAGACATTTAACACGCGTAACAACTAGATCACCCAATTACAAAAGTGGATCTGAGCCAAAGTGTTTTGAAATACAACAGGTCGTGAAATCTTTTCGCAAAATCCGTGTGCCCCTATCTATTGGTGCCGGTGTCTTTGGCGAAAAGATTTCGAGACCAGTTGTACTCGAAAACACTTTAGTTCATACTCACTTTCGTGGTTAGATGATTTTATATATAGGGATAAGAAAATTTCACGAGTTCAATGACCTGTAGGTTGGACTTTACAGTCCTGTGTACACTAGGGCCTCAGATGTTTGTCCATTAGCTGCTGCCTAAGTGTTACCTCACACCTGGCAGTACGGGATTCGTTACTTGTTTCCTTGCAAGTCTGCTATGGGCTCAGAAGCGTCCATGGAGTGCATAATAAACTGTGAACCAATTGTAAAGGTGACTTCACTGTATGAGTGTTTGACGCTTTATTTTGTCCCGAAAAAAATTCACAAAATTTTTCTATCCCTAATTTTATGTCACGAACCTCGAGTCTCTGCCCGCGAATCATGGACGTTCAGTATCGGAGTACTTTATTACGATTGGCTCAGTCAAATAAGGACATTTTCTCATGCAGACACGTGACCAACAACCAAAGGAAGTTGTGGTTGTGGACATAGGATACTGAAGGCCAGCATGCCCATAAATATTTTCGCGGAAAACACCTGCCCCTACTTATTTACTATATGAGCTGCATGCACAGTAAACATTTCTTGTGCATTTTACAAACAGTTCTCCGAAAATAGTTGTTATTCTTTCGTTTTACGCTACTGTCGTCGCGCCGGCCTAAGAACAAACTTGACTCCGCCTACCCAAGTGAAAGAGAGAGGCGGAGCGACTTGCAAAGCACCAACTACAGGTAGCTGGCAGGTGAGCAGACCAATCTGCAGACACTCCCTCCCACCTGCCGTACCACCGTCGTACAATTATTTCCTTTCCCCGGTGAGAAGTGACTCGACATTGGTAGAGCTCCCAAGTCCTAAGTTACAGCGGCGTTACTATAGGAATGTCTTGTGTATTTACTACACTGGTGTACATAAAACACATCAGATTAATACCATTTTTTCCAGCGCTAGCTTTTATAATAAAGAGTATATGCGTATTTCGCGTAACAAACTGTTGTAAACTTTGTTTTAATACACTTATAGTATCAAAATAAGTGTATTATCAACCAGTTCCAAAATATTTTTTTTTGTATAAAGTATGTAACATTTGCATGGTCTTGGTTCTAAGGACTTTATACATTCGTTAGTCAATTGAAAATTTGCAATAGTTAGAAACCTATGCCTGTTACAAATACGCCATTTCGTACTATAATATGTATGGAGCAGAAAAATCAACTTGACTTACTATAAATTTAAACTGTACACACGGAGTACATTATCAGTGAGTGAAGAGATTTGGATGGCTCTTGACATCGAGGTCTTGAGAGCCGATGAGGATGATTGAGGTGGGTACGGAGCAGCGCCGGAATGTGAGGGCGGGGGAAACGGGATATCCCCGAGGAAACCCACCTACCAGCGGCATCTTCTGGCACGTTCCCTCATACAAAAATCCGGGGGCGGCCTTCACTGGGAATCGAACCCGTTTTGCCTAGGTGGGAGGCTATTAGTTTAATCACTACACCACCGCGGCCTCCTTTTTTTTTTTTTTTTTTTTTTTCATTTACAGTGGCACAATTTCGATTCAGCCTTTAGTGGGAATGGATGTTGTTATGATATTAAATATCACAGCAGCAACAATTCGATTAACCCAATCGGACGAGGAAACTATTTTTGAACGCACAATTTTAAGGGGGCCGCCTACCTGACGTGACATGGCACAGGAGCGAGCGAACGCTAAGGTCGACACTGGCACGCGCATCAAGTGCCGCATCGCCACTATGCACGAAGCACTAAACTAGCGCGCAAGCTTTTCGTGGAACCGTTTTTTCTATGGGCCTTTAAGCGGTGACCATATAATTTTACTGAAGGAAAGTCTGATTCAAAGTTCAATGTAGGATTGTATGTGAGATTCACGCAGATCCGGTCAGTACATTTTGACATACGGCAGTCTGAAAAGGTTGTTTTTAGCTATGTTGGAGGGCTTGGAAATAGAGGTTCTAACATGCGTAGTGTCATGAAAGCGACATTCCGTCATCGCCTGAAGTTTGTTTTCTTTTCGTAAATTAGCACATTGGGAGCACGTGAAATAGTTTCGTAAAAAAAAAACGGATTTCTCAACACACTGCAACACATTTACAGAGCCTAGTAGACGGCCCCCTTAAGTCAAAGAAAATGTAGCAATAACACGTCCATAAAACATCGAAATCTAGCAACTACTGCAACATTACGATAAATACTGCGATATTACAACGATAAATCGCTATATCTAGTGATACCCTTGTTTTTTTTTTTTTTGTAAAGCTACAGGGTGGCAATATCCGCTTCATTTTTCGGATGCACGATAGATTTCACCACCCTATGTGCATTCGAGTCTGTGCTATTGGTTTATTTGACGTGATTGCGCCATGCTATCGTTACTGTTTGCTATTGGTTTAAAAAAATTTAGGGCGTGTCGAAATATTTGTAGTCCGGCAACAAAACAAACATAAACATACCAGAATTTGAATTCTAGTCTTTTGCGAATATTCCCTGTCTGTAAAAGCAGCAAATAAAAACTCTTTGCACGTATATTTTTTTTTTTTTGCCAATTCTAGTGTGTCATATTTTGTAGTTTGTAACTATGTTCTGATCGACTCGCTGAGGTTTGGCCCATTTACGGATTTTGTTGCACCAAGTATTAGGTCTAAAACAGTTCAGAAGTTGTCAATCGTAACTTTTACGCACATTTCCTCTACTTTTCGCTAATTTTGCTGCGCTCGGGCATAAAAATCCAGTTAATTTAGTGAATCGTGATTTCTGCTAGAAGCAGGTGGTATCGAAATTATCACTCAGTTCCGAGTAGAAATTCTTCACATATGTAACTGGAACTGATGCGAGTAATCCCTGCTGAAGGACACTGCGATATTCTCAGTCCAAACAGACGTGGTTTGCGAAATGTCAGTCCGGTTCGAAAGGTGGACTGGTACTTAGAACCCGGCGTGACAGTTTTCGTCGAAGACCTTGGCATTAATAAAATTAAAACAAAGGAACTTAAAAACAAGTTGAGCTTTTAGTCTTGAGGTGACGTGAAGTGGAATACAATGTTAGGTTCGGAGAATTTACTGCCATAGTACACCTCATGACTAGGGACATGCAAAATTCGCGTGATGTTTTGGCATTAAGCTAAAATTCACAGTGCTGTATACATCGAGCCGGCGTCGTTTCTCCATTGGCTGCCGCATATATGTAGAAGTCAATTCCTTTCTGAGTAACCTGCACGAGATTGGGGCACACAATTGTGATGTGTTCATTTATTGGCGCAGAGTTACCCGGGGCGTATCGAGTAAAGAACGGTCCAATGACAAACGTACTGCAGAAGTAAAAGAGTTTCAAGTTTAAAATGTACTGAAATAATAACGCGAATTTTGCAGGTCTCTACTCATGACTGCCTAGTTAACCAATCATTTCTGTTAACTTACCTGTAAATCACGGTTCATAAAATTACACTTTTGTTAACAGAGTCTTTATCATTTCGCGTTACACCAACTTTGATAATACGCTAGGTGTCACGTTAGTTCCACATATCTAGAGACGTGCAAAATTCTTCTTATTAATCCAAGACAGACTAGACTTGAAGCATTTGTGATATTGTACTATGCGTTTGGCATTGGACTTAGAGTTTGTCCGAACACGACCTGGACGGATTTGGACCAACGGTAGACCGCCAAAGAGAGGACGATCAAGACACGTCCAACCAATCCAAAAGGGAAAATGTGTCCTAACTGCGGCAAAGACCAATAAACAAATCACACCGACTCGGATATGTATAAGACGGTTAATTATAGCGTGCTACCAGAAAATAACGCGAATTTTGTAGTTCGCTATAGGCCTACATATGTCACTGGACCTATAGTCATCAGACACGCCCGGGACGAATCTGGACCAACAGCACTCAGACCTCTAAGAGTGAGCCGAATAGGAGAATGAACTTTGACTGTGGCAACAGGGAATGAGTAAATGACATCATCTTGAGTAGATAGAGTATTATGAAGTTTGGCCTGGTGCAGTTTTATAACTAGCCCTCTCAGACCCACTTTAATTTGCGATTTCAAGTGTTGCAAACAAAAAAATTTATGATGTGTACTGTGCTTAATTTGACACAATACTTGTTTCGCTGTCACAGCCAATAATCTGTATGCTTTTCGGTTACAGTTATATGAACCAATCACGACCTAGACCAGTAAGACTGTTTAGTCATTAGTGTTCCTGGTGTGCTGTAGAGACCAAAAATTATCCACGCATGTGTAATGTGCACAATTCTGTACACTGGGTCTAACTGGGCAAGAGACCTGAGAAATTCGCGAGTGCAATGACCTGTAGGCTAGACTTCACAGTCTTATATACTCTCATACAGATATAAACTATTTATTGGTTGCTCGTTGTGGTAGTAAAAGGCGGTGGTTTGTCGCACAATTAATTGCATGTTTGTTATTGGCTCATTTATCTCCAGGAGGTGACAAACAACACGTCCACCAATTACAAAAGTAACATAAACGTACAAGCGTGTGAATTCAAACTTGTCTAGCAATGAACCCGCGAAATTCTCGGGTCTCTATTTATGACACAAAATATTAGGGTCTATAGCTATTAAAGCAGGGGGGGGGGGGGGAGATAAGCCCGAGACTATATATAGATAAATGAATAAAATTCAAATACCAAGTCATAAGGATACAGAAATGAAAATACTTTGTAACTTATCTCGAAATGTCGTTATAAGAAACTTTATTTTTCATATATGGGGGCGCCTGCTCTTCACAAAACATTTACACGCTGGCTATATTTCAGTACACCACAAGTAAACTTGTCTCTCTCTCCTTTGGCAACTAGTCTCGTATCTTCCTGAGAACACAATTTTTTTTTCTTGACTGCACTTATGTGCAACTCGCAAGCAGACACCTAAGATGAAACTGTGCGGGGAGGTTCTGTGACATGTACGAAAAGTCAGTTTTTGAAAATCAGTGTGTCCGTAATTTTACGCAGTGTTTGCAGACACTTCCGTATTTATTTTAGCAGCTCTTTTCCGTAAAGGGAAAAGAAAATTTGTTAAACGTGAAGGGGTTTGTGACAGGGTCCAGGACAGAACACGTGACCTCCAACTAGGCGCGACGCCCCTGACCCTCGGACGGAGGCTGGCGAAACACCCCCTGGATGAGGGCAGGTGGGTCTTGACTTTGCTGCCACCTTCACCTCGCCCCTTCAACCGTGGTTCCGCTGCGATGGAGGGCCTCGGCTGGCCTTGGCAGGACACAAGAGAGTTTTCTGCCGGTTACCCAACTGGCGCCGACCGGAACAAACAATTCTCTCGCGGGCCTAGCCACCAATAAAAGCAAAGAGTCGCTCCGAAAAACCACTTGGAGTCGTTGGTTTCTGCCTGGAAACGAGGCCATTACGTGGTTGTCGCAACTACTGAGTAAGGCAGGCTCAATGAATACACAAGACACTAGTAACCCGTCTCTCTATTAGAAAGGATATTTCCATTCCGTGGGTGGCTGAGCGGTTAACCTGCTCACCTCCCGTCAAGGCGAACCGGGTTCAATCCCCGGACGGACCACTCCCGAATTTTCGCATGTGGGAATCGTGCTGGACGATGCCGCTGGTCGGCGGATTTTCTCGGGAATCTCCCGTTTACCCCGCCCTTTCATTCCTGTGATGTGCCATACTCACCTCAATCACCCCCATCGGCTCTCAATACCTCGCTGTTAAGAGCGGAACAAATCTTATTCCTCATCTTTTTTGCTCCATTCCCCGAGAGCTACGCGGGTAGTGAAAATTTAGTGGCTGGTTTCCAAACTAGTAGAATTACCACGATTTTACTCTACTGAGAGCAGCCTACTAATTTTGTGTTAATACTTTTATTCCCGCTTTAATTTGTAATTTCTGGTGTTGCAAGTTAGAAGTTTTTGGATGAGTGCTGTACTTATACTGGCAAAGAATTTTTTTCGTGGTGTGTAAACAAACAATCTGTAGGCGTTGTGTTCGGTGTTTTATTGGTAGCGACGTGCAAAATTCGCGTTATTTTCTGGCATCACGTTAGAATTCACCGTCCTATTCGAGTCGGTGCCATTTGTTATTGGCTTCTGCAGCAGTGGGGACCCGTTTTCCCTTTTGAGTTAATTCGCCGTGAATAGATCAGCCTATCGTTAAATGTTTCCTATTGGCCCAAAGCCGCCCAGGGCGTGTCCTGACAAACTGCAGTCCAATGACAAACGAAATACGAAAGCACAAGTGTTTGAAGTCCAGTCTGTATTGAAATAATAACGCGAATTTCGCAGATCTCTATTTATTGATATGAACCAGTCATAACGTAGCGTAGTAGCATGGTTTAGGAATCAGTTAGCTACAGGGAAGATCATTGGACACCGAGCCTCGCAGAGTACAGTACCGGTCAAATATAACCTTCCTGGGGAACATGTAGAGGACTCCCTACGCTGGGTATAAAAGGGTTAAAACATGGAAACAACGTACTTTAAAACCCTCACATTCGTATTACCAAAGGGTAAATATTAATAAAGATGTGAGATAGCCGCTTTTTCCTCGAACTCCGCCCGCACATGATAGCAACATGTTGGAACGTTGTTCACCAATCAGTGCGTTGTACTTTATTCGCCGGACTACGGCCCAGCCAATAGGGAACTTTTCGCAGCAGGCAGCAACCAGTGAGACACGCTGCCCGTTCCCAGAACCTCGCACAGCCAATCGTAGAGTGGGTACGCCCATACTTATCTGCTCCGTTGTGTTACTTTCGTTCCTGGACTGCAGGTTGGTCTATATGCCATGTGGGCTCTTCAACTATTAACAAACAACTTAAATCCATTCACGGTCACTCCACGCTTTTCTGAAGCCCTGCTAAGATTCTACTTCCAGGATACCCCCCCCCCCCCCCCCCCGGTCTCGTGTAAACTAAACTTAACCAAGTCTATAAAATCACACCACAGGACAACGCACCGAATTCGTGCGCACTCAGTTGTAATGATATTTTGCATGAGAACTGTTTCTTACTAGGCGCTACCAACATGGATGTTTTCTCACTGTTTTATTAATACTTATTATAAATGAAATATAATAATTTATACACGAAACCCGGATATAACTTCAATTTAACGGAAAATAAAATACTTTTCAAGTTAACAGGGGTATATAACGTTTTGGAAACATGGCATACTTAGGAAATAACTAAACACCTTACACATGGGGTGATTTTTCAAAGCTTTGATTCAAAAAGTGTGAAGAAAATGCGAATATACTGTAACAAATATTTCTGCAAAAAGATCTACACAAAGGGTTTTATGGTGGTGGGAGGAAGGGGGGGGGGGGAAGGGGGTGGCACAGGGTAGGTCCTTTCGAGCCTCTATTTTCTTAGGTCACAGGCGTGTTGCCAACACCAAAAATGTAATGGAAATGTACGAATGTTTATAAAGTATAAACTTAGAAACAACTAAAATACCTTCTCACAGTTTATAACCACAAGATAGCTGTAAATAAAATTTCAATTTTAATATACAGCAAATTAAACAATGACAGTTTTGTAACTTCACTAGATAGTTGAACCGTTACTGCCATGTTCCATTTGATGCTTTGTGACTCGTTTATCAAGACGATATCGTTTATTTTCGTTTGATTTGTTAGAAGGACGTTCAAGAAAATTCGAAGTTGCCAGTCTTCAATGCCTAATTGTAGAAAGTGTTAACGTCAAACCTCCAAAATAATGTATACGCGTTTCCATCTGGATGAACAGAAAGAAAAAACTTATAAGAAAATTCGTCACCTAGGCACTGTTAAACTTGACGAAGATGGGCTCCCTATATATTGTCATCGGTAGAGACCTGAGAAATTCGCGAATGAATTTTGGGACAAGCTAGATTTGGAAAACGCTTACATTTGTGTTACCTTTCCCATTGGTCCAAGCGTTTTTGGACACCTCCTAGAGAACCCTGTTCCAGTGAGAAACAAACAGCAAAATGCAAGTCCAATCGTCGCTCTCCACTATGGCAGCAAGTAACCAATGGGCAATCGATACCTGAACGATTGCACATAAGACAGTGGAGTCTAGCTTGGAGGACGTTGAACTTGCGAATTTTTCAGGCCTCTAGTCATCAGGGTAGCCACTATCTGAAATTTGTAGCTTTTTATCGTACTGATATGGTTTACCACATATTGTTATCTTGGCTATATAACAAAGACCTGTTTACATTTTGTATCTCAAAATAAGAGCTCGACGGAATACATGGCAGTGTCACATCTCTACTTTCCTTACTCTGTGGAAAATATTTAATTTCCTACTAGTGTTACCAACTTTCTCAGATTTGCCATAATGGGCACTTCCGACAACTCGGCACGCATTAATAAGCATAGTATCGTTAAATGGTTACTAGGGATAGGAAAGTTTCGCGAATTCAGTTCAGGACAAGATAGATTTAAAACACGTGTACACTGAAGTAACCTTTGCTTTTGGATTAGAGTTTATGACACGTACTAGATGATTCTGAGCCAATAGCAGACTTGCAATGGAACAAGAAGCGAATCCCATGCTTCCAGGCGTAGAGTGACACTGGTGCGGCAGCCAATGGCCAAACATCTGAGACTTGACTGTACCAAGGATTGTGGAGTCTAGCATACAGGTCATTGAACTCGCGGAATTATAATATCCGTAATGATTACAAGTACGTGCATTTTTCTGATGCTCTACCCGAGTAGCCACAGATAGTTACAAATGACGCCGACAGATGGCATCCGTCAACAAGTGCGCTCGTGAAAGCAGCGCTTGCCGAGATGTGCACAGTATCTTATCTTCCAGTGTGTGTTGGTGTCATCTGTTTTAACCCATTCAGTCACTGTGTCCACAATCGTGGACACGTTGCACATGATAGTTGGAGAGTTTTCCTTGTGGCTGATTTCATTTGCGGAATTTCCTACGCATCGTCGACATGAGTGGTTAACTCCAATGCCATCGAGCACGCGGCACGTTGTCCGCTACTATACAACTACGTGACTGCAACACTTGGACTCGGAATAAATGTGTGACCGAACGGGTTAAGGAAAATTCTTTTATAACAGAACAGATTTAAAATTTGCTATCTGTAATGTACAAGTCACTATGATACCGATATCAGTAAAGAATAATTTCTCTGAACATATACTGTACATCAACAAAATATTAGTTGCATATTTTCATAATTCAGTGTGATTTGAATTTCGGATTTAATCTGCTTTAACCCGTTCGTTCACACATTAATTTCTGAGTCAAAGTGTTGCAATCAAGTAATTTTTTCGTATGAGCTGTATTTGTGAGTATAGAAATTTGGATGACTCTTAACAGCGAGGTCTTGAGAACCGAAGAGGGTGATTGAAGTGAATATAGAGCGGCGCCGGAATGAATGAGCGGGGGAAACGGGAGATCCTCGAGAAAACCCTCCGACTAACGGCATCGTCCGGCACGATTCCCTCTTTCGGTGACCCAGCCAGGGATTGAACCTGGTTTGCCTTGCTGGGAGGCGAACGTGCTAATCGCTCCGCCACCGCGGCCCCTAGCTCTGCTTGTGTTCAGTATTTTTCTCGCAGCCAATGAACAATGCGCTGCTTGCTCAACGATATGGACATGAACTATTCATGTCAAAGAGGTGTAGAAAATTCCACAAATCAGATCAGCCAGAAGGAACACTGGAAAGTGATGTCTTGCTGTGTACAGTACAGGTCGTAAATATAATTCATAAGCAACGTGTTCACAATTGTGGACATTGTGATTGAACGAGTTAATGTGAGTATGAAAATATTTAATGTTTTAAACTTTGGCCTTCCTAGCCTCTTCTTACTACCTCCAAGAAAAAAAAAAGAGAGGGGCAATGACTCCCTGCCATCACACCCTCCCTCCACATTTTTGACCCAATATCTTTTGCTACACCACTGTTCATATCCAAGCATTGCAAGTTAGCAATCAATCAAGTTTCCTCACGACTAAACACTCTTATCTAACGACTTCTTCGAAACACTGATTAGAAAAATTTTAAACGTTACGATAGATAGTTGTGTTTTTATTTCAAATGTTAATTTCAGAGATGTACAAATCAGCAGCCGAGCAACAGCATTCAATAGGTCAGTGGGGCGAAGGGATTCAATAGTTTACAAAGGGTTTTTGAACTTACATTTAACTTGTCGGTGTAATTTACATTTTATTTAAGTGTGGACACTAGAATTGAATGAGTTAAATCGCTGTGGTTGGGCGGAGGAATACACAGCGAACAGAAAGAATAATACGTCTGCGCTAGGCCGTCGCTAATCACTCAGGGCCGTCGCTCCACCTCGCTGGTTGCTGAGTCACGAGATCGCAGCGAACCGATGGTCGCCGCTTTGATATGACGTGGACATCGGGCCAGCTCCCCACCGATCCCCAGACCGACAACTGCAGAGCAGAGTCTCAGAATAGCGGATAATACAGAAGTGAAACACCGGCGAGTACTTAGAGCTCCTGCCACATTCACTAAGTTCGTGGACTGCCTGACGATCCGAGTGAAGGCAGCCACGCAACTTGCGATCAGCGAACTTACTGACTGTACCACGTGTCGGAGATATTACCATCGCTAGTATCGGAGTTTAAAACGGTTAACATGGGCAAAAAGGGCGAGTTAAGCACACGCTATTTACTCTGTTAGCTCAAGGGAATCCACACCTACTTGTGGTACCACTGGGTGATCCACATGGTTAGCAAAAGTGGGACACTCCTGGGCGTTCCCTATGCCTAGAGACCAGAAAAATTTGCGAGTTCAATGACCCGCAGGCTAGACTCTACAATCTTATGTACAAACATGCCGATATCAGCTGCACATTGGCTGTCTGCTGTCACAGTGGGAGGCTACGATTGGGCAGCGTTCTCAAGAAGGCGTCGAACACAGCGTGGATCAATGGCTGAAGTTATATAAACGCATGTGTTTTTAATTATAGCTTGCCGCAAAATGAATCCGCGAATTCTTCGGGTCTCTACCTATGCCATGTTTACTAAAAGAGGTATCTATCTGCCTCCCAAGCTGGGATTGAACCACGGGTCTGGTAGCGGGTTGCGGTCAGACGGTTGAAGCCCAATCAGGAATCCTAGAGTGAAGAACTTCAACTCTGTGGTCATGAACGAGACGAACCAGGTGGAGGTACTTGTTCTCGGGTCGCTCCTGAGATGTCGAGCTTGGTCCGGGTCTTCCCATTCTGAAGAGGTCCCGGATAAAAGTGGGTCCGCACTCGAAGTGACTCTCCACCATCGACGAGATCAGATGAGGCATGGACTCGTGCTGGTAATGTTTGAAAATTCGTGCGTATGGTGGATAATTTCTCTCCTATCCAGGAGAATATCCTCAGTGGAGCAGGAACAGCTATGCCCAGTGGAGCAGGTAGTAAAAACGTGAAAGTTCAAGATATCTGAGAATGTTCCAACCCGGGATGGTCAATGATTATAGACTATTCACGGTAAAGTGAGGACTTTTGAAAACCCTCCCATTTGGAATAGTAATCAATAAGTTTATTTTATTTTATCCTTAGACATTAACTTCCGAGTGCGATGGAATATACACACTGTGTTTGTTACTTACATTGCAATATTTATTTAAAAATATTGTTCAAGGATAAAAAATGGCTGAAAGGAAAAAGTATCTAGGGCCTCAAAAGTGCTCACTTTACCGTGAACAGCCTATAAGTAGATAGGCGACACGATCATGCATTGCTTAGAGCGCTTTTTGTGAAATTGAAATTGTGAACATCTCACGGTTTTACTGCCAACATAAAAGCATTAGTCGAAGCATATCAATTGCGATGAAACTCTAGGCATTCAGGTATTGGCTATCCTGTAAACCGAACGTATACTGAGGATCTCTAAGGTTAATCTACGGACCCCATCTCCACAAATGCTAATGTTGTCTGCGACATTGTTTTTGTTAGGGGTTTGACTTCAATTGCAGTTTACAGTTAGGCGGTGATGACTGGCGCCGTCGCTACTTTGTATTTCCCCGTCTTTCTCAACAACTATTTGTCTTCAAATAATTTACTATACGTTACAAGTGGAATTATATTTCTTTGACGAAAGGAAAACTCGAGATGCGCAAGTAGAATTATTGAAGTCTAGCGAGGATGGAACTCTTTTCGCAAAGATCATTTCTTTAAATTAATGACCCCGTATCTTCGTAAGAAGATAGTTTGATTGTATTGTATTGGGCTTTTTAACGTCCCCCGGACTTATACTTGAAAGCTTGGCAGAGGACGGCTTGCAGACTAACTTATAACCTAACTTAAATTGACACCCGTGCCTTGCCCGGGATTCGAACCCAGAGCCTCTCGCACCCCAGATCGGTGGCGCGCGCACCAACCGACTGTGCCGCCGCGGGAGGTCGGCGAAGATAGTTCGATGTTTGGCTCGGGCAGTCGGAACGGTTACACCTAGTACTGAAGTCTGGGCACGCACCCAAGACGCGAGGCTTTTGAAACCATCCATTCCCGAAAGCGTATCGGAGTTCAAAGTATTATATTGAAATACAACTAGATGCGAGAAATACCGCGCAAATCTTGTGCACCAAAAAAAATAAAATTACTTTGTGGTGGCCACAAAATGAGTTGGTTTTGTGTTCATCATGTCAAATTATTTAATGGGGAACACAAAAATATTTAGTTGTCACCAGTAAACTTTGGTGGCTGCAAAATTGTTGTGTTCACTACTACAAAGTTATATATATATATATATATATATATATATATATATATATATATATATATATATATATATATATATATATATATATATATATATATATTATATATATGTGTGTGTGTGTGTGTGTGTGTGCGCGCGCGCGGGTGTGTGTGTATGTATGTATGCATGTATGTGTTTCCTTGCTGATTTTCACCGGCATTCGTCATTTTTCATTTAACTTGCACTAAAATAACTATAAGTAGGGACGCGCAAAATTCCGCGTTATTTTATGGCATCACGCTATAATTCACTGACGTATACATGTTCGAGTCGGTGTCATGTGTTTATTGGCTTCTGCAGCAGTGAGGCGTGGTTTTACCTTTTGACTTGACAGGACGTGACTGGACCAGCCTTTCTTAAGTTGCCTGCTATTGGTCCAAAGCTGTCCCGGGGCGTGCCCGGACAAACTGTAGTTCAATGACTAACACAATACAAAATCACAAGTCTTAGTCTGTCCTGAAATAATAACAGGAATTTCGCCACGTCTCTTGCTATAAGTGTAACAGAGACGTGCGATTATTTCTAATAATTCTAACATAACATTTCGTTGGCTCTTGTATACTAAACATTAGCTCTAGCTGGACGCTGGTACGAGCATCACGTGACCCATCGCCTCTACGCGTAATCATCTGCTGTGTCACGATAAAGTTGTGATATATATATATAATATATATATTAATACTTCATACTTTTCAATTCGTAGATACCATCTGTGACTACATTCCCCTCCGATATTTTTTTTTTTTTTTTTTTTAGATCCAATGGTTTTTGCAAAATAACATGTCAAAGTCAAAATTTTGCAGTTTTGTAATGTACTTTACAAAAAAAAATTAACCAAGCTATTTTCGGAATATTTAACAAGGACAGCTGGAAGTTCGCGTCATAATTTATTTCAAGGCATGCTTGATAAAAATTATATTACAAAAATTCTGGGACAGACATAAGTCAAATACATGCAAGGATTTACATTTTTTCCCCCCGCAATTATTAAAAATATGCAAGAACATTTCCTTGTTCTGTTTTATAAACGTCTTAAAGTAGTTTCAAAAATGGCAACTAAAAACACAGTGTTTTTTTTTTTTTTTTTTATGTTGGATGGCTACAAATAATGTATTTGTAGAAGGCACGGTGCGTTCTAAGGCTCTTTTCCATCTGCGTCTGTGGTATGCTTTCTTTTGGTAGGTAAACACATTGGGGGCACGTGTAAGTGTTTCGAGGGGAGAAAAAGTATCTCAAATATGCTGCGACGCTTAGGCGGGGTCCTTAATTTTCACACACCGCATCGTACGAATACACAGCGTTATATGATGTGAATTATTGCGAAACTATCAGAAGTATTGAATTAAACACGAAGAAGATATTATCGAAAAGGTTGCGGTGAATGTAGAGCTTCAAAAAAAGTCCGTCTCCTCAACAAACAGTTGGTATTATGAACTATTGTCTATTCACGGTTTCTTCACCCTTTTTGAATCAAACATTTGAAAAATCACCCCGTGTATAACATGTTCAGTTATTTCCTAAATATGAAATGTATTACAAACGTTTTATACCTCTGTTAACATAAAATTATCTTACTTTTCGTTAAATTGAATTTTTATCAGCATTTTGGCTATCAATTATAATATTTAATTTATGATAAATATGAATTAATACGGTGAGAAAACGTGTGTGTTGGTAGCACCTAGTAAGATATAGTTCTCGTGAAAAATAGTATTACAACTTGTGATCACGAATTAGGCTTAGTTTGCACGAGGCGGAAGAATATACCGGAAGTAGAACTTTAGCAGGGCTTCAGACAAGTGTGAAATAACCGTGAATGGACTATATAATCCCGGTCCAGTAACGACGACCTAACACGACGGCGATCAACAAGGCAGTGGTTTTTTCAGGTTAGCGCCCAAGGGCGGGCGCTCACGCACTATGCTGTAATTTTCCACTGCTGTGGGGAAAATTGCGATGATCAAAGCAGGTCGGCGGAAAATTTTACGAGCACTTGCTTTCTCTTATGGCGCGGTCTTGCCGCAGGGCTGGCCAGTCCGCAGAAGCTGGATGACGCGGTAGTCGCTTCAATATAGGCGAGCTCTGCCATGAGAGGCGGCATGATAACGCGAGATCGACACGCGTGCCTGATTGGCTGCGTCCTGATGTGAAACCTTCCCTATTGGTCCCACTGGCGAGTCTCGCGAGTTCCTCTCCAGGTACTTGGTGAGCTAAGCGCTGTTGCTGTTGTGTTTATTGCGAGACAGTTCTTCAGGGTTAGTGAAATTTCTCGAAATTATTGCAAGACAAATTGTATTCGAAAACATGGTGGGGTTCTTTACCTATCTTGATTGGCTGAATCACGTTTTGAAACGTGTTAACTGCCTGCACACGAATCACGTTGGAACAGCACCGTGGTTACCGATTTTAAATTGGACAGGTCAAATATCAAAACACCTCCTCAAACACACAGCAGCCAATAGCAACAGGTAAACTGCCGCTGGGTGCTTATAGTGTTGAAGTCTAACATGTACTCATGTTTTTTTTCGTGAATACGTCTTTAAATTTGTGACCATAGTGGAAGGCAATCTAGAAAATCCGACGATAACAAAATCGGGGGATACTGTTTGGCATTGCAGCTCCGAATCTATCGTCTACATTAAAAATTAAGCTACACCACTCGATTGTCAAAGGATTAAAGAATATGTTACGTTGGGTGAGGAATGCGAAGCATCGCGCGTGGCGGTTTGATGGGGGGGGGGGGGAGGAGGGGGAGCGCTATTCTGAGTTCGTTTCCCCGCGTCTGATAACTTCCGCGTAGTATAGCTTTTGACTAGGAGAAGCTACGACGCTCGTTTATGTTTCAATGGACGGCTCTCGTCAAGATCAATCGATTGGGAAATAGTATGCGTTTTAATATAACAAATTATGAAAACTTGACAAAATTTCGGCCTATCCTCGTCAAAAAGCCAAGTCGAAATACAGAAATCGTACATGGCTGGAAAGAGCATCTCAAAAGCAAACCAGTGATACCCATAAAACCCCGTAAGATCTAGTGAAGCGGTGCCGGAAACGTAAAATAAGCACCGAGGCGTCCGAACGCGTCAACGTAGACGTATTCACGCAAAACAAACGGCCGTGTCTCCAACATAGTCAAACCCAATTTTTTTTTTTTTTTGCTAACTACCACTGGCTCTAACGATTCTTCTTGCGTGGAAATTATCCGTGCAGATGCACGAATTTCGCGAATTATTTTGGCAGCAGCATAGACATTTCAGTTCTTTACATCTTCAAGCCTCAACGACAGAGCAGATGGGGCCGCAGTGGTTTAGTGGCTAGACTACACGCACCCCCCCCCCCAGGCGATCCGGGTTCGAGTCCCAGCGGGGTCGCGCCCAGATTTTCGCACGTGGGAATCGTGCCGGGCGATGCCGCTAGTAGGTGGGTTTTCTCGGTGATCTCCCGTTTCGCTCGTCCTTTCATTCCGGCGCTGCTTCATACTCACTTTTTTCTATTATGATCACAATATAATACTCATATACTTTGTGAATGTGTTGTTATAATGATTATTTACAGGAGATTGTTGAAGTGTCACCACTTTCTACTAAATATTTTGATTTTGAGAGTGCTGTGGTGATTTCTGTTATTACATGTGACGATGAAGTATGCCTATAAATACTATGAGAAAACAATTAATTACACCTTAATATGGGTAAAGCATTTCGAACAAGAACTATTGTGCCTGTAATAAGGCGTAAACGTAATTTTCAAACTTGTGTTATAATATTGATAGCCTAATAAAATTATGATGGAAGTAATGGGGGTTATTTCGGGTTGTACAGTGCCTCTGATATGCTGGAACGGCTTTGTAAGAGCCGCCCAAATCTCTTCACTCACTCATTCAGGTGCGTGTTGGTTGAGCGATGTGCTGGTACGTTTTTCGTGAGAATTTTTTTTCCTTGTGCGAAAAGTATGCGTACAGGTACATGAATCTAGCGAATTCTTGTGGTAGCAGCAGCATATACATTTCAATTATTTACGTGGTTAAGCCTCAACCAGAGATAACATGAAGACACGAAGGCGAAATGGCGTGGTACGGGTTCAAGTCTCAGAGCTGAATTTAATTTTGGGTTTTATGGTGAAAAAGGGGGGGGGGGGGGAGATAATGTTAAAAGATTTGTCACTTCTTTCTTATATACTAATCAAAGTTGTTTTTCTGAGCACAATTATTTTTTGCACTGTAACCGACATTGCTACAAAAAATTTGCTGAACTATTGTAATGACAATGCAAGTTTATAATTGTCATTTCTGTAAAGATAGAAAAAAAAATTATGTTTCTTCACTATAGTGGTTCATATTTAAACATATTTTACTTCGCGATAAAAATTATGTGTTTTCAACAAACTAAGTGTTTTTACAGTGTAAGATATCACTAGAGTTGCTGTTTCATTAATTTATCCCAAAGCTCCAGTTTTTATGACACATGAAACCCATGGCCGTTACTTGTTAATTTCAGCTGTTAACATTACCACTTAAAAAGTTCATTGTTCTCAACCAATGAAAGCTATGTTACATGTACAGCCCACATGTTCTTCACAAAGTAAGGGATTTCCTGCCAAACAAGAACATGCTAAATTCACAGAGTGCATTTTCAGAATCTTTATTTCCAAAGTCCAATAATCAGTCAAAATTAAGTTCGAAATTAAAACGTATAGCGTGTTTTGCTTAGGTATCAAATAACTTCACATAACTGTTTTTTTAGATAACTATAATTTGAGACATGTAAAATTGCGTACAAGATTGTATACAGTATAGATATTTGACTTGTGCCTTTGTCATGGCCTGGTTGCCGCAAGAGTAAGGCCGTATTTAATCTAATTTATTACAATGGGATTCCTTCTCTTACCAAAATAATTTTGAAAAAAGTAATATTTATCTGTGTTTCGTGAGTCTAGAGATGTAAAGGGACTGGAAGCTGGGGTTAGAGGGTTTAATCTGTGGGAGGCCATTTTGAGTGGTGCATATATTATAGTAAACAGAATATTCCATTAAAATTAACTTTTGTTAGAATTGACCTAGAAAGTTTATTCAAAGTTCAATTTATTTGTAAAGATTAACATAGGATGATGAGTAAATAGGTAGGGATATTAAAATTTCGTGAGTTCAATGGCCTGTATGCTAGACTCCACAATCTTTCGTACAGTCGATCCTCAGATGATTGGCTGCTGCACCAGTATCACTCTACACCTGTCAGTATATGATTCGCTTCTTGTTCCCTTACAAGTCTGCTATTGGCTCAGAGTAGTCTAGGGCGTATATAATAAACTCTGATTCAATAGCAAAGGAGCCTTCAGTGCACACATGTTTAAAATGTATCTTGTCCTGAAATGAATTCGCGAAATTTTCCTATATCTATGCATAGAGACCTGCAAAATTCGCGTTATTATTCGAGGACAAGATAAACTTCAAACATGTGTACCTTTGCAATAAGTTCTACATTGGGTATTACGTTATCTGACACACCTTGGGTAACTATGCGCCAATAAATAAACACTTTACAATTGTGTACCCCAATCACATGCAGGTCAGTAAGAAAGGTCGCGGGTTCACTTCTATGCAGCAGCCAATGGAGAAATGATGCCAGCTCCGGTATATACAATACTGTGAAGTCCAGCCTGATGCCAAATAATATCGCGGATTTTGCATGTGTCTATCTGTGTATTGGTAATAATGATAAGCCAATTGATTAAACTTTAATATTTATAATAAAGAGGATGCCGAAACCAGAATAATTGATTGCGTCAAGGGTGCCAATCCCCCCTTTTGTGAAGGTCCACTTTCTGTGACTTTCTTGGAACAGAAAAAAAGCTGTCAGCTTTCGCTGTTGGTGGGGGGGGGGGGGGAATTTGTTCGCACAGAATTCGGAGCAAACCAGTGCCCCTACACAGACATTAAGAATTAATCTGATAACTATTAATGTTATAGTGAGACTGTTTGATAGGCAGGTAGATAAGCATATAAGTGCATACATGTAGCAATTTAATCGAGGTTCAATAAACGGGGCACCCAAAACCAACAAGGGTGTTCGCTACTATTTGCACTGGGGGCACCTGATTGGCTGAGACGTTTTGCCGCTCTTCGGAGCCACGGTCTGAGGAATTCGTAGTTTATTTCCTATTCATTTGTGTCTAATTGCCCAGTTCAATATCGGCAATAAAAAAAAACGGAACATTATTGGAATTATTTGATATAATGTTAATAGATTGCTTATCGTGTTATGAGTAGAGACCTGAAAAATTCGCGAGTTCAATGACCTGCAGACTAGACCGATCTCAACTGTGCATTGGTTCTGTGCTGTTATAGAGGAAGGCAACGATTGGGCCAGCCTTCTTCAGGAGGTGTCAAACACAGTGTGAACCAATGGCTAAAGTTATGTAAACACACGTGTTTTGAATTATAGCTCGTCCCAGAGTGAACACGCGAATTCTTCAGGTATCTATTTATGAATATTTTTCAACATAATTGAAAATTCAAATATAATTATATTGAATAATATGTAGAGACTGAAGTACAATGATTTATATAAATCCACATTTTTTTTACGATGTTGATTTTGATGTGAGAATTACATTGTCGTCCGGCCGTGTATTCTCGTTGACGCGAGCTAGCTGTGTTTTAATAACGATTTTCGAATGTAATTCTACATATTTTAGATCTGAATGTTGAACACATTTATATTAAAATAGGTGGAATAAGACGATTGAAATGTTATACAGAAAACTGTTTACGTGTAGTTGCGCCAACCCGTGAACAATATATTTATTCTTGTCTTGACATTGGCACATTTGCACTGAGCAAAAAAATAAGCGATCCGCTGCTCTGCCTCGAGTGACGTCTCTGGTACTCGTATGCTCGTTGGTCGAGGGCGTCTCGCCAGGGCGCGAGCATACATATACTAAAGGCTGTTCACGATAAAGTGAGCACTTTTTAAGGCCCTTGCAACAGGCATTAACTGCTAATAAATATGTTTTATTGCAGCCTCGGGAATTAAATTAAATGGCGGTGAAATGTATGCATTGTGTTTATTGGTCGCATTGCAAAGTTTATATTAAAAAGCAGCAGGAAGATGGAAATTAGATGAAAGGAAAAATTTTTAAGCGCCTTAAAAAGTGCTCAAATTTCTGTGAACAGCCTATAAGGATGGAGTATACCGCTTATTCCGAATTCGTCTTCTGCGCATGTACCCAACATCGACCTACCCCATTCCTACACAACTGTCAGAGTCACACGGTCAACAGTGATAAACTTGTTTAATTTTTTAATGACCAGCCCTATTATATGAATAAAATACTTATACCATTATTAATTTAATCAAACTGCATTGCAAATTGGTTAGAGGAAGTATACATTCATCTCAAAGCATTTGTTTACAAATCAGTTTTCTAACCTAAAATCCAAACGACGCTATTTTCGCTAGACGTGTTGGTAGAAAAGCAGTTCATTGTTAGGGCACGGAGATTGGTTGTGCGCAGCCAGCGAGATCGGTCTACCTCATCTTTAGCCTATACGATGTGTTGTTGTTTCCCGCTGGTGGACAGGCTCCCTGTGAGTTCGGGGGCGACTGGTGAGAGAGCAGGGGCTGCAGTGATCAGTTACATTAAAAGCTGTTCACGATAAAGTGAGCACTTTTGAAACGAACTTTAGAAAAATGTCACTGCCCTTGCCTGCATATATTTTAACGGGCTCACTGGGCAACATGCACCCAGAAAAGTTGGTAATAATGGATGGAAAATAGTTCCATATCTTAACGTCGAATAAAAAGTGTTAGGTAATCTTCTGTGACAACTTAAATTATGCCTTTCACTTACTGTTTTTTTTCTACAGCGAACTGTAAAAATGAGCAGATTTGTACAATATTTACATTTCTAACAATTTCACAGTTTCACTTGACCGACGCATTAATAAAGTGATGAGGCCTATGGCAATGTTAACGTCCCATAAGGTGGAAGAATACGCAACGTGCATACAAATAGATCCTAAACAGGGCTTTAAAAAGTGCTCATGTTACCGCGAACAGCCTATAACTTAACTACTCTCGATGAGGGAAGCGATAAAGCCAATAGTGAACTGACTTTCGGCTTCTGTGCTGCCACAATAAAAAAAAAATCGGTGTGTTTTATTATTTATAACTTCACCCCATGTTGACAGTGAATGTTGAGACACGTCAGTATTATCCACGTTTTGTGGCGGCCATGTTGTGGTGACGTCAGGTGCAGCGTGATTGTGAACGGGGGCGGTTGCGTTCGGTCGTCAAAGTCGGGTGTTCGGGATATTGTAAATGCTACATCGGCCAAGTGTGCGGACTACCCTTGACATAATTGCTAACTGTTTCATGCAAATGTGCTATGTGTTGGTGGTAAGACATATTCTCTACGTGCATCGGGTGTGTGACGACATGTGAACATTACCGCCAGAGAGGCGAGGTGATTAAAAACAGTGAAAATAAATAAATAAATGAGTAGGGATAGGAAAATTTCTCGAGTTCATTTCAGGACAGGGCAGACGCCAAACACGTGTACAGCGAAGTTGACTTTGCAATGGGATCACAGTTTATTTTATTAGACACGCCCTGGACGACTCTGAGCCAATAGTAGACTGGAAAGTAAACACGTAGCGAATCCCATACTGCCGGGTGTGGAGTAACACTGGAGCAGCAGCCAATGATAAAGCAACTGAGGTTCGAGTATACACAGGATTGTGGATGTTTACGTCTAGCTGAAACCCAACACCAAGGTAGGCGTGGGAAAGTGATCATCATAGTTCATGATCAATGATTATCTTAGTGTATTTTTCATCCCCATAGCACGCCAACATGAATATATACACAAGCATGTTACGGACCAGCTGGCGGTGCTGCAACGTTTGTGACACCGTTCTGAAGTTGGTGGTTTGGTCTGTCAACCAACTGTCGAAATCTGGCCTTCGTAGCTGAGACGAGGTACATGTAGGTAGGTGCTGCTTTGCGTCTCTTGTGACAAGTGAGGTCGTTAGAGACCAACAGGTTGTTCGGTAGGGCAGGAAGGTGGAACCAGTCGGGCATGGCCTATGTCACGTAACCGCGGTGGTTGGCCGAACCGGGTTATATTGCCGGCGGGTTCTCTCCTGGATTTTCCACTCCACTGAAGCGATTTCGGTCAAACACGTAGCCTTGTAAATAGGGATAGGTAAATTTCGCGAATTCATTTCGGGACAAGATAGTCGTCAAACACATATACAGTGAAGTCATCTTCGCAGTTGGATCACAGTTTATTAGACCCACCCTGAACGCCACTGAGCCAATAGCAGACTTGCAAGCACCTCGCGAATCCCATAACTGCCAGGTGTGGGGCAACAGCCAATGAACACGCAGCTGAGGGTCCACTATGCAGAGGACTGAGGCGTTTAGCCTACAGGTCATGGAACTCGCGAAATTTACCTATCACTGCCTATAAACTAAATCTGGGTGGCCAAGACGGGATTCGAACATGGGACCTCCCGAATGCGAGACGAGCGTGTTAACATTTCGCCAGCTCGATCGGTGGAAACTCTTGAATAAGCATTGATAAAGGCTGTTTATTTCAAAGCAAGTATTTTTGAAACAAACTTTGCCACAAATAGCATTGTCCGTTACTAAAGGCTGTTCACGATTAAGTGAGCACTTTTCAAATCAACCTAAGATAAATGTCACTGCTCCTACCTGCATATATTTTAACGGGCGCACTGAGTGTCATGCACCCGGTAAAGTTGATAACGATGAATGCAAAGTAGTTCCATATCTTAACGTCAAATCAAAAGTGTTATGTAACCATTTCTGATCATTTCAATTATTTCTTACGCTTCGTCGTTTCTTTAACGCCTCAATGTGTAAAAATTGGCAGATTTATAAAATGTTTCCTTTTCTAATAATTCCACAGTTTTCAATTGACCGACGCATGAATAAAATGATGAGGCCCATGCCAGTGTTAATTTTACATAAGGTGGAATAATACACAACGTGCATACAACTAGATCTTACGCAGGGCTTTCAAAAGTGCTCATTTTACCGTGAACAACCTATAAATATGTGCACGGTAGGCTCGGCCATGGAGACTTCCAATTAAACTGATAAAGGACAATTAAATACAAATAAGACTTGTCGGTTAACAGTGAGTGTAACGTTAAAAATTTATTGCCAACCGAGTTTGGACGACGCATGAAAACAGTGCGCAGGCATATAGCAAAACAGTATTGATTTTATATACGGCATAACTATACAAATTGGGAAGTAATTATATCTTAGTTTTCTTTCCAAAGTTCTCAATTTACTGCGAACCGCCTATGGTTTGTACACATTATGACATTTTTCCCACATTCGAAGGTGTTAATTTTAATATTATTATTATTGTTGTTGTTGAAGGCTCCCGGACCTGAGGTTTTGTAACAGGAAACTCTACAATTAACAATATAAATTTTTTTTTTCTCAATATAATGACGTATCGTCCTTATCGCTCATAAAACCTTGCACATAGATACTATATATAGAGATAATGGAATAACGCGAAATATTTTTGAGCTGACATATATTTTATAACACTCTAGCTAGAGTGATACGATGAACAAGGTTTTCACTCGGCTAAGTTGTTTGCAGACCAATCATGAACGTTCTGTCTTGTAGTATCAGAATCCTCATTGACACACTGAAATGGGGTTAGTAGCGTCGTACATGCACGACAGCCAATAAGAAAACAAAACTGTAGGACATGCGTACAGTGCGTTGAATCTGAGCAAACAGTCAACTTTCCCCGCAATAAACTATCATCTCTGACTACATTCCAATTCAGTCAGCCAGTTTATGATCCACGCCGGTGAATTAAATGTTACGACTATTTATTCAGAGGTTCGAATCTCGAATGTCTTATTCATTTTGTAAACACAGTATTGTGATTTGTATTCGAGAAGCTTTCTTTCGAATCTTGCTGCAGTTTCCTTGACGGTTTGCGTTCTGAATCAAGGGCGTAAATGTGTAATCAGAAACAGTGCAGTGTATCTAGTAAACTATCTGCTTCCCAGAGTATAGTATTTACACATTTTTTTACATGATTTACGAATTTTTTGACGTGAATACGTGTTTATATTTGCCACCATAGTGGCAGGCAATCCAGAAAATCCGATGATAACAAAATCGGGGAATACAGTTTGGCATTGCAGTTCCGAATATATCGTCTACATTCAAAATTTAAATACTCTACTCGATTTCCAAAGGATCAAAGAAGGTGAGTCACGTTGAGTGAGGACTGCGAAGTATTGAGATGCGTATGAGGAGGGGGAGGGGATGGGCGCCGCAATTTTGAGTTCGTTTCGCCGCGTCTCATAACTTCCGCGTAGTATAACTTTTGACTAGGAGAAGCTACGACGCTCGTTTGGGTTCCAATCGACAACTCTCGTCAAGATCAATCGATTTCGTGTGTAAAAACATGTGTGTGTCGTGGTTACGATGAAACTGTATGAGTTTAATGTAAAAAATTAAGAAAACTTAACAAAAATTACGGCCTATAGTCGTCAAAAAGTCAAATCGAAACACAGAAATAGTATACGGTTTGAAAGAGCATCTCAAAAACAATCCAGTGATACCCATAAATCCCCATTTGATCGAGTGAAGCGGTGCTGGGAACGTAAAATAAACATCAAGGCGTCCGAGCGCGTCAACGCAGACGTATTCACGCAAAAAAAAAAAAACGGCCGTGTCCCCAATACAGCCACACCCAATTTTTTGTCCTTAAGTCCCATTTAAGAATGTTTGAAGAAATATTTCGCACGACACAGCATGTCATGTTTTATCACACTTTTACAACTTCACGGCCTGTGTTAACGACTGATAGTGACTGCCAACAAGAAAAATATTTTTTTTTATAGCAGGTGTTTACAGAAATGCTACCAGGAACAATATTCAAGTGATAAATGTCTTAGAAAATGACCTTTCAATGGCTAAAATCAAATACAAAATCTGTGGCGACGGTCGTGGCGAAAATTTAATGAATACAAGGTGGTTGAGAGTGGTCCGTCTTAACCCTGTCGCGCCCATTGTACACAGTCGTCAACGTGTTGCACAGGAAGCTTATATTTGACCGGTACTGTACTCTGCAAGGTTCAGTTTCCTGTGGCTAACCGATTAGTAAACCGTGCTATAACTCTTACTGTAAAATATGTTATAGTTAACTTCGTAAACTGTAGTGGAAGTTTTTAACCTATACACCGTATGGAAATAATACCACACATCAAGCTGCAGATATAGGAATGTTTAGTGTCGCTACTACAAAAAGTTGGGAACTCCTATACACATTTGACTGTTCCCTGAGCAAACGTAGGAACACTACAGTGAATGTATACGGGGAAAAATTGACCATTCCCGCTTTCTCACTAAGCGTATACACTGGTATGGTAAATTTCACAATAATTTCTTAGAGTGTACGTTATGCGTAGAGACAGGTGTTTTTCGCGAAAATATTTTAAGACCAGCTGTACTCCAAAACATTTTATTTCGGATGCACTTTCGTGGTTGGACGATTTTAAATGTCTCGTGCCTCAAGTGTCTGTCCGCGAATCATAGACGTTCAGTATCGGAGTTCTTTATTCTGATTGGCCCAGTTAAATGAGAACCTGTCTTCTCACGTAGACACGCGGCCAATAATCAAAGGAAGTTTCGGTTGAAGACGCAGGATGTTGAGGTCTAGCATGACCGTGAATATTTTCACGATAAACCCCTGTCCCTAGTTATACCTATTTCATATATCTGAACGCCGAACACTAAGCCTACAGCTTATTGGCTGTGATATCAAAACATATTCTTTGTCAGATTAAGTATAGCACTGATCAAAAATGTTGAATTTGCAACATCAGAAACCATAAAATAGTGTGGGAATGAAAGGTTTACAGGTGGGCAGGTATCTCGTTCCCTGTATGCTCCTGGCCATAAGGTATTTATTTTTGTATTTTGACTATTTCCTTGGCTAATTTTATTAGTGTAAACGCTATTAACAGTAGCGTTCCTTTTGCTATATCTGTCCGCAAGTTGGAGAAAAAATGTAGTAAAATTAAAAAAAAAAAATAAAAAAAAATGTAATAGAAATTTGACCATGTTTCAAGTAAACTTGACCATTCCTGCGTTCTGTATGCACGTACAAACTAATGTGTAGGGGCCGTAAAATTTCGTGGATTAATTTCATGAAAATCTAGACCTTAAACATACGTACATTTCTCTGTTATGTTTGCAATTGTATCACAGTTTATCGGACACGCCCAGGTGAACTCTGAGCCAGTAACATACCTGCATGGAAACAAGCATAGAATTCATTTTCACCTGTTCTGGAGTGAAGCTGACTACACACTGCGGCAGTGGCCAATCAACAGAAAATTTAGTTTCGAAAATACATTTTCCAGTCCCTACAAAAATGGTAGATTTGCTAACATTTCCTGTAGTGTATATCACTTTCAATACATAGTTTCGGGAGTTACCAGAAAAAAAAAAGGAAAAATTAGTGGACATTTTAGACCACAGAGACTCGCCAGTTGACGCCACGGTGGGGAATCGGGAATTCAATCCCCTGCCGGGTTACCAGATTTCGATATGTGGGAATCGTGGCGGACGATGCCGCTCGTCGGCGGGTTTCCTTGGGGATCTCCCGTTTTCCCTCGACCCTCCATTCCGGCGCCGCTCCATACTCACCTAAATAGTCCACATTGGCTCTCAAAGCCTCGCTGTTAAGAGCCGCCCAAATCTCTTCACTCACTCGATAGTTGGGTTTTGTGCTGTGGCGGAGTTATTTCGAAGCGGAAGTGTCAGGGGAACGGTAAGCGAGCCACGGCAACTACTTTGGAATTCCGAGTGTGTCCTGGAGGGCGCCATTACATGATTGCCCCGCGCCGCCCGTGTGCCAGACACGCTTTCTCGTCCTTACTTATCTCGCTGTAATCGGCGCCCGAGTCTGTCTGTAGACTAGAGACCTGGAGAATTCACGGATTCATTTTGGAAAAAAATACGTGTGTTTATATAACTTTAGCCATTGGCACACACGGCGAATGACACCTCCTGGAGAACGCTGACCCAATCATCGCATTCCACTGTGACTGCAGACAACCAATGCGCAGTTGATATCATTACATTTGCACTTAAGACTGCAGAGTCTAGCCTGCAGGTCATTGAAGTCCCGAATTTTCCAGGTCTCTACTGTAGACTATTCGAAATACCCTCATACTATTTTGAATCAAACCTTCGTAAACTCACACCACGTATGACTAGCACCACTTGTTTTTCGCGAAAATATTCACGCGAAGGCTAGACTCCAATGTCCTATAGCATAAGTGCAGTTTTCTTTTGGTTATTGGTAGTGATAGGAACATTTCGCGAGTCCATTTTAGGACGAAAGACGTCAAACACATGTACACTGAAGTTGACTTTGCAATTGGATCGCAGTTTATTAGACACACCCTGGACGACTCTGAGCCAATAACAAACTTGCAAGGAAACAAGTAGCGAGTGCCATACTGGCAGGTGTGAAGTAACACTGGCTACTGTATGGGGCAGAAGCCAATGAACAAACATCTGAGGTGCGAGTATACACATGACTGTGGAGTCTAGCCTACAGGGTATTTACACAGCTCTGGTTTTTTAATGGTTTTCTGGCTTTTACGCTCCATGAATATATGTTTCTGGTTTCTGTAATAAAACAATTATTGAAGCGGTATGATTACAGCTTAAACAAAAAAAAATTACATTGAGAAACACTTAATATTTTCCAACCCACATTAAATTTGCCGCTTCGGGTGTTGGAGACAAAAAATTTTATGATGCGCGCTGTACTTAAGTGGACACAATACTTGTTTCGTTGTCACAGCCAGTGAGCTGTACGCTATACGTTCGACTGTTAACTGTAAAAAATTATTGAAACATTCTTTGTAATTTCACAAATACTTGTAATAACACAGATTTCTCTTGTAAACCTACTCGTTTGTAAAGCTACAAAGGCCGTGTTCGTAATATACCTCAAGAAATGGTTGTACTATAATGACCCTGTTCCGCGAGCTTCACCAAGATGGTGGAATCTCAATGTAAATTTTACATAAGACGGAAGAATACACAACGTGTATACAAGTAGGGACCTGCAAAATTCGCGTTATTATTTGGCATCAGGCTAAACTTCACAGTACCGTATATACTCGAGTCGGAGTCGTTTCTCCATTAGCTGCTGCATAGATGTGAAGTCACGCCCCTTCCCAACTGGACTGTACGTGATTGGACTACACAATTGTGATGTGTTCATTCATTGGCGCAGAGTTTTCCAGAGCGTGTCATGTAAAGTATTTTCCAACGACAAACGTATTGCAAAGGTACATCTGTTTGAAGTTTAACGTATCCCCAAACAATAACGCGAATTTTGCATGTCTCTACCTTTAGAATGTTCACGGTAAAGTGAGCACTTCTGAAAGTCCTGCTTAAGATCTACTTCTATGCACGTTATGTACTCTTCCTCATTATGTAGAAATTAGCATTGTCATGGGCCTCATAACTTTATTCATGCGTCGGTCAAGTGAAAGTGCGAAATTATTAAAAAAATAAATGTTTAACATATCTGCTAATTTTACACTTCGATTCATTAAAAAAAAGCAGAAAGGGAAATAAATAATTAAAGTTATCACAAATGGTTACCTAACACTTTTTATTCGACGTTAATATACGGAACTACTTCCCATCTATCGTTACCATCTTTACTGGGCCATGTCACTGAGGGCGCCCGTTGAAACACATATGCAGGTAGGGGCAGTGACTTTTTTCTAAGGTTGATTTAAAAAGTGCTCACTTTATCGTGAACGGCCTTTAGATCGCAATCAGGGCTTTCAAAAGTGCTTCTTTTACTGGTTGCAAGAACCACGCTCTTCCCAAGTACAGCGCCCACCTAAAATTAAGCGAGTACAACGAGCTCGTTAATTAATTTGGCACTGAAAGGGCTAATAAATCATCAGTAACCTATACAGTATGCAGTTTGCCGTGAATACGTCTTTAAATTTGCAACATCAGTGGGAGGCAATCCAGAAAATCGTATGATAACCAATTCAGGGGATACAGTTTGGCATTGCAGCTCCGAATCTATTGTCTACATTCATAATTTAATTACGCCACTCGATTTCCATAGTATCAAAGAATATGTTACGTTGAGTGATGAATGCGATGCATCGTTAGCCCGCCCCCCCGGGGGGGGGGGGGGGGGGGAATTTTGAGTTCGTTCCGCTGCGTCTCGTATAACTTCAGCGTAGTATAACTTTTGACTAGGAAAAGCTACGACGCTCGTTTAAGTTTCAATCGACAGCTCCCGTCAAGATCAATCGACAGCTCCCGTCAAGATCAATCGACAGCTCCCGTCAAGATCAATCGACTGTGTGCATAAAAACATTCGTGTGGGGCGTGGTTATGGTGAAGTTTGTATGCGTTTAATCTAAAAAGTTAACAAAACTTGACACAATTTCTGCGTATACTCGTCAGAAAGCCATGTCGACATACAGAAGTAGTATACGGTTGGAAATAGCATCTCAAAAACAATCCACCAATACCCATAAAAGCCCATATGCTCGAGCGAAGCGGTGCCGGGGACGTAAAATAAACATCCAGGAACCCGGGCGCGTCAACGTAGACGTATTCACGCAAAACAAACGGCCGTGTCCCCAACAGAGACGAACCCAATTTTTGTAATTCAAATACAATATCATTTTTGATTACAGACTAATTTTCATAACAGGAAATCAGTTTGCCGTAGCGTATTCTCGGGCCTCACACGCCTGCTGTTGATTATTATAAACGTGTAAATTTCTTAACTAGAAGTTCGTCTAAGTAGTCTCCAATGTCTCTCTTAAAGGCCCAATTTTTTTTTTTGGTCTCGGGAACGCACCAGTGAGCACGGGCTCAGCGAAACAGAACGAAGAGGATGTCGAAATTCAAGGCCGCAAAATAAAATAAATATATATTACACAAACAAAAGGTTACGGAAAACGTTAACGAGTCAGGGATCGCTGTGCGAGTGGGACGGATGGATAATGTGCACACGAAAACAATTTCGACCGTAACTGCAACGTATCAATCGCGAGGCACGTATCAGTATTGTGACGCGTGCAAATTTGCGTAACATCTTGAGCAAAAAAAAAAAAAATCCCCTTTTTTCCTTGCGCGCGAAAATCCATGTGTTTAAAAATTATGTCGAACAGGAAGTATTCTGCAGGTCCGAAGCCCAGAAGCGTACGAGTTCAAAAAGCGACCCTGGCACTCACATAGCACGCCTTATCGTATCCTATAGGCAGGGACCTACAAAATTCGCGTTATTATTTTGCATCAGGCTAAACTTCACAGTACCGTATATACTCGGGTCGGAGTCCTTTCTCCATTAGCTGCTGCATAGATGTGAAGTCACGCCCCTTTCTTACTGGACTGTGCGTGATTGGACTGCACAGTTGTGATGTGTTCATTCATTGGCGCAGAGTTTCCCAGAGCGTGTCATGTAAAGTATTTTCCATTGACAAACGTATTGCAAAGGTACATCTGTTCGAAGTTTAACGTATCCCCAAACAATAACGCGAATTTTGCATGTCTCTACCTATAGAATGTTCACGGTAAAGTGAGCACTTCTGAAAGTCCTACTGAAGATCTACTTTTCTCATTATTTTGTATTCTTCCGCCACACGCAAAGTATTAAAATTGCGAGTGGCCTAGAGACTTTATTTGATCGTCTGCGAAATGAAAACGTGGGGATATTATGGACGTAAACGTGCTGCTGATATGTCATTATCGTTCTCTTCATATGCGTAATGCGAACAATGAAACCATGATTTGCCACAATTTAACTTCAATTCATGGAACAATCTTACTTGATTCGCTACCAACTTAACTCTAAGCCTGCGTGCTATTGTGTACAGTAGCGTACGTGCAGTTGAAGAGCAGTGTTATGTTTTTCAAAGGTTGATTTCAAAAGTATTCACTTCACCGTGAACAGCCTGTACGTGCGAGATGCTGGAACTGTCGTGAACTCTTTCCCTAGGCAAATACCCTCCACGAGGTTTTCAGCGGTGACGAGAGAGCGTCGAGATATTAAGACGGCCCTTAACTTCGGGGTCCTGGGAAGCCGTTGAGTAGGGACACACGAATTTCGCGAAAATATTCCCGAACATGCTAGATTTCGGTACCCTACTGACGTACCAGCAGTTTTCTTTTGCTAATTGGCGGCGCTTCTTTGTGAGAAGAAATTTTTCTTCTTGACTGGCCAATCAAAAACAAGCAACTTCAATTATGCACGTCTGTGATTCACGCGCAGATTATTAAATTACTAAGGCGCGCAACACTTATATCATTTAATGAGGAAAGCGAATTTGCGGCTAAAGTGATACGAAATACAACTGGCCGTGAAATGCTTTTCGCGGAAATCGGGTTGTCCCTGCGCGATTAGGGTGAATTGACGTGAGCCTAGAGCAGCGCCCGATTGCCGGGACGGGGAAAACGCGGAGAACACCGAGAAAATCCGGCAACCAAACGATATCGCCGTACTAAAAAAAAAATGTGTGTACTCTTACAAGAAAAATCCTTGGAAATCCAATTGCCAAGAAATTCCTTTGTAAAACTACAAATAGTTTCCTTGTAAAATCTGCAAAACATATGATCGTAATATTACAAATGATAACATTGTGTTACAACTTACAGTTTGGAAAAGTGTAGGCGTACAGTTTTTTTTTTCTTCTAGAAAACAAATGTGATGAATTAATACGAGAGAATCATCTTTAAAAAAATATTCCAAAATATTCTTTATGAAAAACAAATACACTGCCAGCACGGTGACTAGAATCCACATCCCTTATATTATTAGCCTGCACCCTTAACCACCAGACCAAACTGATTTATGTACTCAGCGCTTATATTATTAGCCTGCGCCCTTAACCACCAGATCAAACTGATTTATGTACTCAGCGCTTATTTTTATATTAAATAAAGAACTCCAAGTACATACGAAATGTTAAGGAAGTTATTTCATTAAGAAGAATTCTTTTGCCGGTACTTTATTTCATGCTGAGAGTACCGTGTAGATTGGATTCAATATCACAAATGCACACTTTCGGCCTTCCTTTGGCTATTGGCTGCCTCTGATTGTGTGAAGACAGTCTGTTACATGAGTGAACCAATCAAAATTTAGTTTCTTTGCTATTGACTGTTCGTGAATCGCGGGCAGACAGATAAGATTTGCAGCAAGTCAAACGATCCAATCACGAAAGTGGTTCTGAACTAAAGTGTTTTGGAACATGACGTGATCCGAAATCTTTTCGCGAAAAATAGGTGGCCCTACCCTTAGGTTTCACACAAACAGCTATATACGGTTTTACGGTGTTGGTTGAGTGTCCGCCATCTTGCTGAAGCTCGTGGGTACGGGTCAGTATAGTACACACATTTCTTGAGTTCTGCTACAAACACGGCCATTGTAGTTTTACAAGAGAAATCTTTGTACTTTTACAAGCATTTGTAAAATTGCAAACAGTTTCTCAGATAAAATTACAAAGAATGTTTACAGTGCAGCATGATTCTCAGGCACGAAAATTCGGGAGCGGCCCCGCCGGGAATCGAGCCCGGTTCGCCTAAGTGGGAGGTGAGTAGTCTAGCCACTGTACCACCGCGGCCCCAATAACAATAGAAATAAACCTTATTTCTTTACATGAACGGAGGCTTGCCCATTTTTACGATCTGACGAGCCTGAAACATTAAGGCGTACCTTCCTGTTTGATATTGGATAATTGGGTAATTATAGCTTCTTTATATATATATATATATATATATATATATATATATATATATAATAAGTATTCCTCTACCTAACTAACTATTGGCCTTGCACAGCAATGCGAGTATAACGCTTGAACGACGAAGTCGTGCTTACGTCACAATATTGGTTTTGCCCAATTTTTTAGCAGAATTCATATTGTGTAATATAAGCTATTCACGGTAAAGTGAGCACTTTTGAAAGCCCTCTCATTTAGAATGGTAGTCAATAAATCAATTTTATTTTAGCGTTAGACGTTAACTTCCGAGTTTGGTGGAATATGCACTGTGTTTATTACTTACATGACAATATTTATTTAAAAAGATTGTTAAAGAATAAAAACTGGCTGAAAGGAAAAAGTAATTAGAGCCTCAGGTGTGCTCACTTTACCGTGAACAGCCTATAGTAAATTTTGTCGGTCACCAGCATTACTAAGGGTCCTGTGTAGTTATCACAATGCTCTCACTGTAAGACGCTGTGTCTATCATAACTAAAGAAAACAAACTAAATATTTCTATGTATGTATTTTGACAGGACAGAAATGAAACTCATTGTTTAGTTGCCAATTTTACAAATACGGTTATTATAACATAAACGTGGTTGTTGAAAGGTGTCAAATTCGGAAGAAAAAAATCGCTGTCAGTAGCTCATTCTTCTGCAAAATAATGTTTTAACACGTTCGTTCGCACATTATCTTCTGAGTCAAAGTGTTGCAATCACGTAATTTTTTGGTGTGTGTGTGTGTGTGTGTGTGTGTGTGTGTGTATATATATATATATACATATATATATATAGGTGTCATTTGTTTTTGGTAGAGACCTGCAAAATTCGCGCTATTATTTGGGGACAAGTTAAACTTCAAGCATGTGTAACTTTGCAGTAAGTTTGACATTGGACAATACGTTATCTGACTGACACATCCTGTGTAACTCCGCGCCAATAAGTAAAGACGCCATAATTGTGTACCCCAACCCCATTCCACCCTTATGAAGCGATGATGCGGAACCGGAGATGTCGGTATTACGCCATGACATTACTTGGAATCTGAGCACGCGATAGGCGGTCGGTAATCAGTAGGTGGCATCACGTTTACCTCCTCCGCTTCGAGTGACGCGTGCCGCGGAACAATGCACCAGTGGATTCGAAAACAAAAAGTCGGGAGACGCGTGCTATCGATGGTCGTTGCGCAAGTCGACTCGCGGGGTGTTGTCGCGCGAACAGTCCATTGTGGTCGGCGCAGCGGTGCGTTATTGCAGTACTTGTCATGCTCGCTGCGTTCTTGCGCGCGCGTCGTTAACGCGCGGCCGCGTGGGAGTTGCGCCGGCATGCAGTACGCGTGCGCGCAAACTATCCTGCACCGTACACCTGCGTGACGGGTGGCCTTCGGGAAGTTTTCAGCTGGGAAGCTCAATGCTCTCAGTTTGGCAGCTGGAATTTTACTTCGCCTCCAACTGCGCGCACCTTCTCGCCCCCTAGAACCAGCAATCCCCACCTACTCAACTCCATCCTCAAGACTTGACAGGATTTCATACCCTCAACTACCCAACAACTCCAAGCATTCGTTGTTATAGGTTCTTCGTGGTAAAATGAGCACATTTGAAAGCCCTGCTTAAGATCTACTCGTGTGCACGTTGTGAATTTTCCCTGCCTTATGTAAGATTAACATGGCCATGGTGCCACATCACTTTATTCATGCTTCGGTCAAGTGAAACTGTGCAACTATCAGAAAAACTAATATTTAACAAATCTGCTCATTTTTACACTTGCATTAAAAAAAAAATAACAAAAAGCAAAAGTAATAATTTAAGGTTGCCAAAAACTGTTACCTAACACTTTTCATTCGAGATTAAGATACGGAACTACTTCCCATTCATTGTTACCAACTTTATTGGGCGATGGTCACTCAGGACTCCTTTTCAAATATATGCAGGTAGGGGCTGAGCAATTTTTCTAAGGTTGATGTGCCGGACGATGCTGTTGGTCGGCGAGTTTTCTCGGGGATCTCCCGTTTCCGCTGTCCTTTCATTCCGGCGCGGCTCCATGCTCACTTCAATCACCCTCATCGGCTCTCACGACCTCGATGTTAAGAGCCGCCCAAATAGCTTCACTCACTGTAAGGTTTATTACAAAAGTGCTCACTTTATCGCGAACAGCCTTTAGGGACAGTTGTTTTTTGCGAAAATATTTATGGCCATGCTAGAATTCAATATCCTACGTCCACAACCACAACTTCCTTTGGTCATTGGACGCGTGTCTACGTGAGAAGACATGTTCTGATTTGTCTGGGCCAATCGTAATGGAGTACTCCAATGCTGAACGTCTATGATTTGCGGGCAGACACTTGAGGCACGTAACATTTGAAATCATCCAACCGCGTGAGTGCGTATGAACAAAAGTGTTTTGGAGTACAACTGATTTTGAAAAATTTTCGCGAAAAACCCCTGTCCCTAGCTATTCATTGCCATGTTAAAACCATTCCTTCCCATCGTCCAACAAGTTGCATCCCAGCTATGCCAACCTAACTTCCAAAATAAACCGGTCCTCCCCTCTCACGCCCCTAATGATGTATCTAACCTCACACCCCCAACACACAAAGGAATAAAGTTAACACAACACACGATCACAAAAAAAAAAAAACAGACGGCCAGTAGACAATAGTAAGAATGGCCAACATAAAACAAATGTTTCACTAAGTAAGCGCTAGTGTCGCATGTGTATGGATTTTCTCAATTTTCCACATTAACACTTTGTAGACTGTCCTCGAATGTAGTTCGAGCAAAGCTAATTTAAAAATTTCTTTGTTGTTCAGAACAAAACTTGCATGGATGTGCAGTCTTATTTCGCATAGTGTTTAACATGACCTCACAAGAACACCACAGCGCAGTAACAATGATATTTCTATTGATAGAATTTAATTTTTTGTACCCACTCAAAGGGGCATGATTGATTGTAAATCTTTTTACGCGATAATGGAAATTTGATTGGGTCAATATCAGCTCGGTTCTCCATTGGTTGATCACCTGCCAATAATGAACTCTATAAAGTACAAGGTGGGGTCTGGTGTAGTATGGACCAAAAGGAGATGTTGAGTTCTAACACAGACACCAACAGAACCTGTGTTCTTGCAGTAGTGGATGTAGATGACTCACATCTAATTTGTCTTAAGTGCCAGTAAATGTGTGCAGACCTCAATGTGTTAAAACAACAAAAGAATTGCAATAATCATACATGAAGTATAAAATAATTAAGTAACTAAGTAATATCATTCTTTTTTACCCACGTTGCACAATATTTTAATTATAGGTGACCTGTTTGGAACACTGCACACCTTAACAGCGGGAATTTCCCCTATGCCAAATTTGCCATGAGAAAATTTGTTTAGTTACCAACCTGAGTAAAATTAACCTTACCTTGGGTTACCAGTAAACACTGCATTCAGACACCACTGCTGCCATCCGTAGGGACATGTCACTATTTGCAGGGATTTTTGATGATTTTGGGTTGCTGTAGTAATATCGGGACAGCAAATTTTACAGGCAGAATGTAGGGACATTTCATTTATGTTCAAAAGATGGGCTCAGAACTCCTTAATACTGTTTTCGTAATAAATATTTATCTTACAAAACACGAAGAAGATCGCAGACCGTAAGGCCACGTATTTTTGGCGCAAAGGTTCATGCGAAGGATATACATCAACATTCTACGTGAACACGTGCAGTTATCCTTTGGCTATTGTCCAGGTGTCTCGTGCGAGGATCCATTCTCTATTTGACTGGACCTATCAGGATTATGTTACCCCGGCTTCCGTGATTGGCTGGCAGATATCTCAGACGGGTGAGAATTCGAATTGTTTCTGAACTAACGTGTTTTCCAGCACAACTAGTCCGACTCCCGGGAGACACCTTGCTGCTGCACGTACGTCGACCTGCCAGGGCAGGCTTTTCGTCGTAGACCATCACGTGCGTGAACAATTTGTGAATGAAAAGTCACCAGGTAAGTTATTTCATAATTCTAGGTAGCAACACACAAATATTTTCCAGGTAAAAGTTCATTTATGCTGGCTGTAGGCCCCGCGCTGCACGAATTGTCTTCCTCGCCGCGTCAGTGTCGCAGCGGGAAGGCAAAACGGGAGCGGAGAAACGTAGTTTTACGAGGCGCGTGTCTCATACGTGTGGAATACTTTTCGCGAAATTCTGATGTCCCTTCTACTGACCAGTTTTGTACGCAATACTGCATCGGTGCCTTGTCTTCCTTATTTGCTAATGTGACTCGCGGAATCAGGGCCCAGTGTTCCTTATTACTAATATGATTCATGGAATCATCTGCACCTTTATGACATGAATGGTTAATGCGAATGTCATCGAGCACGCAGAACGTTTCCAACTGGTTGCAAGACAAGTGCTGAAAACAAGCACAGTACGTACCAAAGAAAAAAAAAATACGTTTTTGCAAAACGTGCATTCAGAAATCAGCCTGGTATTTTGTTACACTTCAGCCGAGGTACACTTTCGCGATCGGATGGTTTTACTTGCTACGCGTCTTTGGTATCTGCCTCTGAACCACACACAGTCTGTACCGGAATAACATAATTTGGACTGGTACAGTCGTGTACCGCCACAGAGTACACAAGTACAGAGACGTGAAATGGTGTGCCCGTTTCTTTGATGTGACCGTACCCAATCTTGAGAGACCTGCAAAATTCGCGTTATCGTTCGGTGACAAGATAGACTCTACTGCGTTATATAGACAAGTGAGCAGAGTCCGTTGTTTCATTGGCCGCTGCACTTTGCCCGTCACCCACCTGCTTGGTCTCCTTACAAGAGATTGGCCACTTCACCGCAGGTATTATCTTATTGGCTCAAGAGTTATCCGAGACGTAACGGACATATTTCCCGCCAATGACTGAAGTAGGTCAAACGCACAGTAACTTGGAGTTCAATCTGTCCTTAAATAATAATTACAGACCCGAGAAATTCTCGAGTGCAATGACCTTTAGGTTAGACTTTACAGTCCTATGTACTCTCATACAGATATAAACTGTTTATTGGTTGATTGTTGTGGTAGTAAAAGGTGGTGGTTGGGCGCACAATTTCTTGCATGTTTGTTATTGGCTTATTTATATCCAGGAAGTGTCAAACAACATGTCGACCAATTACAAAAGCAACATGAACGTACAAGTGTGTGAATTCCAACTTGTGTAGAAATGAACCCGCGAAGTTCTCGGATCTCTAAAAATAACGCGAATTTGGCAGGTCTCTACCAATCTCTGAATAGTAGAGCCCCATGTATTCTACGAATTAATTCAGTGGCGAGGTAGAATTCAAATTAGAGGACAAATTAAACATTAACTACATGTATATTTGAGTTTTTGCTTCTATTGGACCACAGTGTACATGAAAAATTAGCGTTATTCTCTGGCAGCACGCCAAAATTCACCGTCCTGTGCATATTCTTGTCGGTGCGATTTGTTTATTGATTTCTGCACCAGTGAGGACCCATTTCCCCGCTCATTCCTGCGTTGAAAAGAACTTAAAGCAGAAGAAATAATCTCAGTATTCACAAATGTTTACATACCAATTTTAATTCAACGTTAAGATCTGGTTTAGAGACCTGAAAAATTTGCGAGTTCAACAACCTGCAGGCTAGACTCTACAGTCTTATGCACAAATATGCCGATGTCAACTGCGCATTGGTTGTCTGCTGTCACGGTGGAAGGCGACGAATGGCGCCAGCGTTTTCCAAAAAGCGTCAAACATCGTGTGGACCCATATCTAAAGTTATATGAACACACGTGTTTTGAATTCTAGCTTGTCCCAAAATGAATCCGCGAATTCGTCGGGTCTCTAGATACGGAACTGCTTCAACTCCCTCGTAGCCAACTTTACGGAGCGCATCCCAGTCACTATGTGTGTGTAAGAATTATGCAGGTTGGTTTTAATAGCGTTCGGTTAACCGAGAACAGACTGTAACATGGAACAGGTGTTTATCGCGAAAATATTTATGGCCATGCTAGACTTCAATATACTACGTCCACAATCCCAACTTCCTTTAGTTATTGGCCCCGTATATACGTGAGAATACATGTTCCTATTTGACGTGGCCAGTCGTAATAAAGTACTCCTATACTGAGCGTCCATGATTCGCGGACAGACAGTTGAGGCACGTGCCATTTAAATTCATCCAACCACGGAAGTGCGTATGAACAAAAGAGCTTTGGAGTACAACTGGTCTTGAAATATTTTCGCGAAAAAAACACCTGTCCCTAACTATAATTAGCGACTTGCAAAATTCGCATTATTATTTGGCATCAGACTGAACTTCACAGTACCGTATATACTCGAGCCGACGTCGGTTCTCCATTGTCTTCTGCATAGATATGAAGTCACTCTTTTTCTGACTGGCCTGCACGTGATTGGAGTACGCAATTGTGAAGTGTTCATTTATTGGCGTAGAGTTACTCAGGACGTGCTAACTAAAGTATGGTCCAATGACAATCTCATTGAAAATGCACATGTGTTTGAAGTTTAACGTGTCCCCAGAAAATAACGCAATTTTTGCAGGTCTCTAACTATAACTAGAGAACTGAAAAATTAGCGGATTAATTTTGGAACAAGCTAGATTTGGAAAACTCTTACGTTTGTGTCACCTTTTCCAATGGTCCAAGCGTTTTTTAAAACCCCTTCGAGAACAAAATGCACGCCCAGTCTTCACGCTCCACTGTGGTAGCAAGTAACCAATGGGTGCAAAATACTCGTTATTATTTGAGTACATTTTAAACTTGAAATTATTTTACCTCTGCTATGCGTAGACCGTTCTTTTCTCGACACGCTCCGGGTTACTCTGCGCCACTAAATGAACACATCACAATTGTGTGCCTCAATCACGTACAGATTACTCAGAAAGGAATTGACTTCTACATATATGCGGCAGCCAATGGAGAAAGGACGCTGGCTCGAGTATATACAGTACTGTGAATTTTAGCTTAGTGTCGAAAGATAACCTGAATTCTGCACCTTCTTTGCCAATGGGTATGGGTAGGGGTAGTGGAATTTCGCGAAAAGGTTTTAAGACAAGTTATACTTTAAAACATTGTAGCGTCGTTTAACTGTCTCGAATGGCTGAATAGCTTTTCGATACATGTTAACTGTCTGCACGCGAATCACGTAGGAGTTGTGCCGATGTTGCCGAATTCTGAGTGGCCCGGTCAAATATGAAAACGCCTTCTCAAGCAGACAGCAACCAATAGCAGTAGGCAATGGTTATAGTATTGAAGTCTATCGTGTACCCGTATATTTTTCGCGAAAAAAATCACTAGGTCTACCAATGGGCAATCAGTATCTGCACAATTGCACATAAGACCGTGGAGTCTAGCCTGGAGGACGTCGAACTCGCGAATATACAACTCTGAATTGCCAGTCTTCCAGACATTTCGTCGCAGATCTTGGCCGTGCGAACCACTACGCGTTGCTCGCGGGCGGCCGGATGCGCAAGCTCGCAGGAAGCGATTCTATGTTCGTTTGTTCGCTTGCCGTTTAATTGGTCCATGCGTCTCGCCGCGTTCCCGCCGCGGCTAACGTGTGGTTGAGGGGGGGGAGGGGGGCGCCGCGAACAATGAGGCGTCCGTCTTCCTTTCGTCGGCCTTCCAATTCGCTCTGAAGGCCATCGTGCCTCGTGAGATTTCTCACCTCCTCGCTCGGCGGATGCAAGACGGACATGACGTCATTCACACGCGTGCCAGTACGATCCAATCACTCTTTCAAGAGTTGCAAATAAAACATCTTATGACGAGTGCTGTACTTCAGTCAACACACCACTTGTTTCGTTGCCACCGCCAACGAGCTGTAGGTTTCGTGTTTGGCTACAGTTATATGTATTAATTAAGACCTAGACCAGTACAGACTTCGCGGTAAAATGAGCACTTCCGAGAGCCCTGCTTAGTATCTACTTGTATGTACGTTGTGTATTACTCCACCTTATGTAAGATTAACATTACCACGGACATCATTACTTCATTCATGCGTCGGCCAAGTGAAAATGTGAAATTATTACAAACGTAAATATTTTGCAAATCTGTTCAATTTCACACTTCGATGCGTTAAAATGAAAAAAAAAAAGGAGGGGGGAGAGAAATACTTTAAGTTATTACAAATGGTTACGTGAAACTTTTCATTCGAAGTTAAGATATGGAACTATTTTCTATCCATCATTACCAACTTTACTGGGTGCATGTCACTCAGCGTGCCCGTTAATATATACGAAGGCAGGGGCAGTGACTTTTTTTCTAAGGTTTATATCAAAAGTGCTCACTTTATCGTCAACAATCTTTAAGAGGGTTTACGATTCATTTATCCACAGGTAAGATCATTGGTCATTGACAGATGCCTGAAAAATTCGCGTGTTCAATGACCTGCATGCTAGACTCTACAGTCTTATGTACAAATATGCCGATATTAACTGTACATTGGTTGTCTGCTGCCGCAGTGGAAGGCGATGATTGGGTCAACATTCTTCAGGAGTTGTCAAACACCGTGTGAACCAATGTCTTAAGTTGTATGAACAAACGTGTTTTGAATTCTAGCTTGTCCCAAAATGAATCCGGGAATTCTTCAGGTCTCTTAAGTCATTGAGCATCGCAGCGCACAGGACAGACACCAAAATTTGCTTACACGCTCGTAATGTACACAATTGTGTACACCGGGTCTGAATGTGTTAACCAGTGGCGTAAGATGAAATGCTGCAAGGTAAGCTGGTGCTTGCTCATTTTTGTACATTCTCGGTGCACGCAGTAGGAGGCAGTAACCATCCTGCTTCCCATGGGAACTGAATGAATACCGACCACTCACAAGCGTGTAGGAAGGGGACCCATTACACGCGTCCTGTTGTATCAACTGCCGAGACAAGTTTTACTGGTGTAAGTGTAAAATAACAAGCAACAGGGTACAGCACACAGCTACCACCAGCTTACCTTGCAACAATTCACCTACACGCCACTGCCATTAACCCTTTTGGCCTTACATTAATTTACGGGCCCAAGAAAGACAGTCTGTATTTTAGCACAATTTAAGAACACTTCCCTGTTTTATTATGTTGCAAAATATGTACGCACATTCTTCTTTCATGTACAGAATAAATCGCACTTTTCTGACAATTTTTGTGGTATCTCTACTACTGTTTTATGTAGTTCTTCACTATGTACAGACGGGTGCAGTGCTCCACAGGCAGTTGCCTTACTTCAACCTTAACACCGAGACCTTGAGAGCTGATGAGGGTGATTGGAGGTGAGTATGGAGAATCGCCTGAATGAAAGGGCGGGGGAAACGGGAGATCCCCGAGTAAACCCGCCAACCAGTGGCATCGTACGGCACGATTCCCACGTGTGAAAATCCGGGAATCGAACCCAGTCCACCTTGGTGGGAGGCGAGTGGTCTCACCACTACAGCACCGCAATCCCCCTCAGCTTTGTGTTCATTGGCTACTGCACCAGTGTGTAGCCAATTGTACCTCAGACCAGGTGGCACAGGCCTCGGTTCTTGCTACGACCTGTTATTGGCTCCGAGTTCACCTGTGTGTGTCGAATAAACTGTCATCGAATTCCAAAGAGACCTGAGAAATTCGCGAGTTCAACTACCTGCAGGCTAGACTTCACAGTCTTATATACTGTCAAACAGATATCAACTATTTATTGGTTGCTCGTTGTGGTAGTAAAAGACGGTGATTGGGTGCAAAATGTATTACATGTTTGTTATTGGCTCATTTATCTCCAGGAGGTGTCAAACAACACGTCGGACAATTACAAAAGTAACATGGACGTACAAGTGTGTGAATTCCAACTTGTCTAGAAATGAACCCGTGAAATTCTCGGGTCTCTATATATCAGTAATGCGCGTGTTTTTGAAGTCCACCGTGTCCTTAAACGAATCCGTGAAATTTTCCACTCCCTAGCCATCCAGACGAGATGGTAGAAGCAACCTGTTGTAGGGAGGTGCTCAATGATAAAAAAAATTCGAAAACTACTTTAATTTATGTCTTATAACTGTCAAAATAAGGTAATTGAAACAACTTTTAATTCGACGATTTCTTTGAAATATTATTACATTTCGTATAAAAATTTTAACGCAAATTTAACATGTGCAATAACCTCAAATATATATTTTTTGCGAGAGCGTGGGACTGCCATGTAACTAAAAGTAGGCTTTATAGACATCCATGTCAGTGTTCTACCATGTTGGTTCTAAACCATGTTGGAGACATGCGCATTAGACAGAAGCTGTTCTCGGATGGGGAGAAAAAATATTCTTTATTTTTATGTTTAAGCCAAATGCTGCTCAACTTGTACTCGTAATGGCATTATGTCCCGGAATTAAAAACATTAAAAGAACTATATGTTCTATAACTTTTTGCATAGCCACGTGCTATGCATGGCTAGAGACTGGTGTTTTTCGCAAAAAGATTGCAAGAGAAGTTGTATTTCAAAACACGTTTGTTCATATGCACTTTCATGGTTGGATTATCGATCTTAAATGCCACGTGTCTCAAGTGTCTGCCCGCGAATCATGGCGTTCAGTATCGGAGTACTTTGTTACGATTGGCCCAGTCAAGCAAGAACATGTCTTCTCACGTAGACACGAGGCCAATAACCCAAGGAAGTTGTGGCTGTGGCCGTAGGATGTTAAAGTCTAGCATGGCCATGAATATTTTCTCGGGAAACACTTGTCCCTACACGTGGCTAGTAATCAAACTCACATGCTGTGAAGAGATTGTGAAAAAGTGAGACATGAGTTGTCTCGTGTACCTTCTATGCAATCACTGAGAGAAATATTTATGAATATTTCTTTATTCTTTAAAATATAGCTCAATTTCTGTTAAATTATTATTTACTGTCTATCCCTTAGTTTTTAACAAAGAACAGCTTGAAAGTAAAGGAAATAACTCTGTGCATCCCTTGTTCAATTTTTATCAATCGTTTGGTTTATATAATTAATGTGTTCCAAAATTTAAAAATCAATGTCTTTAACAAATATTTTGGAGATAAAAGGAATAATTTTTTTATCGAGAATTTCATTAGACATAGTTCATACTAGCTGAACAGTGCTTCGTCACAAATGAAAATAATGAATTATTTGCCAGCCGACACCATTTACACTTGAGTGGGCAAACACAGTGAATTCCTTTTGAATGCGAAGACGCCATAAACGAAAGTAACGTAAAGTATGAATGTAACACAATGACATGTAAATTTCTCCGCGCATAACGCGCAGAAACAAAGGGCAGTCTGTTTCGCCTAGTTATTCCTCGTTCCGAGATTCATCTTCTAGGATAAAAAAAAAGTTGTCGTTAGCCGATCTTCCAGGAAGCCAGTCTGTAAACAATGTAGTCACATGGGCATTGTTAAAAGGATTTCTTCGAAGAGAGACAATTGAAAATAAACGCATGAGTGAAACTGACGATAGCGTAGACATACAGGAATGCGACGGGCAAGTTTCGTACGGCGATTCCTTATGGAAAAGTCAAGTGGGATATACACTCTACCTAAACTGAATATTAAGGGAGATATAAGTCCTTGCAAATTGAACTTTAAACTTTATTTTTGCATAACATACTTCAAAACACGTTTGTCATGTGCACTTTCACAGTTGGATGGTTTTAAATGTCACGCGCTTCAAGTGTCTGCCCGCGAATCATGGACGTTCACTATCGGAGCACTTTATTACGATTGGCCCAGTCAAGCAAGAACATGTCTTCTCACGTAGACACGCGGCCAATAACCATAGGAAGTTGTGGTTATGGACGTAGGATATTGAAGTCCAGCATGGCCATAAATATTTTCGCGATAAACCCCTGTCCCTACTTATGACCTAACTTAAATTGACACTCATGCCTTACCTGGGATTCAAACCCAGAACTTCTGCACACCAGACTGACAGCGCACCAACCGACTGCACATCGGTAGGTCGGCTCCTACGTAATTTCAAAAGACAAATACTATCCTGTTCGAATAAACTTACAGCGAAGAAATACATTTTTGTTTATAAAAGGTAAACGCAATCGTTTTCTAATCACGTATTGTGTACCAACCCTCCGTAACTCACATCATGAGCCCTTGACTGAAATTTTGGGTGCGAGGGGGTGACACTAGATAGGCCCTTTAGGTCCACTATTTCCTCGGGTCGCAGCCGTGTAGCCAATAACAAAAATAAAATGAAATATTATCCATGTATAAAAAATATTACCTTAGGAACAACCGAAATACCATTGCTCAGTTTGCAATTACGAGATCGTCAGAAATATTTCAACTTTAATACGTAGCAAATTACCCGACGACAACTTTGTAATTTCACTCTATAGTTGCACTGTTGCTGTCCTGGTCCACTCGATGATTTGTGACCTGTTTACCGACGAGATTGTTGATTTTCAATTTGCTCTGTTAGAAGGACGTTCAGCATTCAAAGGTGATTGAAAAAATGAGGATTACCAGTCTTCAATGCCTAATTTTTAGAGAGAACTGGAAGTCAAAACCCGAAATTTTTTTTTCTACCAATTCTCAACTGGATGAACAGAAGGGGAAAAAACTTAAAACAAGGGGTTATCTAAACAAAGATTACTTTGATGAATATAAGTTCCCTAGATTGGATCATCAGAGTAGCAAATATCTGAATTCATAGCTAGATACGTCTATACCTCAAATACTTTTGATTTTGTATTGCGTTTGTCGTTGGACTACAGTTTATTCTGGCACGCCCTGGACGGCTTTGGACCAATAAGAAACCGCTGACGGGTGGCTGGCCCAATCACGTCCAGCCCAGTCGAAGGGGAAAATGTGTCTTCGCTGCTGTGGAAGCCAACAAGCGGATGGCACCGACTCGAACATGTGTAGAGGATGGATTTTAAAGTGCTGTCAGAAAATAACGGGAATTTCGCAGGTCCCTGCTCGTAGCTTTTCACCGTGTTGATGTGCTTTGACGAATTTTGTTATGTCGGCAATATAACATATGTCTATATGCTGAAGCTCAGAATTAGAGCTCGGCGTAATACGTGTCACGCCGCTCTACTTTGCTGGCTCTGTGATCGAGGCCGTATCCGAAATGGCAGAATATGTTGACAAAGTGAACACGTGACCCGATTTTGTATACAAGAATGGCGATATATTTGGTAATTTGGTATTTCGTATTTTGTAACTAGCGGATGTTAGCAAAAATACAAACTGATAAAATCAGCGCCATGTTGGTTTTGACCTTCAAAATATTTGCGGGAATGCGTAATAAAAAGGTTTTTTAAAACAAATAAGTGCTCATAAAATACTTTAGACATGTTTTAAAAAGAAAGTAAGTGATGTTCTTTGTTTATATAATAATAATAATAATAAATCGTCTTTATTTGGCGCAGTAAAGGCATATCTGCCTCCTCTTACACTGAACCATTTTACAATTAACACTTGCTTATTACAGTTTAGAAAAAAATAAGTTCTTACAAACTAACAAACACTGCAGAAAATCAAAAGTCGTTACTAGACATTAACGGAACAGGTAACTATACTAAATAGAGAAGTGCATATTTAAGTACTGAGACATTTATAAATTTAAGTGATGATTATTAAGTTTAAACTAGTCCACAAAACACTGATGATGAACTGGCATGTGTTAGGCCAAATTATGCACCATATACACGCAAGAATATAGTACATTTGCACAACGCATAAATGCACGACAGGCCCACATATACACACGTAATAATAGCGTCAAGTCAATACAATTATAAAATAGAACTCTAGTTCGTTACAACAACAAAATTGCAGGGTCTTAGGTCCTAATAATTAAAATGCCTATGACAAACTCTGACAATAATAATAATCACAACACATACTTTCTAAGCTGGAAATTTGTTTAGACTTATACATACATAAGAGTGTCAGACAAAATTAATGATAATAAAAATGAAAGATTTAGGAGTTGAAACTGAAATCAGCCACACAACCATTCATTCAGCCATACGTACATTCAAAATGCTCCACTTGACGATTCACGGCGGCGTGACAGCAAGCACTGTACTAACTTCTTTGTGAACAGATTGGAAGAACTCTCATCGCGTATGTTCTGGCCCAGGCAATTCCAATTCCGAGCTGCCGAAACGCTAAAAGAATTTGAAAGATTATTTGTTCTGTGGAACGGGATTAGAAGTTTACTGTCGGATTTTGAGCGAGTGGAAATGTCATGAGCGCGGGAGAGGTAGCTGAAACGATGTCGTAGGTATACAGGAGTATCAGCACGCAGGATTTTATTTAGTAGCAGTAAAGAGTGCTGTTTCCTTCTGTCATGCCATTTCAACCAGTGCAGTTTATCATACCACACACTGAGATGGTCTCTGGATTTAAGGTTAAATACATAAGGCACACACGCAACAGCTTATTGAGGTGATCTGCAAGGTCATTGTTCACTTCATGACAATGCCCAATCAAGGAAAGCACAAGTGCACGTACAAGCAGTATGCTAATTCGCTCCGGTAGAAGATTTTTAAAGCGCTTTATGGAATGCAATGCTTTATAGACCTTTTTACAAATATATGTTGTGTGAGCAGCCCAGGATAGTGTTTCGTCCATTACGATGCCCAGATTTTTAACACTGCTAGAGAAATTAATAACCATCCTTTAATTCAAATGTTAGGCAACGGAAGTTTCTTAGCAGCAGTAATGAGAGATGGAGAGCCGATTATCAAACACTGGGTTTTTACAGGATTAATTTTTATACCATTAGCTTCAGATCTTAGCCGCATCCAGATCCGAATTCATTTTGTGTAAAGTAAATACAATTTCATTTTGAGCTGAAAATATGTACAGCTGAAGATCATCGGCATAAATATGATAGTTCACATGCGAAAAGCATTTTGGGAAATCATTTATAAATAGCGAAAACAACAGAGAACCCAATACACAGCCTTGCGACACTCCTTTAAAAACAGTATGCCATTGGGATCTTGCATTGTTTATTATTACACGCTGACAATCTGCCAAATAAATACGACTAATCCATTCGCATGCACTCAGAGAAATTGAAATAGCTTCTTAGTTTAGCTAATGGTCGACAGATTCAAAAGCTTTGCTGAAATAAATTAATGCCAAGAGAGTAAGCTGCCTAGAGTCCATTGCACGTCTTATGTCTTCAGTAATGTTAATAAGTGCAGTACAAGTATTGTGCTGTCTCCGGAAACCAGACTGAAAGTCATCAAGTAAATTGTCTTTGTTTATATGCGAGACAATTTTCCCATGAATAATATATTCAAGTGCCTTAGACAAACAAGGCAGAATACTTATGGGTCTATAATCGCACAAACCATTTGGATTCAACATTTTAGGAAGAGGGCGCACAAGAGCATTTTTCCAGCAGGCAGGGAAGGTACGCGAAGTTATTGAGGCGTTAAATATGTCGGCGAGTGCAGGTAAAATAACTGGTAAGATTAAACAAATAAGTTTAATACTGATTTCATTGTTACCCGTAGCTCTTGATTGTATATGCCCAATAGTTCTGTTTGCTTCAAGCGCCGATGTCTGTTTGAAAAATAATTTGTTTTCAATATCGGTACTTTCGCGAGTAATAGAATTAATTAAATTAATTGATTCAGTTTTAATTACGTTATCAGGCTTGCATTGCTGCTGGGAAAAATGACAGTTCAGTTCATCAGGAGTAAAAATAGCTTTCGATTCAGTGTCCTTATCGGGCATAGCCCCTATGCAACACAAGTTGTTCCACATTGTACCCAGCGATTGTTTCCTATCCAGTTTACAATAGTATTTAATTTTGGAATTCGTAATTTGCTGAGTGCATTTATTTCTAGATGATTTATATTTCTGATGCAATGTATCAATCAGAAAAGATTTAGAAATTTTTGCATTTTTATACTCCCCAAAGGCGGAATCACGCTGTGCCATGACCGCCCGGATTTCTTGGGTTAGCCAAGGAGCTGGAGCACGTGTGATACGTTTATTAACTACAGGGGCAAACTCATCATACAAGTTCAGCACCAATTAGTTGAAAATATCAACTTTTCCATCTACTGTAGCTGCAGTTTCTACATATTGCCATGGCAAACACTCTGCAGCTGATAATAACTTCTCGGTTTTTATATTCTTTATAGCAATACGGCTAATTACTTTAGGTGCGAACTTTGACGAACGTAAAGAATAAGATAAATGGAGTAGATCGTGGTGAGATAGTCCCGGTGTTTCTAACTGTCCATAGCTGACAACTTTATCTTAATTTGATACAATAACAAGGTCGAGCCACGTACTGGATCCACGGGTATGATGAGTTGCATTGACCCGTAAAATATGTAAGTTCAGCCTTTTAAACATGTCGACTTAAATAGGTATGTGTTGAATTCGCCCATACGAACACCATGATCGTATAATGTAGTATGGGGTGCAAGTGTGGCCTCAATGTGGTCTGCGTAACCTATTAGGAGGCTTGTACACAACACCTGCCAGTAAATTTCGATTGTTCGATTTCAAATCTAACAACAAGTACTCAGGACGAGCCTGATATTCATTGGGTAAGGTAAATTTATAACTGCATTACATAAGGTTTGTAGCTAGCCAAGTTTCTGATGTAAGTATCAGGTGGCAGGCAGCATTATGGAAAATGTCACGAAAGTCATCGATATGTGCAAACGACGACTGCGCATTTACATGGGCAACATTTAGCGCACGTGGATGAAGGGAGAACTGGTTTTTCAGTAGGGCATGAGTGGATGGCGGAGTCTGGGTGGTGGAAGATCGAGGGAGATGGAGAGGGGATTGCTTGAAAGAATCTGTCACAGATGGCCTGGTGACGTCAAGGGACAAGGTCGTGGAACACGAAAGACTAGTCATTAGGGTACCATTGAGAGGAACAGTGATATACAGTACTCACCACGTCATGTCCGCGACCCACACCAGGGAACATTGAAGTCAAGTACACACACACACACACACACACGAGCTGAACACACAACATATAAAAATAAACACACGCTACTGATTAAACTTAGAACCAAGCATACACTAATCGGACCACACACAAGTTTATAACGACTGCAAAAAAATAAATATCACGAGTGAAAATCTATGTACTTAACAAAGGGAATTTGCGGAGGGCGGTTCCTAGGACCGCTGTAGCTCTTCCATGCACGTGACACTGATTTTTCTTGTGTCAGTTTTGATTATGATTCGGCCGTCGATAGTCCATACGTTTTTCAGACCATACTTCGTAACAGCTGCCCGAAGTACTTTAATCCTCTCAGCAGTGATGTCTTCTCTGATCGTTACACTAGACTTGGCTAGACGCCGCTTGGCCATGAAAACTTCATTTCTCTGTCGGTATGACACAAACTTGACAATTATCGGTCTTGGTCTGTTATTGTTCCGGTTCTTGGGCCCCACACGATCAGTGTCCCTAATAGAAATGTCAGGTAGGTTCAGCTTGTTGTGAATAGTGTCCAACGCAATCACATCAGTGTTTTCTTGTGAATCTTCCGCAATACCAAAATTCCTAAGGCTGTTGCGACGTTGGTATTGCTCCAGGTCGTCTTTCGCAATAATCAGGTCACGCTTTACCTGCTGCAACTCACTGTCTTTAGCCTTCAGTTCAGCTCGCGAATTCTTCGTTTCTTCCACATTAAAATCCAATGACTCCCTGAGTTCTGTAAGCACTGCTTGTGTCACAGCTGTGAAAGCTAACGTAAGTTGCTCCATGATGTCACTAGACAGAAATATAGACTTAACACGCTCTTGCACAAGCTCCTCAAGCTGCCGAAGTTCTTCTCGTCTCGCAGCCATAGCCTGTTCTCGCACTAATAACAGCACACCCGATGTCAAAATTGAATATTTTGTAAAGAAAAATCCACTTACGCGGCTGGTTAGTACTTCATTATCGCCCAAGACAGTTAGTGAGAAGATATAATGAACATGTAACAAACAGACTCAACTATACACCTGCCAAATAACATAAAGAGCACGAGCGGTCCTAGACGCAAATATACCTCGTTATTGCATAAATAATTATTTTATTATTTATTAACATATTATCAGTATTCCAGTGATGATTGTAGAAATATCACGTCCGTTATAAGCATTAAATTTAGATAAAAATTATTTTCACTGTTAATGTAAAAATGCGTGGCCGCGAGTGCTAAAGAATCGACTGTCGACAACGTCCGAATTGAAACTTGGCAAATGACAAATTACAAAATATGGGATTTTTATTTTCGGACACAGCCTGAGTGATTGTACGTAACGTTTCTGCGGTTAGTATGGGCAGCGCTTGAAGGCTGCCATTGTCCACTGGAGAGTCCTTCCAGGAAGCCGGGAGCGGCGCATTCTTGTAGCACTGGACAGCCCTCAAGGACAATTCGCGAAACTGCCCGTGAGCACCAAGGAGGATGTATGGAATAACTGGAGAGGTCATGGCTGGAGTAGGGGTGAAGCCGGCCGGAGGCGAACAAGGGATGAAAACGGAGAGGACGAGAGCGTATTTCTAGGGAACGCAGACTTGGGCAGCCCATGTCTGGTGTGTCGCAATGGTCATTCCCTGTAGTGCGTACGGCTGTACAAATCGTCGGGATTCGAAACACGATTTGGAGAGGTTGCAAGACAAAGAAGGCCTGAAAATGGGAACGAAATTAACTAAAGCTCACATTCTATGGGAAACGCAAAAAATTAAAGTTCGGCTAGCAGCGCAAGTTCTAAGTTCATACGATGCAGATGCTCTTAAAATGTGCGAAGCAGATTTACGACTTCCAAAGTCTCAAGGTGCATTGTCACAGTTAAATTCATTAGGGTATTTGACAGATTGTTTGATACTCTTAATTCATCCAGTCCCATTTGCAGAACCTATAAAGCGCCTCTGAAGGAAACCAATAAAACTTTCTGGCTCAACTACTTAAATGAAGCAAAGGCGTACAGTTTAGGACTTGATGGCTCTGAGCGTAAAGGCATTCTAAAGTCATTACGTAAAACTGGGTTTCTTGGTTTCCTTATTTGTACAGAGAGTGTCATCAGAATGTTTGATATTTTAGCTGCCCAAAAATATTCTTTCCTGACAAACGAGTTGAGTCAAGATCACATTGAAATTTTTTTGGCTGTATCCGAAGACAGTTCGGTTCAGACAATAATAATTCTGCTGGGCAATTTAAGGCAGCATACAAAAATGTTTACTAAAAATAAAGTGCAGTTTTCAGAAAAAGGCAACATTTCCTTGAATTCTGGCATAACAATATTGCGTATGTCAACTCTCTCATCGACAAACACACTTCGAGGCATAGAACCTACATAACCTAGTACAGAAAGTAACATGAATCTTCCAGCGGATTTCTCAAGTCTAAGTTTATATGTTGAATCTGTTATTCCATACCTAACTGGATTTGTGGGGTTTAAATTATCAAAAAAATTAGACTGTGACGTTTGTGTTAATGTGCTGTTTGCCAACGATGAACACTACTTACTTTGAGACAAAAACTAAAGGTGGTTTCATATCGCCCTCCAGAGATGACGTAGAAATATGTAGGATAACAATGACCTATTTTAGATGTGCACAGAAAAACAGTAAACATTTATATGCACATCCAAGTGCCCCAACATTATTATCTGCAGCCAAAACTGCTAGCGAAAGAAATAGTTTTTATAATCTTCACCAGCACAGCAAGAATTTCAGTGTTTTCTCAGGACACGCCCATGACTTAGCAAAATAAATTATCAAGTGGTATTTTGATCTTAGACTCCATCACGCGACAAAAGAACGCAATCACGTACTGACAAGGAAAAAGGTACGCTCAGTTTTAAGCGGACTTGTCATTTTCAAAAATCAATGAAGAGTTCATTGTATTTAGAACTCGGTTACAAAACTTACATCGTAATGAAACTTTATAGATGTTGGACTCATATCCATCTAACAAAATTATATAGGTTGTATACAACGCTGACATTGGAAATCCCTGAACACCTCATAATATGCAAGATACGTAAATATCGACGGAGCTGCCACCAAAGCAATTTTATGGTGTACTAATATGTTTTGTAAAATCATCAATATAGTAAAAGTCTTATTATGTACAGCATATTTAAACATGTGAAATGTTTTACGAATTTTCACAATACTTTACAAACGTATGCATATATGCATGTAGGTATATATGGACGCAATCTGATTCCCGACAATTTTCATTACTACACTATTTGAAGTTTGTGCAAATTGTGTTCATACGTATATTCTTCTGCTGCCTGTCCAAACTCATAACAACAACATTTTTAGATTATTGACCATTACACAAAATATAAGTTTATTTAGTGTGTATGTCAATGACTGCAGAATTTTTGTGGCTATGCGGAGTCAACAAGTGTCTTACTATTTTGTCATAACCTAGAGTTATCGGAAATGTAAATTATTTAAGTATACGCAGTTGTAAAATGTAACTAAATGTTATGGATATAAAGACAATTATTAAAATATTTCTGTTGCTCAAATATATTTGCGTCCATATACGTACGAGTTAAATGTTAAACATAATATTGTACTAATTATATATGTAATAAGATTTTCACACTCCACAGGTTTTTATACATTATTTTCCTTCGAGCATGTATACCTAGACCACTCATTCATTACATATCACTATTATGTGTTGTGGGAACCATTATATAGATCACTTTATATGACACGGTTAGGCAGAGTTCAGGTGTTCTGATGTGTAATGGCTCACTACAAATAACTCCCATGTATTTTACTTCTAAGATTTGTCATCACTCTTTAAACCGTGAGTGCTGCGAATTTTGAGGTAACCATCTATAATTTATAATAGCCTTGTAACGCTTTGTATGAACCATAATATGTTTTTCACATAAGATTTTTCAGTCAGCTTTGTATCCGAACACTTGACTGAAGGTATTTTCCACGTGGGAAAGTGTCAAAATGAATAAACTTTAACAAAATGAATAAACTTTAACATTACCAGGGTACTTACGACACGAAAACTATCATAGCAAACTATTAGTTACCTGCAATTTACAAAGTGCCAAGTGTTGATTTAAAAAAAGTTGGTAATAATAAATGTAATAAGAAATCAAAAGGACTATTAAATACATTTTACAGCTTGCAAGTGATTTCAAACAGTCAAATTATGATAAATAAATTATCAACATCAGCAATTATTGTAAATATGCTTTAAGCAAATTTATAATTTGTGACTTGCGGCAAACAATAAGTAATTCCCTGTAACTACTACTAAACAGCAAATGTAGCTGTGCTGCCTTGAACTGCTGGAATATTTCTCAGCTTTAACAGGCCACCAAAATGAATAAAACGGCTTGAATACAAACACATACCAGATAGTTTATGTGGTACGTCATCCAACTCATCGTTGATTTAGAATAAGCGATGGAAGTGATTATATGAAATTACACGAGTGTGTTTTAGGTTAGAATGTTATTTTTTTTAAATTAATTTTACGCATGCGTTTGAACGTATTTCACTTTGGTAACAATTGAATTAAATAATTTTGAATATGCCTGCCATAACATATTCATGATCACAAATTCATTGCGTTTTTACTATAACTGCACCGCGCTCCTAACATTAAACAGAAGTGTATACTGCCACTGCCGTGAGGGACTGAAAATTTTCTCAACTTTAACACGTCATCAATAGATAAGCACGAGGAGGAATGGTTTGAGAGAGGCATATCAATAAAATTTGATGCTTCCTCTCCATTTTACACGCGACGTTCCACCACCTATCTTTAGAAACAAAAATCTGCTTTTTCCTCTGCGCATTTGCAGAAATTATCAGCAACACGAAACTGTATAATTGTTTAAATATAAAAGTATCCAAAGTTCCGGAAAAATAATTACGGCATCATCGGCAGAAAGGTTTGATAATTTGCCAGAAAAAGTTTCAAGACATTCGGTTGAATAGTTTTTGTGTGGTAGCGAGTTTAGTTTGAAAGATTTTTCGGCAGCGCGAGGCCAACCATGGCTTTTCGTTTTCTTCCAACGTAGGAATCGGGGAGTAAACGCCGATATGGGCCGTTCACAATAAAGTGATCACTTTTCGAGACAGTCTAATCAAACATAATAGTCAATAAATACATCTCATTATGGCTTGGGACTTTTGATTGTGGGTTTGGTGAAGTGTATTCACTGTGTTTATTACTCAAATGACAATGTTTACATGAAAAAATGTAGGAAGAATATTAATTTGCTGAAAGAAAAAAGTAACTATGGCTTCAAAAGTACTCACTTGACCGTGAACGGCCTATAACCGGCTTCACCCTGCTTTGCATCCTGCCCTATACCAGGGCCTCTCCACACGTGTAACTATATACATCCTCCTTGGTGAGCACACATCACTAGCTACGTCGGCCGGTGTAACCAGCAAATAACCCTAGGCAGATTTTACCCCCGGGTAGGAAAAGACGGACATCCTCGCGATCTAGACAGGAAATGAACGTACTATGTAAATCATTATATCATTGGTAAGATGTCGGCACAGTGGGGTGCCGTATCGAAATAAAAGGGGTGTTCAGAATAGGGGCTTCTCGGAAAAATAATTTTTTTTCCTCGGAAAGTGGTACAATTCCACTCGACTAATTACACAGAACACGAAATTACTACGCTTGAGAATAATTTCTGGGGAAACTCCAAGCTTCCCTGATGCGTGGCTGATTCGCGGCCACTACCTACAAAAACAGCCGGCGCGCCTTGAATCACTGCCTTGGGGATTCGCTCCCCTGCTGGCGCTGAGGACTCTGGCTCAGTGCTGAATTTTTGGCTTCGCTTGAGCTGAAATTTTATTTGCGAGGGGGCTAAACTTGTTTCTTAAATTGTTATTCTACCAAGGGACACAGTCTGGCGAGAAAGTGACGAGGGTATTATCTCGGGGATTAGTGTCAACCTATTATATTGTGGTCAGCCAAGGGTTGTAAACAGTATTATACTGTTATCGCGCTTGTCAGCGGACCACCAAGCTGCTTTGGCACATGCGCTACTCAGGCATTAAGGGACTAATAATCGCCTGCCTGAGTAAAATTCGCTTGCTACACCAGCGCGCAGTTCAAATACGTTTTGAGACTGGGTTTACGATTAAAGACTGAAGCATTAAGAACTGTGCTAAACGACTCGATAGGCACATGGGAAATGAACAATAAGGAGATTTGCTGTTTATGATTTAATTAGCAACTGTTAAGCCTAGACAAACAGAATCGTAGAAGAATAAAGCAGCCGACATAACTTGGAAAATGGACATGAGTGAAAATTATTTACATATATGTAATTATTTGTGGTTACTGCTTGTGTAAACGTTTTGAAAAACCCATATCTAATAAAATGGAAAGCCCACGCCAACATTTGGAATTTACATAAATGCATCTGAAAAGGTTAATTAAAGCGAATTCAATAACCTCTTCCAGGGGCCACGGTGGCTGAGCGATTAGCACGCTCGCCTCCCACCAAGGCGAACCAGGCTCAATCCCCGGACGGGTCACCGGATTTTCGCAAGTGGGAACGATGACTCTTCCAAGATCCGAGATGGAAATACAGTTTCCGGCCAACAAACAAATGTTACTGCTCTCTGATTTGCTACTTTATCTTGCTTTGTTCTTAAGATATAACATATGACGATCTCTTGAGTCACACCAAGATCGCACGCGACCCGTCAAGACCCGCACACGACAGTCATAAACTAATACCCTTGAACACATTGAATCATACCTTAAGCACACGGCGCACTTATTCTGTTAAGTCAATCGTAAACCCACCTTTATTATGTGAGTAAACTTTTCTCTTAGGCATTACAAAAAACCTCTGAGTAAATGTTCTACTCGCTCTTGGCAGTGTCCGGAAACTGTAGGGCAAATACTCCGAGCTTCTTGCCCGAGTAAAATGTTTACACGCACTATTTCAGCGAATAACGAGGGGTAAATTGAAAGTGGCCGGAAGTTGAGTAGAGTTAAACAAATTGGAAGGAAACGCAGACATTCTAGTTATAGACGCACACTGGAAAATTACAAATCACAAGATGATAAAATTCGAATTTTAATTTAAAATTTAGCATGTATAAATATTATATTTTTAGACCTAATGTTTATAATTAACTTATAGTAAGTAAAGTTGTTTATGTAGAGGTTTTTTTTTGTAAAAAAAAAAAAAAAAAAAAGACTCGATAAGGAAATGATAAATATGTTGTAAAATTTTCATTTGTTACTTAATCAGTGTCGAAATTTTAAAAACTCAGAATGCTATTTACGGCACGTTCGTTCCCAAACCTCGTTTACTCTTGCTTTCCCTAGCTGTTACTCTCGTCTATTGTACTCTGCTCTAGGAGTAACATCTTGAAATGCCGTTCCGGGAGTAACTACAACAACGTCAATAAAGGCTGTTCATGGCAGTTTAGCCAGTGCTTAGTTTGAGGGGGTAGCTGTAAGATTCACGCTCTCTAGGGACAGGAAAATTTCGCGAGTTAATTTCGGGACAAGATAGACGTCAAACACATATACAGTGAAGTCACCTTCTCAACTGGATCACAGTTTATTAGACCCGCCCTGCACGCCTCTGAGCCAATAGCAGACTTGCAAGGAAACACCTTGCGAATCCCATAACTGCCAGGTGTGGGGCAACAGCCAATGAACACACAGCTGAAGCTCAATTATGCAGAGGACTGAGGAGTCTAGCCTACAGGTCGTTGAACTGGCGAATTTTTGTGTATCCCAAGTTCCCACCTATCTGGTGCCTAAACTGCGTGTTTGAAACACATTATTTAATAGGTAGAGCCCCGAGTATTTCGCGGATCGAGTTGGCAGCAAGCTAGGTTGGACAGCCCTTTATACATTCCTGACATTCTCGTTTTCCTATCGGTTGCTGTGATCAAGTGAGGCCTCTGTGCAGGACTGTCAAACACTCACTCGCACTACTGCTTCCTGCTTATTACTGGCTCACAGTTAAACAGGGCGTGTCTAAACAACTGTCGTCCAATCACAACAGTAGGAAGAAAGAACATGTGTTTTAAGTCTACGTCGCCTCCGAATGAATTCGGGAAAAACTCGTGGCTCTATTAATAGTCTATTCACGATAAAATGAGCACTTTTGAAAGCCCTGCTTAAGATCTGCTTGTATGCCCGTTATCTATTCTTCCGCGCCTTATGTAAGAATAACATTTACACGGGCCTCATCACTTTATTCATGCGTCGGACAAGTAAAACTGTGAAATTATTAGGAAAGTAAACATTTAACAAATCTGCTAATTTATACACTTCAGAGCATTGCAAAAACAGGAAAAGAAAATAATTTAAGTTATCACAAATGGTAACCTAACACTTTTTATTCGACTTAAGACACGGAACTTCTTCCCATCCATCGTTACCAACTTTACTGGGCGCATGTCACTCAGGGCGCCCGTTAAAATATATGCTGGCAGGGGCAGTGAATTTTTTCTAAAGTTGATTTGAAAAGTGCTCACGGTATCGTCAATAGCCTTTATACGAAACTATTTAACGTGCGTCCAAGGCTTTGAACCACGAAAAGAACTCTCTCTTCAGAAGAGAGTTGTTGAGTTCCTTCAAGACGCCGCGCAAATTACAAACACCATTTCAGAGCACTCCAAATTCTTTAAAACGGCCGGAACGCGCCATGTACATACAGAACTACTCGAGGGTCCTGCACTGAACCTTTGAGCTGACTTTCCACCAATGAAATGATAGTGTCACTGCTGAAAGTCCCATAAAGGCCAACCTTTTGGGGTCGCGATGGCTGAGCGGTTAGCCTGCTCGCCCCCCACCAAGGCGAACCGCGTTGAATCCCCGGTCGGGCCGCTCTACCGGATTTTCGCATGTGGAAATCGCGCCGGACGATGCCACTGATAGCGGGTTTTCTCGGGGATCTCACGTTTCCCCCGGCCCCTTCATTCCGGCGCTGCTCCATGCTCATCTAAATCACCCTCATCGGCTCTCAAGACCTCGCTGTTAAAGAGCCGCTCAAATCTCTCCACTCACTCGCTCAATTATCGCGTCTAGAAAAGTTTGTCCGAGCGGGCCAAGGCAAGCGCAGCTAGAAGTGGGCTGTGTTTGGTCAGTTTGGAGAATGTGGTGGGGGGATGTGGCCACACCCTCTTCTTGCCTTCGAGGTCATCTCCGCGTGGCAGGCATGCGCCGGGCGAGTGCTGGATGTGAGAATGCGAGCGCACCCTATCACACTGGTCCAGGAAAAAAAAAACAGGATTTACGAGGCATTGCATCACATGTGTGGAGTTGAGTTGCGAGTGATCGCAGCATGCGTTTGTCTGTGAAGGCCTTATCCATAGGTACCTGCGAAATTCGCGTAATTATTTGGCATAATGCTAAACTTCACAGTACTGTAAATACTTGAGCCGACGACGTTTCTCTATTGGCTGCTGCCTAGATGTGAAGTTACGACCTTTTCGAATGAAATGCACGTGATTAGGGCATATGATCAAGGAGCGTTCGTTTATTGGTGGAGAGTTACCTGGCGGGTATCAAATAAGTTTGGTCCAATGAAAATGTATTGCAATGGTACGTGTGTTTTTAAGTTTATCGTGTCTCCAATGAATAACGCGAAATTTGCAGGTCTCTGCTTATCTATAGGGGCAGTGATATTTCGCGCAAGATACATTGCAAAGCACCGTGGGGTCATCCTGATTTTTTGATTGGCTGAAGATGTTCTGATTCGTGCTAACTGTTTGCGCGCGAATCACGAAGGTACAGTGTCGGATTTAGGGAATTCTGAGTGGCTCTGTTTAATGCGGAAACGAGACCAGCAGCAAATTTATAGAGACCTGAAAAATTCGCGAGTTCAATGATCTGCATGATATACTCAACAGTCATACGTGCAAATATGCTGATGTTAACCGCACATTGGTTATCTGCTGTCACAGTGGAAGGCGACAATTGGGCCATTGTTCTTCAGGAGGTGTCAATTTCACTTCTGTGTGTTACCTATTCTTAAGTCCCTGTCACAATGTCAAAGTGTTGCCTTCAACTATATTAGACAACAAAATTTGAGGAGAAAATACGGCGATCAAATTTTTCCTTCCAGCAAATTTTATCAAATAATCTTCAATGTGTTTGAAAATGTGTTACACTCTCGCGTTTTTTTATTGGGAGAACATGTAATTTATTTTCGTTTCTTTATTAAATTAAAATTTTATTTATAAGATATGTTTCCTGCACAATGCAAATTAATGCCTCTGAGTTCGTAATATTGTGTGCAATATTCACTTAAATTAACATTTATGCCCAGAAAGCTTCTATATAAATTAATTATTTTCATAACTTACTTCGTTTCCAGCCATTGTTCGTTATTTTAAACTTCTTGGCGTCCATTTTGGTCGTGCACGATTCTGATTGGCTGAGAAAGGTAAACTTCAAATAAACTTTAGAACCAGTCCAATTTTCAATTGTTTGATGGAAACTGAAGCCATCCAACTTTTTTTTTTCCAGACAAATATGGAAGCGTTAATGACGTTTAGATGACGTCATAACTGTCCAACTTAATTTGACCAAACTTATTGGAAGCAGTTTGACGGGAAAATTTGACATATCTTCTATAACACTCGAACTATTTAAATCTTTCATGATTGACTGAACAAGGATTTCACTCGGCTAAGTTGTTTGTAGACCAATCACTAGGGGGCACCTGTTTTTTCGCGAAAAGATTTACGCAAAGGCTAGACTTCAATATCCTATGTACACACTTGCAGTCTTCATTTGACCATTGGCCGCTTCTCTTTGTGTGAAGACACAGTCTGTTACATGAGTGAGCCAATAAGAATTAAGTTTCTCCGATACTGACTGTCCGTGATTCGCGTCCAGACAGATAAGCTGCGTAATAATTCAAATGATCCAGTCATGAAAGTGGTTCTGAACTAAACGGCATTGGACCACAACTTGTCCTGAAATATTTTCGCAAAAAACAGGTGCCCCTACCAGTCACGAATGTTCTGCCTTATAGTATCAGAATCCTCATTAGCCCAGTGAAACTGGGTGGTAGCTTCATACATGCATGAGAGAATATATTTTTTGGTTGGGTAACTTCAACTCTCACGCGAATCTTAACTGTCTGCTAGCCAATCACTAGAAACCTGAATAATTCGCGGATTCAATTTGGGACAAGCTAGTTCAAAACACGTATGTTAATATAACTTTAGCCATTGGTCCACGCGATGTTTGACACAACCTGGAGAACGCTGGCCCAATCGTCGCCTTCCATTGTGACAGCAGACAACCAATGTGCAGTTAATACCGGCATATTTGTATATACGACTGTATATTCTATCCTGTTGGTCATTGAGCTCGCGAATTTTTCAGGTCTCTACCAATCGCCGACCTTAGGTGTCGGACTAACTTAGTTCGGCTTGACCCAGTCGAGTATAAACTGACTACACTCACAGACACGCAGCCATAGTCAAAGAGAGTTTGCAAGTGTGCACGTACGCAATTTTAAGTATAGCCAGCAAGCGGCGATTGTTGCAAAGCAATAAAATCGAAACGGGAAAAAAAAAAATCTATGTTTCGCTTCTGTATTGTTATGTGCTCTGTAGTTATGACACAAATGCCTCGTTCCCATTAGACACTTTCAGTTGTACAAGTGTAGCGCCAATGCGACTGGCCGAGTTCCGGTCGTAGATCTCCTTATCTCAGTTCAGAACAAATGTAAACTAGGATTGGGATAAAACACACTTCGTGACTGACTCACTAGCGAAATTTTCGTATCCCTATATAAAGGTACGTCTTAAATATATTTTACAACAGTTAAAAAAACAACCAGATCCATTATAAACAATTTAAATGTTACGAAGTTTCTTTCTCGTTAATAAATAGCGCATTAGGAACTACCGTGATCTTGGATCATGTCTTTCAACCACCATATTTGGCGGTTGATGATGAAGTTCATCTCGATCTCCAGCCGTGCACTGAACCAGATTGGTGCAACAGTTTTCTTAAGGGTCCTATGTACCTGCGCGTTCAAGGTCAAGAAGCGAGGGAGCGATACGGGCGACACTAACACGCAAGTCTACCGCCTCATCGTCCCTACGCGCAAGGCGTGCAGTGTTTCCATCCTAACGCTTTGCTGTGTAAAATAAATCTGTAACTGCGAGATTTTATTGCACGCGATGAAAGTACGCAGATCAAACCACCTGTGTATAGTCGTACTTTTCTCTTACCGCTTAAAGAAACTTCATTGGCGAACTTTAAAAATGCGATATTTGACCATTGTCACGATTTTTTCTCTCCATTAGTACACTTAATGTGATAAAAGTAAAAATATAGCGATATAGACAATAGTTTTTTTTAAATATTTTTTCTGGCAAAACTTCGTATTTCCAGAACATCTATTTACCGAGACACGCGTTTAGAGGCGCGAACAACGATTTCACAGAAAACGTTTCAGTACATGTGACCCTTAACAGCAGAATACACGAAATTATTACTAGAGAAGTCCACTCTCTTGGAAACGTGGCGCACGATGAGAACAGCTCCTATCCAACGTCGTGTTTTCCTGCATGTTTAATCGAGTGACATTTCATTTCCGGTCGTCCTTGGCGACGACAGGTCACCATTCTCACTACCATCCCTCAAGGCCGATGGCTGCGCTGTGCTCTCGTATCAGCCGAGACAGCGCGCGGATCCAGTCCGACTGCACGCGATACTGTTTTCAACTGCACCAACATCAGTCCCAATTTCATTTACTAGCTCAAACGTTGCAAACGTTAGATTTTTAATAGCCCTGTACTAGTGTCGAACGTGTCTTTCTCAACCATTGAATAACAGTTGCATATAGATATGGTGTAGAACAGACTATTTTACATATAAGTAAAACCATCTTCAGTTAACTTGCTGACGAAAATATTTTTATTAATAAATATAAAACTTTTAATTTAAATTTTTTTATTTAAAAAATCTTGTTATGTTAGTATAGATTTCTGAATTTAAATAATCAAAGGAGGTAGCCCAATAATAATTTAGGTTGTAAATGTAATTTTTTAATTAACTAATTTAGTTTTTTTAAATTTAGTTTATAAATATAATTTTTTAATTAATCAAAGAACGTATCACAATTTTTTTGTAATTATGAAATTCACTTTGTAAATATGCTTTCATGAAATTCACCACCACAATTAAATTTATTTAATTTTTTTATATAGGTAGAAAATATAATTCTTCTCCGAGAAGGGCAGGAGCTATAGGTATTTTTGTGAAAAGATTTCAGGACACGTTGTATTCCAACGCACTTAAGTTCAGGACCACTTTAGTGATTTGATCATTAGAAATGTTGCGTGTCTTATCTGTCTGCCCATGAATCACTGACGGGCATATCGGAGAAACTTAATTCTGATTGGCTCACTAATGCAACTGACTGTCTTCACACAAAGACCAGTAGTCAAATGAAGACTGCAAGGGTGCACATATGAATGTTCATTTCTAGTTTCCGCATGAATCTTTTCGTGTTAACTGGTGGCCATAGCTATAAGGGCTACACCGGCACGCACTACAAGTGTGTCATCGCCTCTACGCGCAGGGCTCTGAGCTGGCATGAGGTGTTCTCGTAGTGCTACGTGTATCTGTGGGACTTTCTGCGGTGACCCTATCATTTTATTGTCTGAAGCAAAGTTCAATACAGGCTTCTGTAGTGTACTATCTACCAAAAAGTAATTGGGTACCCGTGAAGATAGGTAATTCAATACGTCCGTTGACTTGCGTTTCACGGCCTTCGGCATAGGACCGCTGGTGTTTGTCCGTGGTGCCATGAACACAGAGGCCTATTGTAACATACTGGATAACGAAATGCTCGCAACATTGTGCCGTTTTTACGGAATGGACCCGTGTTACTTCCAGGATGACAATGCCAGGTGCCATGTTTCAAGGGCTACTATGCAGCGGTACGCCGACAGCAATGTTCGCCGATTGGACTGGCCCGTCCAGAGCCGCGACTCAACCCTGTAGAACATATTTGGGACGAATTGGATCGCCGGGTGAGGGCCCGTCAGGCGCGGCAAGAGGAATGGCGACGAATCCCCGCGGATGTCCTGTAAACACTCGTAGAGAACATGCCAGACAGGGTGGCTGCTGTTATAGCCGCAAGAGGTGGCCCTACGAGATTCTAACGGAGTGACAACCACCGAGCAAACATTGTGGACAGGTGCCCAATTACTTTTTGGTAGATAGTGTAGTTTTGGCTCGTGTCCGGCTAGTAAGTTTTAAGATACGGCAGTCTGGAAAAGCCGTTAACTATATTGGGATCCTCAAAATAATATTTACAGCATGCTTGGTAACTTTAAAGTACCATTCAGTCAGTCATCGTCTGTGGTAGGATGTCTTTTATAAGGTAAACATATGGGAGCACGTTTAATAGTTCCGTAAAAAGAAAACAGGATTTCAAACACGCAGAGGCAGACTAGTTCTCAGAGGAACCGTTACGATAAAAGCACTGCACGTTGGTTCAACGCCTTGCGTGTGTAAGCGATGAGTAGACACGTGCAAAATTGCGTTATTTGTTGGCACCGTGCTAGAATTCACTACTCTGTATCTACAGGATAACAATTCGTCTTTACATTGGTTATTGTTAGGGACGTGCAAAATTCGCGTTGTTTTATGGCATCACGCTATAATTCACTGTCCTATACATGTTCGAAACGGTGTAATTTGTTTATTGGCTTCTGCAGCAGCGAGGCGTGGTTTTACCTTTTGACTTGACAGGAAGTGACTGGACCAGCCTTTCTTAAGTTGCCTGCTGTTGGTACAAAGCCGTCCCGGGGCGTGCCCGGACAAACTGTAGTTCAATGACTAACACAATACAAAATCACAAGTCTTAGTCTGTCCTGAAATAATAACACGAAATTTGCCACGACTCTAGTTATTGGCAACTACATGGCGTCATTCCTGTGTGATCACTCGACTGCGCATTGGTTGTTCAGCCGTTGAGCCGTAACTACTGGCTGAAAGCGTCGACGGGGCGTCCCACACAAGTTGTCGGCCAATAGCAGAAGGCAAGCAAGTATACAGTGTCTTGGAGTGTAGTCTGCAGTGTGAATTTAGCACGTCTGTGATGATTAGAGACCTTAAGAATTTGCGGATTCATTTTAGGACAAGCTCGAATTCAATACACGTGTGTTTATATAACTTTAGCCATTGGTCCACACGGCGTTTGACATCTCCTGGAGAACGCTGGCCCAATCGTCGCATTCCACTGTGACAGCAGACAACCAATGCGCAGTTGATATCGTCATATTTGCACTTATGACTGTAGAATCAAGACTGCAGGTAATTGAACTCGCGATTTTTTCAGGTCTCTGTTTTTCGCGAAAAGAGTTATGAGGAGGCTAGACTTCGATATACTATGTGCACATTTGCAATCTTCCTTTTGCTACTGGCCGTTCGTCTTTGTGTGAAGACAAGTATGTTACTTGAGAGAACCATTCAGAATTAAATTTCTCCGTTACTGACCATCCGTGATTTGCGGGCAAACATATAAGACGTTTAACAATACAAATGAACCAAACACAAAAGTAGTTCTGAACTAACGTGTTTCGGAAGACAACTTGTCATGAAATCTTTTCGCGAAAAATAGGTGCCCCTAGTGATGAGTAGAGATCTGAAATATTCGCGAATTCAATTACCTACACGCTAGGTTATACAGTCTTATATGCAAATATGCCGATATTAACAGCACATTAGTTGTCTGCTGTCACAGTGGAAGGCGACGATTGGGCCAGCGTTCTGTAAGGTTGTGTCGATCATCGTGTGGACCAGTGGCTAAAGTTATATAAACATACGTGTTTTGATCTCTAGCTTGTCCCATATTGAATCTGGGAATTCTTCATGTCTCTAGCGATACGCCTCTGGGCGAGCATGTTATTGTCGCTCGTATCGCTAAACCTCGAACGCAAGAAAAAAAATCCTGTAGCTAGTGGGACGGCGATCATGTGTCATGTCTGCCGGACCTTGCGCCGGCTCCGAGGCGTAAACCGGAAGTGAGTTAGGCCGCGGCTTCCTGCTTCCCGGCCTCGCGGCGCGCGCACGCTCTGACAAGTACACAGGAACGAAACGATGTGCGGTACCTTTGATAGGAACGTGCCCGGTCCCTTAAACGACGTGGCGGTACCTTTAATAGGAACGTACCTGGTATCTTAAACGACGTGGCGTTAATTCTGATAGGAACGTACCCGGTATCTTAAACGACGTGGCGGTACCTTTAATAGGAACGTACCTGGTATCTTAAACGACGTGGCGTTAATTCTGATAGGAACGTACCCGGTATCTTAAACGGCGTGGCGGTAACTTTGATAGGAACGTACCCGGTCTCTTAAACGATGTGGCGGTACCTTTAATAGGAACGTACCCGGTCTCTTAAACGACGTGGCGGTACCTTTGATAGGAACGTACCCGGTCTCTTAACTGACTGCGTGAATCTCTCGAGATGGGTTTAGCTTCTTTATTGGCGGAAACAGCGATCTAGTAAATAAGTTGACCCTGCTGAAGTTTCCATCAAAATGCTATTGGCGGATAATAGCATGTTGAATGCGGTATAGGGAGTGAAGAGATTTGGGCGGCTCTTAAGGTTCCTATGTACTGAAACGTTCTGGAAATACGAAGCTTTGCCAGAAAGTATGAAAAACTATTATCTATATCGCTATCATTTTACTTTATAATATTAAGCGTATTAATGGAGAAAAAAAGTCGTGAAAGTGGTCAAACATTGCATTTTTAAAGCTTGCCTATGCAGTTTCCTTAAGCGGTAAGAGTAAAGTACAAATAACGGGCGTAGTTTAATCTGCGGTCTTTCATCGCGTGTAATAAAACACCACTGTTACAGACCTAATTTGCACAGTACAGCGATACGGCGGAAACACTGCACGCCTTGCGCGTAGGAGCGACGAGGCACTAGGCGAGGTGAGTATGGAGCAGCGCCGGAATGAAAGGGCGGGGGAAACGGGAGGAGATACCCGAGAAAACCCGTCGACAACGTTATCGTCCGGCACGATTCTCACTTGCGAAGATCCGGAGCGAACCGGCCGGGGATTGAACCCGGTTCGCCTTGGATGCTGGCGGGCAGTCTAACCGCTCAACCTGGGTGTCCAGAAGGGGTATTTCGATGTCCTGGACTATGCTTAGGTTGGAGCAGAACGGTGGGCGAGGGGGAAAAAATATAAAGAACAAAATAGAATAGTACAGATAGGGAGGGGGCTGGAGGCCTTCGGGTACGTGGGCGGGGCCGTTCGACCGTTGGGTGCCATGGCGGACCGGCCGAAATGCTAGTTAGCTGTGTGCGGGCCCGACGGCGTCTGGTCGCGCGGGCGGATTCATGGGAATCCCGGTCCATGGTCTGTTCCGGCTGGGGCGGCGAAACGGGGGGCGGCCGAAAGGACAACTGTCTCGGTCGGGGCAGAATAGCTCACCACCTTCCTAGGAAGTGTTAATGAATCTTTTGAATAGAAATAGAATTTATAGCTTAAATTACGGGCTCCCAGACGAACAGTCGCCATCCCATAAAAAAAATTGTTATTCTATATAACTGATATACTGTTTGTTAAATTGTAGTAGTGGTTATAGAATTGAACACCCTGGATGGCTGTACTGCTAAGTAGGGTTAATGAAATAAAAAAATAAGTCTAACCGCTTAGTTACCGTGGCCACATCAAAAGAAACACCATGTAATTTGGGTGCCGCGTTGGCTGAGCCGTTAGCACGCTCGCCTCCCAACGAGGCAAACCGGGCTCAATCCCCGGCTGGGTCAGTCCCGGATTTTCGCAAGTGGGAATCGTGCCGGACGACGCCTCTGGTCGGCAGGTTTTCTCGGGGATGTCCAGTTTCCCTAGTCCCTTCATTTCGGCGCTGCTCCATACTCAACTCGCTTTACCCCCATCGACTCTCAAGACCTTACTGTTCAGAGCCGCGCAAATCTCTTCACTCACTCACTTAAGAGTAGACGAGGGAAGGAAATAAACACATTTTGCGAAATTTATTGCTGTACTTAACGTCGGTACCACTTTTTTCTATATCATTATATCTCTGGATGTGTGAAATATCTCACTACGCTCTTCGTGCAATGGGCCATTAACAATTACATTTTCTAGTTACGAGCAACGGCTATTCACAGAAGCCTGCGAGCTTGTCTAGTTTCCGCGCTGTTAAACAGCTATCGTAGATTGCATCAGTTGAAAACAATACATTACTAGAAAAATGAAGATAATTTCGCAGCGGTTGTATGTGTAATAAACTCGACGCAGAAACATTTCAACAACAACCATCCATGTGTAGAAATTGTTACTATGACTTCAAGTAATTAAAGTAGGGAATTTATGACTCTCCTAGTGTAAAGGACAGTGTATCATAACTTGTTAAAAAATATTCTTTAGTAATCAACGGCTAAAAAATAAATAATTTCCGCTCCAATTCAATCAATCAAATAATCCATTTCCCACTTGACGTTATTAAAAGCAACACAAAATTTTCCTGGTAACGAACCGAATGACGATGTTTATTGTTACGTCTTTCAGGCCCGAAGTACAGGATTTTGCTGTAAGTATTCTCCTAGTTAATCTGTGTTACTACAAAACAACAAAACGAAATAAGTGACACAAAATGAAACCGTGCTTAATTTTTCAGTGACCGCAAAGGGCACCTCCTTTCAAATCCTTGGCTGATTTCCCTAATAGTAATATTACGAGAAACTGAAAAATCGCCAAACTCGCTTGATCCAACGTAATTTCGAAAATACTGGTATGTATTGCCACCTTTGTGATCTGGAGATTAGATTTCACGTGTTTGCTCGTTGATTGCTGTCCCAGTGAGTGACCAGTGTTACCATACACATAGGTATATAGTGTTCACGGTAAAATGAGCACGCTTGAAAGTCCTGCTTAAAATCTACTTGTATACGCTGTGTATTGGTCCGCCTTGTGTAAAATTAACATTGCCATGGGCCTCATCACTTTATTCATACGTCGGTCAAATGAAACAGCGAGATTATTAAGAAAGTAAATACATTACAAATCTGCTCGTTTTTACACTTCGATGAATTAAAATTAAAAAAAAAAAACAGAAAGCGAAAGAAATTATTTTAAGTTATCACAAATGGTTACATAACACTTTTTATTCGATGTTGAAATAGGGAACTACTTTCCATCCATCGTTACCAACTTTACTGGGCGAAGGTCACTCAGCGTGCTCATTAAAATATATCCATGCTGGGGCAGTAACATTTTTCTAAGGTTCATTTCTAAAGTGCTCATTTGATCGTGAATAGCCTATAATTGGCTGTCCTGCCGCATTCACCTGACCTCGCAACGTGCATAATTACAGCGATTGCGAAGTCTCTCGTACACCGGTTCAACTCAGTTAATCGATTCCTTAAAAAAATAAATTCTGAAGCTTTACATATGAAACATTGCACATTCAGTCAATAAACTCCACATAAACATAAACAACACGAGGTGACATATAATATAAATATTGGTACTAGATTAACTACGTAACATACAAAGTAAGGCAAATTGATAGACCACAGTCTCGTATTAAGTTGAGTAATACTAAATTACACAACATAGTATTTGCACTATTGATCCCTCTAGCTGATACAAAACTACGTTTACAATATATGTGTTACACATAGGTATCTATACATATGTATATAAGATAGAGATGTTATTTATATACACCGTATAAGAACACATGAGTGAAATCAGCTGGCAGTTTTACAGACAAACCGTGTAAAATAGGAATTCATTGTTTCATTGGTGAGTCATACAGATAGGCTATTTGACGTATTAATGACATAGATGCTGTTTTCATTCATGAATTTACTAAATTTTTCAAAAGGTAAATAGTGAGAATAAAATATATTTCACCTGTTACAATATTAGGAACGGAATAGCGCCGAGCGAAAGGATAAAAAAATTTTGGGGTGTGGGGGGAGTGTGGATAAGCTCAAGTGAAATTTCATAAAAGCTTTGTGTTTTGAGGGAGTAAAATATTAAATACAGACATATGCATTACATTAAGTCGTGTGCTATTCAGAATTGTAATCCGAAGAACGTGCTGTAACAGAAAACAAGTCGGCTTTCACGCGTTTCTTGAAGGCGCAACTGCTCATTAGGTCGCTCATACTTTGCAGCAACTGGTTCCATTCTCGTGCAGCATTAACAGAGATGGATTTTGCAAAAAAAAAAAAAAAATGTATCTTGTAATTAGGTATACCAGCTATCATGTTTGAACGAGTATTTAGTTCGTGCGCCGCGCGCAAAAAACGTGAAACTGTCGCAGAGGTAGGTCGGTGTGCCAGTGGTGATTATTTTGTTCAGTGCAACAAAGGTGTGATGAGTGCGTCGATTTTCTAGTCTGAGTAGAGATTTTTCTGTAAAGAAGTAACGTAGCACAAAGTGGAGAGGGCACTGGGAAAATCTGCGCGTCAGTCGAAGAAGATAAACGTATGTTCCTTCGACTGGATTAGGGTTGGAGAAAGAAGGATACGTTGTTAGCGAAGATGGACTTGTGTGGGGTTGGTACTGGGTAGGGATGAGCGTTATTTAACGTAACAGTTATCAAAATATAACAGTTCCGTTATTGTTCCCAAGTCCAGTAAAACTGTTACCAATAACGGTTTAACCTCCAGCACAACTTTATAGGTAATGCTTCCATGCAGGCTTCGAATATTCTATGCCGATCCCGTTCTGTAAACCGTTCTCAGTTTTCCAATAACCGTTTAGCATTCCCGGAGTTCCAGTACTGGATTAACGAGAACGGTCTACACTTTCGGGTAGATTTTTGTGCGGCGTTGTGAAATAATTTCGACAATGTGATGATGTTTACAGAACAACCACGGACACTGCAAAACAACCACAAACAAAATTTTCTACAACAACCACGAACAACCTTTCCAGAATAAACATCATTTGTACATTTACTGAACCAAGCATTGCCTGGAACTGTTTTATTAATACATTTCTTTGTCATTTTAATCATGCCTTTCCACTCAAATCTGTACAATCTAGTAATAGCTCGAAAATAAAATGGATTAGTAAAGGTCTGACAGTCTCAAGAAAGTGGTTAAAAACAATGCGTCAAGTAATAAGAAACCAGGGGAAAAACAATAATTATACTGTAAGCAATACGAAAAATTATATAACAAGTTACCTGGAGTAGCAAAGCAGAAATACGATGGGGAAAAAATATAGCCTCCTTCTCAAATAAAACAAAATCAATGTGGAACATTATTAATAATGAATTGAAACCTTATGTTAACCTTTCCTTGAAAGTTGACGGTATCACAATCGAAAATAGCAAGGAAATATCTAATAGTTTTAATGACTCTTTCACAAACATCCCACTAAAATTGCAAAATAAACACAGAGCTACAAATATTAGTCCTGCACACATACCCCAAAGACCTAACACTTGGAATTCTAACACGCTGTTTTTCACACCTATCTCTGAAGAAGACATCATAAATGTAATTAAAAATTTCAAAAGTGAAAGTTCCTGTGGAATAGATGATGTACCTATAACTCTGTTAAAAAAGTGTTCTTATTTAATAAAACTGACTTTGACTTAAATTTTCAATGAATGTCTTGCCCAGGGAATTTTTCCTGACAGACTCAAATATGCAAAAGTAGTATCAATACATAAAAAAAAAGACAAGGCATTGATGGATAACTATAGGTCTATTGCTCTTCTTACGTCCTTTCATTAAAATTTTTTAGAGAAATTGATACCAAATAAAGTGACACAATTCTTAATAAGAAACAAGGTTATTTCATTGCATCATTATGGCTTTGTAGAGGGTAGATCTACAGAACAAGCTATTTACAGTTTAACTGAAAAATTATTAACTTCTTTTTAAAAGACAATTCTCAACAGGTATATTAACAGAAAACAAAGTCGATCACATATTTAATTGCAAAATTTGACAGCGTGGAGTAAGAGGTGTAACCAATAATATGTTTAAATCATATCTTAAAGACAGAAAACAGATCACCTCCATAAGATATTATGACAAAAATCACATAACAGATGTTATGTCCAATACCAGAACTACTCGAGTAGAAGTGCCACAGGGATCAATACTGGGAGCAATTTTATTCTTAATATTTATTAATGATTTTACAGAACAAATAACCAACGACTCAGCTATAATGTTTGCGGATGACACAAAACATTATGGTAACTAGTTCAAATAACACTCTTCTTGAAGACAATATAAAACAAACAGTGACAGAGATGTCCAGTTGGTTCCAGTATAATAAATAAATTCCTATTATTGTAAACAGATATGTGCTCATGAATTTCATGCCAAGAAATAAACATACCAATCAGGATGAAATATGCACAACAATAGAAGAAGACGGGTTACAGACAGTAAATAGTAGACTAATGAATTTCTAGGGCTTATTGTAGACAGTAATTTAACATGGAATGAGCATGTTGATAGTGTCTGTAAAAAATTGAGTTCAATGTGTTTTGCGGTACATACCTTAAGAAAGATTTGTAATAATAATACAATACTTGCATACTATTTCTCAAATATTCAGTCCATAATCAATTATGGAATCATATTTTGGGGTAAATCGACAAAATGGAAAAAGGGTTTTAGATTACAGAAGAAAAATAGTGAGATTTATAAGTAATAAGGAAAAAGAAGCCATTGTAGGCCGCTATTTATAAATAACAAGATTCTCACTCATCCATGCAAGTATATGTACCGTAGTTTTCTTTTTTTACATGGAAAACATTAAAATAGTGATATCCACCATTACTACTCCAGACAAGCTAATCATCTTCACCTATTCTCCTACAGAACCTCACAATTTACATCAAATCCATACTATGCTGCGGCAAAACTGATAAATAGCCTTCCCAGTCATTTGAAGTAAATTAATAGTTTATAGAAAATAAAAAGAATTGTTAAATTATACTTTTTAAATAAGGCCTTCTATTTCGTAGAAGAATACTTGCATAAAGATAAATTCCTATAACGCAGAACAAGACTGGTATAAGGAGACTTCATGTAATACCTTGTGTTTCAATCTAATGTAGACTGTACATATCTATACTTTAATATCTATCTGTACATGAATTGTAAGAACTTGTACTGCAACCACATGTAGTCTTAACATGTTTGTACAGCTGCTAGAATTAAGAAGTGTGTAAATTATATTATTTATCTGTTATATATTTTTATGTTAATGTAATTGTGTGCAAATATCCACATTGCATAGCAAAAATAAATATAACAATAAATGACAAGTCCTTTACAAAGTATATTGGATGTATATGGGATGCAAAAAAAAAGTGTGCTTCGTAAAACAGCGAATACTCTATCCACTACACCACCATGGCCTCCATCATCTTAAGACAGGAGGAGTTGAGAGAGGTTTGGTGGTTTGTAACAACCAAGGTATTGAGAGCCAATGAGGGTGAAGTATGGCAGATATGGAGCAGCATTGAAATGCAAGGGTGGGCGAAAATCGGAAAACCTCGAGAAAACATGCCAGCCAGCAGCATCAATCAGCACAATTCCTATATGCGAAAATCTGTGATTAACCTCACAGGGAAACCAACATGAATCACATCGGTAGAAGGCAAGCGTCCTACCACTATGCCCACCGCAGCCTCCCGTCCCACCCCCCTTGGGGAAGAGAGGAGAGGGACCTAAGTTCTTCAGAGATAATGCTTTTCTTAGACGAGTGTTTGCTTGTCAAGTTTCTGCAGCGTGGTTCTGAGATATTGAAACTGAATAGTTTTTAATGTATTCAGAGAATTTCACACTAAAAATAATAATTGCACAAGTTGGTACCTAACAATAAAAAATTTTGCCACAAGTGTGTGTGTCTGAGGACCACTTTGGCAGTGGTTAGTACATATGCGCTTGTTATAGATATCATTGCGGTGCATGCCTTTTTCACCCATTTTAGTTCAACAATGTATCCTAGCTGGCGAATAAGTTTTCATACATTTTAACCTAACCATAGGGTGGTTCCTTTATTATCCCCAAAAGTGTATTTATAGAAATACTATCCTATTGTAGTTTTCTCTCCCACTGTGAAATTTTTTAACAAGTTGGGCTGAATGGAAATTGTGGCTACTGACTGACTAAAGCCTATGCTACAATCACCGTAGCGTTCCCGTAACAAAATAACAGTGACGTTACCATGGAAGTATGAAAATAAACTGGCTACAACCGCAGTAAGAAATAGGTTACGTATCTAATTACAAACGAGCACAAAAAAAAAAGACAGACTGTAATTGTATTGCTGATATTTTCAAACAGTGTGTTGGCTAACCTGATGTTTATTTTTGTTTATCTACTTGTGATGGAAAAAGTTTCACAAGACTCCTGTTTCGGGATATTTGAAGTGTGGTATACATGTTAATAATTGCGTTGACTATTTAAATAAACTGCACTGACTCTCATGGTTGGAAATGTTGTATCGTGATTGGCTGGTGTAAAACTCGGCGTAAAAGAATTGAAAATATTCAATCCTTTTAACACCGCTACCGTGAGCAGGCCGCCATCTTACGCCATTATGTTGTGTTTTAGCTGGTGCCATATACAAGTGTGGATTCAATTTTTTATTGTTAATTCGTACGGTGTTTGGAGCCGGGGCTTAAGCCCTTGGTACTAAATTGCACTTTTGGAGAAATATGTAACACAATTTTTGTAGATATTGGAAATAAAATTATCCATAAACGTCTCCTGTACCTCCCCCCCTTTTATTTCTCTGAAAAATTCCTAAAGTTGATTGTCCAGTCTAGACAATTCAGTAAACATTTTAATTTCTATGTTTTAATTATGTACCAAGGGTAACTTAACCCTGTCCAACATTGTAGATGCAAGAAACAAAATTGTACCCTACAATAAAGGATAAATAAGTATAAAACTGTATCATAACAGAGAACTAATGTAATGTAAAGAGAGGGAATAACTAAAACGGGATTCAAATTTATTTACCAGGAACCATTTACTATATTGACATTATATATGTATAAATAAAATGAAGTCATATTGGAAACAAACCTCTCGAGTCATTGTCATTGTTAGGAATTTAAATATAAATGCCAGCAAATAATTATTTATTCGTGGCTCAGGAACATGTGAACTTTGCCTTCCAGAAATTCAGCTAGCCTACTGGTTGCCGTTTTGTTGCACTCAATACTGATACGCAACCTGCTATACATTACACGACAACGATAGCACCAGCACACTTGTTATACTTTATTTATTCATTTATTCAGAAAATAGTTTTCCACAAATCCTGATATATGAGCACTATATCTAAAAACACGTGTTTATTGTCGCACATAACCCAATACTGGTCCGCGGCACACACACACACACACACACACACACACACACACACACACACACACACGATCGGTAGTTTTATGAGGAAATTACTTGATTGCACAACTAACACAAGCCAATAATAAACTAGTGAAACTTCACACGTTAATTGTAATATATATTTATTTATTAATCAGCTTCTTTGTTCAACACGAACTGCTTCGAATGGAACCATTCTCTCAACGTCATTCTAAAGTAAGCACAATGTTTTGGTCTCCTGTCAAGATGGCGGCTAGAGTCCATAGTAAAACCACCTATCTCCAGCTGCTTCACTTACGTCACAGCATGCGATCTCCTGTGTACTCCTAACTCCATGGGAAGAGCGGCCACCCACCTGGAGCAACAACATAGGAAAAGTGCCATTGCTACTAATTCTTCGAGTGTAACACGTAAAATTACTCCCTGGCCACATCCGACCATTTCGAACAGCTAAAAGCATTTCCTGCTTTGTAATGAGTTGTTTGTCCTCACGTTTGCTCAGGGGACTGCTGTTGCTATGTCCACCGAAGTACTTACCACTGCAGTGACTCAGGGAAAGGAATTTCATACACTTTCACCTTTGCGAAGCGCAGGAAAGAGAGATCTCTCGTCTTTTTCTTTGTCAATACAGCAGACAAAGTGACAGCCTTCTGAGCTGTGCCACTTGCCAGCAGAGATTTTTCCTTCGAAGCATTTTGTTGGAAGCAGATTTCGTCGCGTGTTTAAAGACTAATCACTCTTCCGTGAGCTCCTGAACTCATTTTGGTTTAATGTTTAAAGCCCACTGTTTCCTATAACAGAGCTAATTCCGCCCGTACTTAAGAAATTCTGATCAAGGAACAGACGTATAAATACTGTCATACGTGTGCTCTGTCGCTGTTTACTGCCATGTTTCGGAGCTATCAAGACAAAAATGCGCTTGTTATTGTGGCTTGCTCGTTGCAGAAAAGAAAAAGTACCTAGCGAAAGACACTATAGCTAGGGACACCCGAATTTCGCGTAAATATTTCAAGACCAGTTGTATTACATAACACTTTAGCTCAGATCCACTTTTTTCATTGGATGATCTAGATGTTACCCGTCTTAATTATCGTCCCACGAATCAGAGACGTACAGTATCGGAAGAACTTTATTCTGAAGGGCCAGTCAACTAAGATAATGTCTTATCACAGACACACGCCGCCAACAACAAAATGGAAACTTCTGGTACGCTTGTAGGGTATTGAGATCTAGCATGTGCGGAGATCTTTACGCCAAATTTGGGTGTCCCTAAACATAGCCTTTAAAATCAATCATCTAAACTGTAATGGAATTTTTAACCTATACAGTGTGTGGATATAGTACTACGTGTCAGGCTGACAACTGTAGGAACGTTACCATAAATGTAGTGTAAAATAATTTACCAAGTGTGCTTTTTCACTGTAAATATACCTTGTTGTGGAAAATGTAGAAATAATTTCTGAGAGTGTAGGAACTATAAATTGCGTTGCTTCTTATGATAATTATAGTAATAACAACAACAATAATAATAATAGATCGCCTTTATTTGGCGCAGTTAAGCCATATCTGCCTTCTCTTGGACTGAACCATTCTTGTAATTTACACTGGCTTATTACGATTTAGAATATAAAAAAAAACTAAAATAATAATAGAGTTTACGAATTAACAACCACTGTAGAAAATCAATAGTCGTTACTAGACATTAATGAAACAGGTAATTAAAACTTAATTGTAATATGCACGTTTAAGTACTGAAAAATGTTTAAATTTAAATGCGGCTATCGAAAATATTATTTGTTTAATAAAACAACACACACATTTGTAATATTATTTGTAGTTACAGTACTTTAACGTGTTGTGCGTGCGTCAGTTAAGAAACTGCATCTTGTGCATGCGTCAGTTAAGAAACTGCATCTTGTGCGTGCGTCAGTTAAGAAACTGCAATGGAAAACTGGACAAATTCTGTCAAATGAAATAGGAAAATTCTCTGCTGCAGCTAGTACGCGATTAGCTGACATCTTTATTTATCTATCTCCGAATTATTCTTTTGCCTGACATAGTATCCATAACTCTTCTCTGATACAACTGAAGTGCTTCCTGCGTGTCCCTTCCCGCACTACAGGTATTTTTACACAGACACAGTGGTTAGACCTGATTTCAGTAGTGTTTGCTTTTATGTATTTCCTTTACTGGTGCTTGAGATGAAGATTTTTATATTTTGTACGCAATGAATTACATAGAAAATATGTTTGTCGATGTTAAAACCATTTATTTTAAACAATGCCAAATTAGCGGCAATCGTTGCCCTGCGTAAAGACGAAAAAAATGTGAAGTAAAGAGATTTGGACGGCCCCTTTAACTTCGAGGTCTTGAGAACCGATGAGGGTGATTGAGGTGAGTATGGAGCAGCGCCGAAATGATGGGGCGGGGGGGGAGACGGGAGATCCCCGAGAAAACCCGCAGACCAGCGGCATCGTCCGACACGATTCCCACATGCGAAAATCCGGAGTGACCCAGCTGGAATTTGAACCCGGATCGCCTAGGTGGGAGGCTAGCAGGATAATCGCTCAGCTACCGTGGCCAAACGAAAAATGTGTATTGTGCACCTAAAACGCTGTGGAAAATATAACGTGCTCACAGGTATACGCTCTTTTTCAAAGCCAAGAAACGACATAAGTAAAATTCTGCCACGAACAAGTAATTTCAAGTGGAGCCATTTTCAATGGTTCGCGCTGATTTGGAACAATATTCATTATTTCAGGTATAGAGTACACGGCATGATATAGGCTGTTCACGGTAAAATGAGCACTTTAGAGGGTCTAGTCACTTTTTCTTTGAGCCATTTTTTATCATTTAACAACCGTTTTAATTAAATATTGCCATGTATGTAATAAACAAAGTGTGTATACTCCATCGCGCTCGAAAGTTAACGTCCAAGTATAAGATAAAATATATTTACTGACTAATATTCAAAATGAGAGGTCTTTCAAAAATGCTCACTTTACCGTTAATAGCCTATACGTGTTGTTGAACTACTGTAGGTGAGTCGTCGGGGAATGGCCCGCGCTAATTGTAATGAGGTGTCCCCCCCCCCCCCCCCGCGTGATGACGTCACCGCGTAATTGACCAGTCTGGGAAGAGCGTGTGTATGCGGCTCAGTTCTTTGTTTGTGTTGAATAAGAAAAAGCCATGACAGTGGAAAGGGGGGGGGGGGTGTGACAGCTTGGCTGTGCATCTTACTTCCTTTTATGGCAGTGAGAGAAAGGTTAGCGTGACGTAAGTACTGGTTTTTTTTTTTTTTTTTTTCAAGATACCGAGCAAACACGAAGCTGTCGTTTCAACTAACAAAATACTTCTGTCGAATGATGATGTCCCGTGAAAAGCAGGCAGACAGCTCACTGTCCAGTTATGCTAAATAACATTCCATTCCCAGTTTCTTTACAATTTTTTAATATGCCATGTGTTGACACAAAAGTACTACAAGTTAGGTGCATTTGAATTTTTACCTGTAATTTATATATATTAATTAATAATATTTCACTTATAATTACTATGAATAAAATCAGTGAGACAATAGGTGATCTGGTAATTATTACTAGTAAGAAATAGTTCTCATGCGATATATAATTCAAGTGAGTGCGCATGAAAAAGGTGCACTGTGCATTCGTTGTAATTTTCCAAAATCGGTTAAGCTTTGTTCTTTAAACATTGCCTCGTCTCTATTCCTGCTCAAGATATGCACGTATATAATATGAAACCACTGACCATTTTCAAATTTAATACTATTTGAGCTGTCATATGTCTGTTTCCGTATGTGCACACTGAGTTATACCTGGTTAAGTGCAACAGAAGGCATTGAAGCCTTAACTTCGCCATATATATATGTGTATATATATATATCCTGGAAGTAGATCTTCAGCACGACTTCAGAAATTTGGATGTAACCGTGAGTGAGTTATATTTACGGGCACCGGTTATTCGCGAAAATATTTCCGGAAAATTGTGTTCCAGCGCACTTTAGTTCAGAACCACTTTTGTGATTGGATAATTCGAATTGTTACGTATCTTATCTGTCTGCCGACGAATCACGGACGGTCAGTAATCGGAGATACTTAATTCTGATTGCTTGACATACATAAAGACAAGCTGCCAATAGTCGAATGAAGACTGCAAGTGTGCACTGGGATATTGAAGTTTACCCTCTGTATACTACTTTAACGAGCGCACTGAGTGACATGCGCCCAGTAAAGTTGGTAACGATGGAGGGAAAGTAGTTCCACATATTATAGTTGAATAAAAGTGTTAGGTAACCATTGGTGATAACTTATATTTTTTCTTGATCTTTAAGTTTTTTTTTTAAAGGCATCGAAATGTAAAAATGAGCATATTTTGAAAAATGTTAACTTTTTAAATAATTTCATATTTCCACTTTGATCGACGCATGAATAAAGTGATGAGGCCCTAACAATGTTAAATTTACATAAGGCGGAGGAATACACGACGTGCATTTAACCGTGAATAGCCTATATACAGCGAGGTCATTAGAAACGGAGCAAGTTGCACAGAGAAGAAATAATAGGGAAGGAATTGGCGAAGGTCTGTACTGAGGAGTACTCCAATTAGTGTCGTTTATTTATTGGCTTCTGGCTCAGGAAGATCCCAGTTTACTCTTATAGGCTATTCACGGTAAAGTGAGCACTTTTGAAGTGAACCTTAGGAAAAAGTCACTGCCCGTACCTGCATAAACTTTAATGGGCGCGATGAGTGACATTCGCTCAGTAATGTTGGTAACGATGCATGAAAAGTAGTTCCATGTCATAACATCGTATAAACGTGTTAGGTAACCGTTTGTGATAACTTAAGTTATTTATTTCGCTTTCTGTTTTTATTATAATGCATCGAATTGCAAAAATGAGCAGATTTGTAAAGTATTTACTTCATTATAATTTCACAGTTTCACTTGACCGACGCATGAATAATGTGATAAGGCCCACGGCAATGTAAATTTTACATAAGACAGAAGAACACGCAACGTGCATACAAGTAGATCCTAAGCAGGGCTTTCAAAAGTGCTCATTTTACCATGAACATCCAATAAATGAAATTACTCTAATTGGTAAATTTAATATTTGATTGTTTCTGATCGGCTTACTACGGGAGAAAGTTAAACTGGGGTAAAATGGCAGAAATAGTAAAAACATACAAGTGTGTGAACTTTTTATGTGTCGCTAAATAATAACTTGAAATTTGCACGCCTCTTCATATTCAGCAACATTAACTGTAGTTGTACCAATTGAGACGCCCTTCTACCCCGCAGGGGTGTCAGGTGTGTCAATCTCTACCTCACTCCACGACACACTAATATTACCTAAACTACCTCTACGGGGCAGAACACGGTCTCGACTTGAAAACCCCCTAATGCCGCGGCCCTAGCTCTTTCCCTTATAAATATCTAGTCAAAATACTATTGTTTGTGTAACAGCAATACAAGTCTTTCGTAAATTGGGGGGTCATTTGCAAATAAAGCCTCTTTACTCTTGCGTTCCAAAGTCTTTGACTAACTATTTATTTTGCACCAAAAGGACAGTTTACAGGCACTGATTTTACTCGTAAATGCACACAATAATAATATTAAAATGTTTCGCACTCAATTTACAAATTGCGTGGTGCTCATAAAACTTGATACTAAACCCACGAAAGTGTTTCAAAAGAGGGACGGAGGACTCCACAGGTACAATCTGACGACGGTGTTTATGCATTACTCATACCTTAAAAGTTTGGCATTCGTACAGAATACCGTACAGCTGATCGCCAGGCCATATCGGGGAAGGTCCTTGCTGCCCAGTGTCAGCTCGCTGTAGTAGACTCCGCCCCACTTGACGCCGCCAAAAGGAGATCAGCTGACGGGTCGTTCACCTCGGGGCCTCCACGCAAGCATGCGCGGATCTCTTGCACTCGCCAACATGTAGAATCGCACCGACGCACTCGGGAATATTCTGCGTGTTTGGTCGTTACGCGAAAGTACGGGCATGCTTCCAGCACTCAAACCACATGAAACGCCGTTCGCAATGAAGCCTGCGCAAGACAAGTTGCAGAGAAATGTTTAAAGTTACTTTTCTAGGCTCCAAGGAAATATTGCAAAAAAAATAACACGGGCCGCTGACGTGCGTCACTGTTATTCCACGTACATTTCAAAATGCTCGTCCTCGAGCCACGCAGAACGGGCAGTTTAATCAGCGTGGCAAAATTTCAATTTCACGAGCCATCACTCACAAGTCGCGGTCTCACAGTTATTCCCGCGATTTTCAGAAACGCTCGAATTAAAATGATTAATATTCATACACGCAGCTTTTTCACACATAGTACGTCCGCGCCAAGTTTACGTCCCTGCGAAACGTGGCCCATATTTCACGAGCAAGAGCTGCGCGCTACAGGCAAACGTAGCAACATTGTGTTTGCGTTCACGTCAGGCATGCTCTTATAATATTCTTTAAACTGCTAATTTGTTTGCTCCCGAAAACGTTACGGAGACGCTCACTTGCTCACGTAACATATGGCGCATCACAACCGGGGAGAAATTACGTAGCCGTCCCATACTGCTGAACGTCCGCCCGATACTGTCCAGCTTCGCGGTGGAGCACACGCTACTTGCGGCCGTTTGCGCACCGCGGCGACGACGGACACTCGCACACTGGCCAGGGCGCGCAGTCATAGCCAGGTGACGCCGCGGAATCCCGCCACCCCATGCGCCACGGTTGCGACTCTTCACAAATTATTTTACAAATTATATGTCCATATTTAACAGTTCCAATATTTACATTAAAGTCCGTATCAACATTGCCAGTTCAGTCCCATCCTCAGTTCCAGTCCAGGTCCCATCTCTTGTATCTCTCAGTGAATCACTCACCACCGCCCAGCCGTGTCTCAGCATACTGCCGTAGTCACGTGCTTCATATTACGTCACCAGGATCGCCAATGTCTCTAAAATGCCGTTGTCCAGTGGGCCTATTTCCACAGATAATTCTGCGCAATCCTCTAAATTTTCCGGGCCTTTCTCCAGAATAAGATCTTGCGCACTACTCACCACTGTTCGGTTTCCTCGGGTGCAAGGGGGAATGGCGCAGTACGTCACGTGTCATATCCCGCTGCAAGGGGAGGCGACAGACAGCGAACGGGTCGGCCTGGAGGAGGGGAGGGTCGAGGTCCCCCCCCTCCCTTTTTCAGAACCGGACCGCGCATAACGGGAGCTCGCGGTGGTGGCAAGCTGCAGCGTGTTACGATATTCTAATTTTTGCTCTAACATACACTAAAAAAAATTATATAACTTATTTCGGTGGCCACAAAATTACTCACAATACAACATAAAGTCTTGCGACTATTTCTATTAATTCGTTTATAACGTAACTGGGACCCTGCATGCTATACTGTACTATATACTTAGGCACGGGCAATGATTTCTTCCAAAGGATTTCTTCGAAAGCGATGAATTTACCGTGAACAGCCTTTAGTCGTGTCGAGCTGTTATTTGAAACTTATTTTCTTTTCGCATTTGGTTATAAATGTCACAGAAGAAACTTTTCGTATCCGTATGCTAACTTTGGTTTCCTCTTAGTGTTTCTTTTCCCAGAGCAAAAATGGATAGACTGAAGGGTCTCGCAGACAATTTTAACACCTCGAGTTCCACCGACGTAGTATGAAGTCGCCTCTGAGGTGTGTGGAGTTTGGCCGCGTATTGCGATATCCGCGTCCTTTGAAGACACGGGCGAAGAAATATCACAAAAGGTTCTCCGCAACTTACAATTACGTCAGCAACACTCACGGTGTTGTCGATTTGAGAGATTTGGGCGGCTGTTGACAACGAGGTCGTGAGAGCCGATGAGGGAGAAATGATGTGAGAATACAGCTGCGCAGGATTGCAAGGGCGGGGGAAACGTGGGAGATCCCCGAGAGCGGCGTCGTCCGTCTCGATTCCCCCACTCGCGAAAATCCGGGAGTGACCCGACCGGGGGATTGAACCCGGTTCGTATTGGTGGGAGGCGAGCAGTCTAACTGCTCAGACACCGCGGCCCCACAACATCCACAGTGTAAATGACTCAGACGAACACGTTGGACTGTATATTATTCTACGTAGAGAAGACTAATTGATGGGTGAAATTTCAACTCGGGCATTATAATGGGGCAGAGACAGCTATAAATTAAAGTTGTACATTATAGTAAGCGTGCCTGGTGTTGTGTCAACTCGTAGGACGCTTGTAAATAGGGAACCAGAGACCAACATGACTGATGATCATGCAGTCTTTGTGAATATAAGCGACTCATTTCTAGATTTTCTTAATTAATCTCCACCGCATTCAAAATGTTACACAGGATTTTTTTTTTTGTCTAGGGCCAAATATATATTCAGTTGTCCTAACAATATATATTATTGAGCAAACGAAATTTAGAAAAGCAACAAAATTACTTTTGTTCGTCTAACAAAATATATGTTTCGAATAAACAAAATCTATATGTTGCACAAAAAAAAAATAGACTGTCAGCTAAATATTTTGTTAAATCAACTGTATATATTTGTTTGGCCACTCATTTGACTGCCTTCATTCGAAAATACAGTTAGAGAGTTTGTTTGTATTTTTCGTGACAATTGGGATAGTAACCTTGTTTGTTAGTGCATCTATTGATGCTTAACAATAGTATAAACACATTAATAAAACAATGCAACAAGAAACTGACAAGTAAAGCTGTAAAACTTGAGATATTTTTTTGTAAACGTTGTCCAATATTTGCAGTATATCTATTTAAAAGCTTTCCGACTTAAACAGTTGTCACATTAGCTGAGATTACTAAGGCGTAGCTCTCGGACACGATCTAAGTTCAAAACCAGATAAAACTATGTAAGTTTTTTTTTTTTTACATCGGCCCAAACAGTTTCATGTACGTGGAGCCAAACAAATATTTAATTGCACCAACCAAATCTTACAGTTTGGGGCAACCAAATGAGAACAACAAAATAATTTGGTTTCAGCAACGAAATATTTCATTGCCTCTAAACAAACTAATCATTTGGTTTGCACCAAACAAATCTTGTTTGATTCAACAAAACCTTTTTCTCAGCGTAACTGCGTTAAATCCTAGTTCATAATATATAACGCAATTTGTATGGGATCGTGTAACACATAACTGTCTTTATTATTTCGCAATGCAATCACGGGGTCAGCATTGAAGGTTTCCAAGAGGGCGTCAGCTTAGAGAAAGCCAGTACACCGCTTCGGAGTACTGAGCCGAGATGCTGTGATAATGTATATGATGTTCGTGTTTCGGGTGCCCGTAAGCTATGCTACTAGTTGTGCTTTAGAATATCGCTAGACATTTATGCTCGGTTGACTTGCCCTTAAAAGTCAGTAGTCGGTTGTGCGTCAATCACGGAAATTTTCTAATCAAGAAACCGAGTTCTGAGAAGATGAGCTTCTCGTAGCCATAGAAGTTAGCAACGAGAAAAACTTAGTGCCTCGCAGTAAAAATGTTTGTACTTGTTAAAAATAGTTTGGTGGAAACTCTTTGCCATAGATTTCCTTGTAACCTTAAGGCTTAAATATTGAATATTTACAATGCATTATTTAAAAAAAAATTGTTTATATACCTATATATTTATAATAAACTTGAAGTATACAAGGGGCCAAGGTGGCTGAGCGATTAGCACGCTCGCCTCCCACCACGGGGCGAACCGGGTTCAGTACTCGGCCGGGTCACCGGATTTTCGCAGGTGGGAATCGTGCCGGACGATGATGCCGTTGGTCGGCGGGTTATTCTCGGGGATCTCCCGTTTCCCCTTCCCCCCCCCAGTCCGGCGCCGCTCCGTATTCACTTCAATCACCCTCATCGGCTCTCAAGACCTCACTGTCAAGAGCCGCCCAAATCTCTTCACTCACTCACTTGAAGTCTACAACACATTCTTGTTAAAATTCAATCTTAGTTTTGCACGTTCCACTCTTGGATGTTTTGTGAAATTTGCTCTCGTATGTTTGTAGTGTTACAAAAATACCCTTGACAACCTTAGTCGCTCTGGCCTAAGAACGCACTTGGCTCCGCCTACCCAAGTGTGAAAGAGAGAGGCGGAGCGACTTGCAAAGCACCAACTACAGGTAGCTGGCAGGCGGGCAGACCAATCTGCAGACACTCCCTCCCACCTGCCGTACCACAGTCGTCCAATCGTCTCCTTCCCCCGGGGGTAAGTGGCCCGACATTGGCAGAGCTGCCAAGTCCCTAAGTTACGGCGGCGCGACTATTGATTTAAAATAATTCTTTGTACAGATGCAAAAGAAATGCAGCGTACATAACCCATTAAAAAACTCCTGTCGTTTTAATAGGTTGCGAAAAATGAACGTTTGTAGTAATTAGGGAGTTTTCGCATGTTAAACCAACGTACGGCATTTGACCACCTGTACACTCGGGTCGGCGACTTCTGTTTAGTCTGATGGTTAAGCGCATTCTCCATCGCAGAAGTACTCTTGAAGCATGACGTGGCTATTTCATTCAGCGATCTCCAGTTTTTTTTTTTTTTTTTTTTTGCGTTCATTCCCACACAACTATAGGAGCGCTAAACGAAAAAGCCAGGCGGTCAACATACAAAGCCCGAGTTGCAGTGGTGATTTCGAAAGCCCCGTTCAGCCCGGAACGCATTCCACGCTGCTCAGAATTGGTCGACTGGCAGCCGGGGAATGAGATATAGTGTTGCCAGATGCTCGAAAATTAATATCCGCCCCCCTACCCCCTCCGCCATCCACAAAGACCACTTCTGACTCATCGTCGTGCTGGCAGTGGTGCGTGCCTGTGCCATATGTCCATGTATCCGTGATGGTGGTAGATGGATCTTCCGAACACAGGAGAAACACTGGCCAGGTGACAAGTGGCCACGACCGAGAATGTTCTGAGGGGTGATAGGGGGTGTGGGACGCCGAGGACCTTGGTCCTAGGGGGAACGCGCTCCTGGACGCCCCAACTAGACACTCCGAAAACCCTGGGATGGCCCAAGGCTAAGAGGGGTCTATGTAATCTTAAATTATTATTATATTATCTGTAGTCTCTCTCTCTCTCTCTCTCTCTCTCTATATATATATATATATATATATATATATATATATATATATATATATATATATATATATATATACATACACAGTATATCGCTACAAAAGTCAGATACTCAGTGATGGCATTTATCACCGGTAACTTTTGATGGTTTCTTCGAAAGAATAGCCCCGCGTAGTAAGAGAAAGCTAAATAATAAGGGGCGACGGTGTCTGAGCGGTTAGACAGCTCGCCTCCCACCAAGGCGAACCGGGTTCAATCCCCGGCCAGGTCACTCCCGGATTTTCACATGTGGTAATAATACCGGGCGATGCCGCTGTTCAGCTGGTTTTCTCGAAGATCTCCCATTTCCGCCGCCCTTTCATTCCGATGCTGCTCCACTCAATCGCCCTCATCGGCTCTCAAGACCACGCTGTTGAGAGCCGCCCAAATCTCTTCACTCATTAAGTAATAATTCCGGAATTTCCTGTAGCAGAAGATGGAATTCTTCATGTGTTAAAACATCGTTAGTGTTTGAGAATATATTCACTTGTTGCATAAAGAGCTGCTAATAATATCAACCACAAATTCAATTCATTCCTCCCCAATATATTACATAACGGTGTAACGATACTGACAGAGTTCCAAATATAAAATCGGTTCGTTGCAAAGATAAAATTTCGCATTTTTCTGTAACTGAAAGAATGGACTGAAAAATTCCGCTAATCCCTTTTTCTACCCTGAAAAGATCTATCCATCTAGAAAATAGCTTTTAGTCCAGAATAGCAGTTAAGCTCCTCGTTAATTTTCATAAACAGTCGGCGATCACCACGTGTGGCGAATGATACGAAACTATATAAAATATTTATAATTTCGATTTTGCTTATGTTAATCTTGCTGTTTAACAACCGACTTCATGTAAAGAAGCTAACTTTAGAATAGTCTACGCAACCGAGCAGGATGGACGCTCATTAATTTGGCATTTCCAGAATTCGAATCCTGTAAATCATGTTTGAAGGCGCAGAGCACGTTCCCACACACTCTGTCTCCTGTATCATGCTGTTTAATTTAATGCATGCAATAATTTTGAATTTTTACGTCTCTCTTGACGGTTTTCCCTTGCTCTTCATAGTTAAGACTAGCTCTAAGTACACTTAGGGAGGTTTAGTCATGGCCCCAAAGTGCAGACTATGGCTGCCCAATCCCTCTTTGCCGCGATGCGTGTCTCCTTGCATGATTTTCCTTCCTTGTACGGGTAAGGGGTTAGCCCTGAGACACAATAAAATCCCGCCCTACCTTCGGGCTTTCATTTCACGTAACACTTAGATCAAAGTAGAGCAGACAAAGAAAGCAAGCTTAGCCCATCAATGAGCTCAGATTAAATGAATGCTGGTAGGTTGCGCTAGACGAACAATAAATGAAATTCGCTTAATGTAAAATGTGCAACGCCATTGTCCCGCCGCAATGCATCAAAACATGTGCTATGTCTGGTTGACCACTTACGTAGCGACGTATTACATCACAAACGAACCCAACCAATCAGGTGCTTCCAGGCAAACACCAGAACCACAGGGAAGAAAAGCACACAGAGAAGAAACAGCGTTGAGGTTGTCTTGATGTGGGCTTGCCCATTCTCTGATTGGCTATAACGACTCTCTAGAAGCTGGCCTTGTTTCTCTGATTCGCTACTGCGTACTTCTGAAGGTTTGCTGTTGGCTGGACTGCCAGCTGGCAAGTTAGCTACCAGGTGCTGATTGGTCAAAAACATTTAGATGTATATTGCCGGTCAGTAGCGCCATTTTGCTGGCGTTTGCTGGCGGAGTTCGCGAAATAAGCGGCTATTTCCCTCTATAAAAGCTGTTCCCGATCAAGTGAGCACTTTTGAAATCAACGTTAGGAAAAAGTCACTGCCCCTACCTGCATTTTGTTTAACGGGCGCACTGAGTGACATGCGCCCAGTAAAGTTGGTAACGATGAAGGGAAAATAGTTCCCTACCTCAACGTCGAATAAAAAAATGCTAGGTAACCATTTGTAATAACTTGAAAGATTTATTTCGGTCTCTGTTTTTTTACGCATCGAATAGTAAAAATTAACATGATTGTAGAGCATTTACTTTCCTAATAACTTAACACTATCACATGAATCCACATTTCGTTAACATAAACCACCGGTAATCTGTTCTTCCCCAGACTATCATTTTTTTCTCATTCTCCTTTCAATACCTTTCACTCCATGCAACAGTGCATGTTCTCTCCATTACTACAAGTCTCTTGTTTTTGCATTTCTTCAATCGGAAGCCAATCTTCTTTACGATTTATCGCAATGTTTCCTTGCTTCCGCGGATATTAATGTCTGTTCGTAATACAGAAAGTAACTTCTTTAATGGAGGCACTTCTTTCCTATGAGCATAACAATTTTGGCTTGTACGTCAAACACACAAATCAAAATCATCTAACAATTTTTGGGGCGTTCATCTTCCGTTTATTCCCAGGCGTACATAGATTTTTGCCTGTTAGTTTTCCTACTATCATTTCCTTCCTTATTTTACATATTGTTGCCTCGGATTTTCCTGTTGCATCTGCTGCTCGCTTTGTTGCATTTTCAATAGGATACGCATGTTTCCCAGATATCTTCTCTTCATCAAAAAATGAAATAACGTTTCCTATTATTTCGTGGCCTCCACTATGAATAGTGGGACGTTTTTTTACTACACGAAGCCATAATGTTATTAACATTTACACTAGCGCTCATATAGTACTCGTTTGAGACGGTCAACTACTTGCGTACTAGTAAATAGGTACTCCTTCAGGCTACGTTTAATTGCTACCAGCAAACAAGACTAGTCTTGTCGATTTTCATGCAGTGCAGACTGTACATGCACGTGTCACAGCTGCTCGCCTCTGATTGGTTCGCTGGGTTTTACCCTAGTCCACCTTCTCTCTATCTCGCGGTCAGACCCGCAGAACCACGTTCTTTTGGAGATATTTTGTTGTCTCGGCCGAATTATACCTTCCATCCATCGTTACCAAATTTACTGGTGGAATGTCACTCAGTACGCAGGCAGGAGCAGCGAATTTGTTCTAAGGTTCACATCTAAAGTACTCACTTTATCGTGAACGGGCCTTTACAAGTGAGGGCGCACGAATTAGGTACGTTGTAATTTTGTGTAATTTTCTAAACTTGGTTGAGGCGGAGGATTGTACTGGAAGCAGAACTTTATCAAGGCTTCGGAAAAGTGTCAAGTTACCGCAAGTGGATTATAGTAGGGGATTACGTTTTTTCCAATCGCGGTGGGGAAAGCACCTAATAATAATAATAATAATATAAGAAATCGTCTTTATTTGGCGCAGTTAAGGCATATCTGCCTTCTCTTATACTGAACCATTTTACGATTTTCACTTGCTTATTACAGCTTAGAAAAGAAGAAGAAGACCCGCCAGCGAGGATGAATCACCGGGGTGAGGTGGAGATATATAACTTTCACGCTGGCCGGTTGTTCACCCGTGGGCCCCGCCCGCCAAAACCGCGTCTGCAATTCCGGGAAAACCTTTCCACCGCGTATAGAGTCCGGTCGCGTGTCTCGTTCGCGACTAGAGCGCTCGCTCAGCTCCCGCGCGACCAAACATTCTCGATTCCCTTGCGGGGGTCGCCCCAGGATTCTCGCACGTGGGTAAAACCTGCTCACTGTTAAGTGAGCACTTTTGAAATCATCCTTAGGAAAAAATGCAATGTTCCTCCCTGCATTTATTTTAATGGGCGCGCTGAGCGACATGCGTCAAATACAGTTGGTAACGTTGGAGGGAAAGTTGTTCCATGTCTAAACGTCGAATAAAAAGTGTTACGTGACCGTTTGTGACGTCTTAAATTATTTATTTCACTTTCTGTTTTTCTTTTCTTTTTTTAATGAATCGGAATGTAAAAGAGCAGATTTGTAAAACATTTACTTTTATAATGATTTTAAAGTCGCACTTGATCAACGTATGAATAAAGTGATGAGGCTCATGACAATGTTAACTTTAAATAAGTCGAAAGAATACACAACGTGCATTTAAGTAGTAGTTCTTAAACAGGGCTTTCAAAAGTGCTCATTTTACCGTGTACGGCCTATACCGTGCCGGACAATGACGCTTATCGGCGGGTTTTCTCGGGGATCTGCCTTTTTCCCCCTTACCGACATGACATGAAGACAATATCTCCCCAGAAGACGATATTCTCGAGAAGTGTATCGAAATATGCTAAGTGTAAATAGGATGGATGGCATGTGGTTTCGTGGGCATAGGCGTGCGCGGAGTCTGGAGATTGAATTTTGGTTTTGAACCGTGTGGGGGGGGGGGGGGGGTTGTCAGCCACGAAATATTGACATTAAAAATACGCACATAAGAATATACTGTGATTTTAAACATGCTCATTACAGATATCATACGCTAAATTATGATACTTATTTTTAATTTAGTGACAGTTTCAAACATACAGTCTGTCTAGTGAAAAAATATCTGAATGGCAGTATTATTTTAATTTTCCTAGTAATCTGATGCAATGGGGCCGCGATGGTGTAGTGGTCAGAATGCTCGCCTCCTACCAAAGCGAACCAAGTTCATTCCCCGGCCGGCTCGTTCCCGATTATCGCAAGCGGGCATCGTGCCGGATGATGCCGCTGGTCAGTGGGCTTTCTCGGGATCTTCCTCCCCCCTTACAGTCCGGCGCTGCTCCATACTCACCTCACTTCACCTTCATCGGCTCTCAATACCTCGATGTTAAGAGCCGCCTAAAGTTCTCTTTTGCATATTGGGTGCGAAGGCATTTTCTTACTTTAGTAACCAATCACAAGTAGGTTACTCTGATAGTGTGCGTCTATGACTCGATGGAAGACGCGTAAAAAGTACATCATCCAGTTACGAAAATGTATCTGTTCCAACGTGTCATAAAATTCAAATAGTCGTGAAATCTTTTCGCGAAAACCGGGCGTCACAAGTCATAGATAACACGATAACAGCTCAGGGATGTGAAATACCAGTAAAGACATAAGATAAACAAACAACAGATAAGACCTTGCAGAATGTAAGTGCGGGGGGGGGGGACGGGAGCCCTCCGAGAAAGGCCACTGACCAGCGGCATCGTCCGGTACGATTCCCACTTGCGATAATCCGGGAGAGACTCCGCCGGGGTTTGAACCGGGTTCGCCTAAGTGGGAGGCGAGCAGTCTTAACAGCTCAGCCGCCGTGACACGAACTATTTTTGATACGGAATATAAGTGAGACGGCAAAATTTTCAACAGCGAGACGGCGTTCGTCCGGGCGAACGAAGATCCGGACTTCGCTATTCCGTGCGCGTGACCAGCCTTATTTCCTTCTTCCGTCGTCGGGATTTTCAGGTTCAAGGACGCCCCCCCCCCCCCCCGCACCATCTACCCAGGAGCAAGTCACGCCCGCTTCTTGGCCATGCTCTCGTTTCTCCAGAGCAGCAGTGGCGGCCGCGACGTCGTGTGGCAACCTCCCTGAGGTCGACCGCCGTCGAGGTAAGGTCGATTCTCTTCGAGCCAGGTCGCCTTATCTCCGCGGCCGAGGCTCCGCAAAACCAGTTCTCACACGCCTTTAACTGCCGGCTGAGAAAAAAATATATATATATATCGATATGACGGTAGAAATACCGTCGACCGAGGACGTGCGTCGCAAGGACGAACACGAAAAAAAAAAAAAAAAAAAAAACCTTCGTTCGGGGTGTAACCCTTTCATTTCCAAATTAACCCGGCCGGTCCCGCATTAATTTCTGAGCTCAACTCAACTTTTTCTTCTCGCAAACAGCTTGCTGTTACGTGTTTGCAGATGTCAGCGTTAAGAGTATGACGGACCCCCGTGGGAACTCCACGTCCAAGGTCAAGAAACGAGGGAGCGATAAGGGCGACACTGACACGCACGCCTAGTGCCTCATCGCTCCGACACGCAAGGCGTGCAGTGTTTCCGTCGCAACGCTGCACTGTGTATCTGTACACACAGTGGTTTTATTTATTACACGTGATGAAAGACCGTAGATTAAACTACGCCCGTATCTCTTGCACCTTAAGGACGCTGCTTAGGCAAGCTTTAAAAATGCGATATTTGACCATTTTCACGAAATTTTTTTTTTTTTCTCCAAGAATACACTTAATATGACAAAAGTAAAAATAAATAAATAGTGCCATACATAAGAGTTTTTTTTTTTTATCTTTTCTGACAAAAAGTCGTATTTGCAGAACATTTATTTACCGAGGAAGGCTTATCTGCGCAAACAACTATTTCACGAAATATGCGGAGGTCCATCCGACTCTTAACCATTCGCACAGATGAGAGACTCGCACACTTCAACCAATCAAATTACTCGGAAAGAAGACGATCACAATGCCGGCTACTGAGTCGTCCTGTACAGCGCAGACTTTAAATACCTTTCACACACATGTCCTGGATCATGGGTACCGGGACTGAACGAGCCTGATGTCTAATTGTACGCACGTGGTGTCTTCTTCCGCCCCATGTAAAACCAACATTGCCACGGCCCTTAGCACTTTATTCATGCGTCGGTCAAATGAGCTGCGTAATTATTAGAAAAGTAAATATTTTAAAAATCTCCTCGTTTTCACACTTCTACGCATTAAAAAAGCAGAAAGCGAAAGAAATAATTTAAGTTATCACAAATGGTTGCCTACCACTTTTTATTCGACGTTCAGATATGGAACTACTTTCCATACTTCGTTACCGACTTTACTGGGCAAATGTCACTAAGTGCGCCCGATGTAATATATGTCCAGGCAGGACCAGTGACTTTTTCTAAGGTTGATTTCAAAAGCGCTCACTTTATCGTGAACTGTCTTTAGTTTGTTTATCATAACAGCTTTATGTTCAGTGCTAAATGATATGAACCAGTCATATCATAGAACAGCGACATGGTTTATCAATCGGTTACTCACAGGAACGACCATTGGCAGAGACCTGAAGAATTCGCGGATTCAGATTGGATGAAGCTAGAGTTCAGAACACGTATGTTTACATAACTTTAGCCATTGGTCCACAACATGTTTGACACAACCTGGAGAACGCTGGCCCAATCGTCGCCTTCCACTGTGACAGCAGGCAACCAATATAGGCATATTTTTATATAAGACTCTATAGTATAGCCAGTAGGTCATAGTACTCGCGAATTTTTCAGGTCTCTAACCATTGGGCATATAGAGAACTGCAAAATTTACATCTACATTTTTCAATAAGTTCATCATTAGATCATACTTGATCTGACATGCCTTATAGGCTGTTCACTATAAAGTGAGCACTTTTTAAGACCCTTCCAACAGACATTAATCGCTAATAAATATATCTTCTTGCAGTCTCACGCTTTAAATTTTGAGGGTGGTGAAATGTATTCTCTGTATTTATTGGTCACATTGTAATGTTTATGTAAAAAAGCAGCAATAAGGTGGAAATTGGATGAAAGGAAAAATTTAGAAGGCCCTTAAAAAGTGCTCACTTTACCGTGAACAGCCTGTAGGAAACTCTGCGCCAGTAAATGAACACTTCACGATTGTGTAGTCCAATCACATGCAGTCCAGTCGAAAAATCAAACTCTTCACATCTGTGCAGCAGCCAATGGAGAACCGACGCCGGCTCGAGAATATACAGCACTGTGTAGTTTAGCCAGATGCCAAATAATAACGCGAATTTTGCAGGTCTGTAGGCATTGGGCATCACAGAGTACAGTGCCGGTCAAATATAAACTTCTTGTTCAACATGTTGGCGCCCGTCTATTGCGGGCAATGATAGGACTAACAACGAGGTCTTCAGAGCCGATGGGGGTGGAACGAGGAATGCAAGGACGTAGGGAACGGGAGAACCCCGAGAAAACCCGCGCGATCAGCGGATTCGTCCGGCACAATTCTCACCTGCGAAAATCCGTGGAGCGACTTCTCCGGGAATCGAACCCGGTCCTTATTGTTGGGAAGCGAGTAGTGTGACCACTCACTACTGCGGGGGCTCTTCCCCGTGAAGATACTTGTGCAGCGTTTACTTCAACTTCCTACATACTCACCAGTCTCTTGTCAACTCAGAGATTAGGTAGAGACATTTGAATAAATAGATTCGAAACTAGTTAAATAACAAATTCACCGTCACCCGGACGAACTGCTGCCTTCCTGCACACATAACGTCGGAGTGCAGGACCCCTTGGAAATTTCCACGCCCACATAAGTAGTAGAAATCCCATATAATTGAAAACCTTTCAATTTTCCTATAGTAATTGTTCTCTTGGCAGTTGTTTCCCATCATAAGTTAAAGTTAAATAAATAATACATAAAATTTTATAGTTTAAGTTATAATATAGTAGATAGGTTAAAAAAATATTAAATTTTTAATGATTATACTTCCTTTTAAATTAAAACCCCCGCCCCTAAAAATAATATTAATTAATATATCTGGAATTCGTATAGCAGTCATGACTTTTGATTGTATCACTGGGGGGGGGGGGGGATTAAAAATATGTCCAAAGATCCCCCTTTCGGTTACTGCTTAATATAAGAGTTGAATAATGTTAAATAGGAAGTCCATAAATTTTGCTTTGTTTTAAATAGTCTATATATAATAAAGTTCAGCGAAAGTACTGATAAAATTTTAATTTTGTTCTGTAGCTTTATTTTGTATGCTGATTTCGTTACTCGGAGAAAATATATCCTTTTATCCACTCTGGCCGATCAAAATTCTGTTACTCCAATACCGAACACATGTACCGTAATCCGCGGGCGGATTTCTCTTGAGAAAAACAATTAATAAAATGCAATAACTAACGCGGTATCTTTCGCGAACTGTTCTGAAATTCGACACTTCAGGAAAGCTTTTCGCGAAAATGGACGTGCCACTAATATTGGCAGTAGGCCGCCGAAAAGTGTGCAGAGCTTCAGCAAAACAAGTTTTATTACGTAACCGACCAACGTGCCTGAGTGAGGTCTGCTTACGAATAGCATTTAAGAAACGTTACGCGTCTGTGTACATTTTTCACTTCCTCCATTTCTCTCTGAAGCATGTTTTTGTGACAGTGAACTTGGCTCAAGCGGATGTTTTCACGGTCATATCTAGGTATGAGAATTCCGGTACAAATCATTAAAAAAAGGAAAAGGACGTGCATCAAACCTTGATTTATTATTATTACGTCATAAAATGGTAGGGTCTCAGCTGAAAGTCTCAATAGAGGCGCGTTATCGACGGCAAGACTGCGCGCTAGTTCAGTGATTTGCGCGTAGAGACGATGAGAGAGTCGATGCGCATGTCTCGGTGGCCCCTAGCGCTCCCACGTTTTTGGACCTCAGAAATGCGAAATTCCTTCAACCAGACGGCCACCTTAACAGCTTTGGTTTCGAATCACCCACTAACAAATGGCATTTGATGGCCAAGCGATAGGCTTGTCAAGTGTATGATGGTTATTTGCTGCCGTGTACAGCAGACACCATAAATTTAATTACGTTGCATCATATGCACTGCTTGTGAACAGTATCTGTCGCGAAAACGGTTTACCAGGACAAATCTTATCCATTTGTGCTGTTCTTGCTACATTTAGGCACTTCTTTAGGGGACAAACTAGATTTCAATATCTTACAATCTTAAGTACGCACGGTATTACGATGACTTCACGTTTCACGTAACAAGTAACGAGAAACATGTTCACGTGCACGTAAAACGTTATCGTTTTCTGTAGTATGTTATGATGGTCCGTGTAATCACGTTATCTTTGTGTAGTGAATAAAAATGCAGGAGATAAGTTTTGCTGTTTTCAGATCGAAAACTCTCGAAATTCTTGATATACTGGTGTATATTTTGTATTTTGATATTGATGTGGCATACACAGGTTGCGGAAGTATGACGTTCGTGATTTATATAAACTGTAAAATGTTAGGAGATCGCCATAACCTCAATAACGAAATGTGTCTATGAGATGTAGCCACGTTTTTTTTTTGCGTATATGCAATAAATCGTATGTAATAAACTTTCATCTGCAGAGAAAATTAAAATTTTGTTTAATGTAATATGCCTACTATGCATTTAAAACTTAACGGTAAACATTGTGTATTTCACGTATATGAATTTGCACCAATGAGAAATGTAATTAATAAACTGCTGCAATATAAAGATTCCTAAATTTTTTACGGAATAAAAAATATATGATTTTAATTGACCTTCTATTACATTTCCGTTCTTATTCCCGGAGAAAATTATATTTGCGGAACATGAAGTAAGAACGTAAGCAGACGACATCGCGGAAAAAAAAAGCAAAGATAACAAATCAAAGTCCCTATTGTGATTGGGTAGCGAGATCACGTGGTGCATTCACATACCACGTAACACGCAAAAGCTATATGCTGACGAGGTGTAACCGGCTTACGTGTACGTGTTTCTGGTTACGTGTTACGTGGCACGGAATCAACGTAATACCGGCCTTACTTTCGCAATTGTCCACAACTTACTTTTCGCGTACTGGAAGACTCTGAGCAACAAACAAGCAACGAAATGCAAGCCCAATCATGTTCTCTCACTGTGTCAGCAAACAGCCGTAAGTAGGGACATCCGATTATAACGAATAAAGTCCCTGTATTGTTTATTTCAAAACTAGCAGCCCGCCATCGCTTCGCTAAAGTTTTATGCTGTTATTAAAGTACACACCTAATGCGAATACCCGTAATTACGTGCGACTACCCGTGACTACCCATGATTACCTGCGACTACCCGTGACTACCTGCGAGTACCTGCGACAACTTGCGACAACGTGCGACTACTTGCGACTACCTGCAACAACTCGTGAAAACTTGCGGCTGCATGCGACTACATGCGACTACTTGCGACCACATCCGACAACCTGCGACTACTTGCGACTACCTGCAACAACTTGTGAAAACTTGCGGCTACATGCGACTACTTGCGACTACATGCGACTACTTGCAACCACATCCGACAACCTGCGACAACTTGCGTGAAATGAAGGAAAATTTTTAAACACCGATGACTTGATCTAGTAACTTATACCAACATATTTCTAAACTTGTTACAAGTATTTAGTTTAGTCTATATCGTGTTTTGTGAACTACATCAACTTGTAATATTTTTGTCCTTATGTATATTTTGTAATCTTGTCAGCCGTATTTTTCTCGGCTTTTCATTATTGTGTAAATATTCCCTTACGGGCAATGCTCAAGGTTCTCAAACATGCTTTGGTCGCCTTTATGGACCTGAAAAAATTTAATTAAATAAAACTGAACTGACTGAGTGAGTGAAGAGATTTGTGTGGCTCTTAAACAGCGAGGTATTGAGAGCCGATGTGGATGAAGTGAGGTGAGTATGGAGCAGCGCCGGCACTGAAAGGTCCGGGGAAACGGGAGATCCCCTAGAAAACCCGCCGACCAACGGCATCGTCTGGTACAACTCTCACTTGCGAAAATCCGGAAGCTAGCCGGCCGGTAATCGAACCCTTGTTCGCCTAGGTGGGAGGAGTGTAATCTAACCACTAGACCACTGCGGCCAAAAGTGAACTGAATATCAGCTTTCGCGACTGAATGTTTTCAAGAGCCACGCGTGTTAGTTGCATGCCTGTGATAATCACAAAATTTAGTAGGTCTACTAAACTCACCGAATTCTGATTGGCCCAGGCATATACACGCTATTCACATTAAAATGAGCACTTTTGAAAGCCCTGCTTAAGATATACTTGCATGTACTTTGTGTATTCTTCCGCCTTATGTAAGATTAACTTTGCCATGTGCCTCGTCACTTTATTTACGCGTCGGTCAAGTAAAAATGTGAAATTATTAGAAAAGTAAATATTGTACAAATCTGCTCGTTTTTACACTTCGGTGCAATAAAAAAAAAAAAAACAGAAAGCGAGAGAAATAATTTAAGTGATCACAAATGGTTACCTAACACTTTTTATTCGACGTTAATATATGGAAGTATTTTCCCCTCCATCGTTATCAACTTTACTGGGCGCATGTCACTCAGTGCATCCATTAAAATACATGCAGGTAGAGAAAGTGGCTTTCTTTTAAGGTTGATTTCAAAAGTGCTCACTTTATCACGAACAGCCTTTACCGCTGTGTATTCTCACAAAGACAGTAACCAAAGAAATAATTGCAAGTGCTAACTTACGCTTTTTAAGTGTAGTTTACATGGGACTCCTTTCATGAAAGTCAGATGTCCTTTCATGAAAGTCAGATGTCCTTAGCATGAAAGTGTAGTTTACATGGGACTCCTTTCATGAAAGTCAGATGTTCTTAGCATGAAAGTGTAGTTTACATGGGACTCCTTTCATGAAAGTCAGATGTCCTTTCATGAAAGTCAGATGTTCTTAGCATGAAAGTGTAGTTTACATGGGACTCCTTTCATGAAAGTCAGATGTCCTTTCATGAAAGTCAGATGTTCTTAGCATGAAAGTGTAGTTTACATGGGACTCCTTTCATGAAAGTCAGATGTTCTTAGCATGAAAGTGTAGTTTACATGGGACTCCTTTCATGAAAGTCAGATGTCCTTTCATGAAAGTCAGATGTTCTTAGCATGAAAGTGTAGTTTACATGGGACTCCTTTCATGAAAGTCAGATGTCCTTTCATGAAAGTCAGATGTTCTTAGCATGAAAGTGTAGTTTACATGGGACTCCTTTCATGAAAGTCAGATGTCCTTAGCATGAAAGTTTTTCAAATGCAAAAGTATGTGAATTTTTAGCGAACTGGGCACTGAACTAGCCCGTTTTGCGGTCCCTGGAGATAGGTCCTTCTTGCGTGGATTTTATGAAGTCGGTGTTGTTTGACCGCAGTCCTAAACTTCTGTATTCGCCCACAAGAAAAAAAAAGTCTGAGTAATAATAAAAAATGAATAGAATTACGCAACACACAAGTAACGAAACTAGGAGAGATATTCGGCTGTACAAAATGCTCGCAAACACACCTCTGGAATATACAGAGATAGTAGGAAATTTGGTGACGGTTGAAAGAAATCACTTACAAATATATATTTGACAGTCTTTTCTTATATCATGTTATCATGCAGAGTAACTTGTGTAAGTTCCTGTAGTAGTTGCGTGCGAAAAAAGGAAATGTTACGTACGGGGCATAAGAGAATGGACAGCGAAACATGTGTTGTTTTGTTTTAAAACGAAATATTATCGAAACTGCAGATAATGTAAATATATTTATTTACAAGAAAAAAAATCTTGTACTGCTTTAAAATGTACGTCGTTTTGCCGATATTATTGACATATAATTTTATTGTCTATTTTACACACTTGCAGTTTTGCATATTATTTTCACTACGAACGTATGTAAACTTTGTCACGCGTGTAATCCAAGTAATTTGAATCTATGGATTTATAAATTTTCTTAACTGTGTTATTTTTCTTTTATCTTCATGATTAGGATTTTTACGTTAGATGTGCGGTGGAAATCAAACATTGTTTAGCTTAATTAGGTTAGCTAGCTTACGTTTTGTATTTTTCTTACAGGTCATTATTTTAATTTTTTCTTTGGTCTCGTTTTTGTGAATATTTATGATTTCATTACAGTGTTGTACTTGCTTTGAGACCCTATACTATAGGGTTTAAGTTGTTAGGCAGTTTGAAAGTGGTCCATGAGACGGGTCCCGTAGCTCCTAGCTTATTATTGGCCCGCAGGTTTAACCCTGGCATGTGATTGGCTGGAATGTCAGGCCCCTTAAATTATCTTCAGTCAATCTGCCCTAACGCTCTCTCTTCCTGCAGCAGCCATCACGTACAGCTATAGGCGTAGGACCCTCTTTCGTAAGAGAACGAAGGGTAGGGTTGTTTATTTTGTTTTAGGGTGTTTTAGGCTTCCCCCGACATATATTTTGTGATTTTAAGGCATCAGCGGCGAAAGAGCAGTTTAAATTTCCTTTCCCGCTAGGTTTACTGTCAGGAGGTAGAAGTCCGTTAGGCCGGTGTCAGGTAATTTTTCTGGATTTAATTACACGTCGTACAGCCTTAATAATAAACCCCCTTACACCCTGAGGGAGCCTACGAGACCGTCGTACTTATTAACATCAGATACAGCTACGAGAGCGCCGAGGTACCTGCAGAACCAGGTGAAAATATTAACTTTCATTTTGTGGTGCGGAATCGACGGCCATAACGATGCGTCCCAGCCGCCATGTTTAATCGCGCCCGCACTGCATAAGCCAGCATTAAAATTTGCTCGCGGAAAACCTGAGCTAGACTCCCTGTGCCTGCCTGAACTAGTTACAGTACTCAGAAGATTTTAATGTCGTGCAGAATATTAATATTCAGACAGTTGAGAAACAGTGCCCTTTAATTCGTTTTTATTTTACGTGTGAACTTTGACTGTGGACCTGGCAAATAAATACGTTAACCTGGGGACTGTTCATTCTAGGCATGGCCACTTATCAGCTGTAATAGGATTGTTTGGTTTCATAGATTTCTAGCTGATTGCCACCAGGATTTTTCTAACCCAGTTGCTAAGAAAAAATTGAAAAGAATTCTGAATAAAAATTAATGGTAAAATAATTTCTGCCAGTCGTCCTAGTTTTTCATTTGCATTTTTCCCATGTTCCTCACTCAAGTGTTTGTGTTAATTTTTAAATATTTATAAATTGATGAGAAAAGGGTTTCGTACACAAATTGTGTACGATAATGTGTGCGCCTGTTAGTTAAGGTGTTGAGCATCGACGGAGTTTCTCCTGCTCGGCCCAGGCTAGCACCGGGCATAAGTGACAACTAACTGGGTATGTCGCACATACACACATACATGCAGTCCTAATTATATTTCACTACATACCATGTAAAGTTACTTACTTTACAATGTCCAATAATTTTACGCGTAATTAAAATTTAAAATGAGAACTCTTCGGTTTTGGGGTTTAAAAAAATTGAAAAAAGAAAAAAAAAAAATCCAAACCATTTACAAAAAGTAAACACTCGAATTCAAAGTAAATATTCAAATTTATTTTAAGATCTGCTTAGAAAAAGTAGTGTAATAAATAGGAGACCGCCACAAATGAAAAATATCTTTCTTTACATTCAATTATATATAATTAAAAAAAACAGTATTTTATGTATAGTTATAATGTATGTTATTTCTGCAAGTGAGATGTTGTTACTCATATATCTCAAAAACAATAACACTGCAATTTCGTAATATGGAAAACTACGATTCTTTTTTATTTTATTTAAATGATATGTTTTTTTTCCCTCCAATTCGAGCAGCGATCAAAACAAGTGTAATGTTATGAACTTTCTCTATACGGCCAGCTTTAGAAACTTAAATTTTTTCCACTATAGTCATTACTTGTGAAACCTGTTTTCTACGAAAAGATTTACTCACAATTTAGATTTCATTATTTTATATGCACACTAGTATTTCCCTTTAGGTTATTAGTCGCTCGTATTTGTGGGAAAACATTTTCTTACATTACTGGGTCAGGCGGAATAAACATCTGGGATTAGTGGGCAGGTACATAAAACGCCTATTAAATAAAAAATTGCCCACTTGTGAAAGTGAGTACGAAGTAGGAGTAGGATTTTTTTTAAATATAAGCTGTCATAACTTTTGTTCGTTTCGGACTCAGGCATCCGTAGTCATCGACTCCCCAAGTGTTGCAATAGGCGACAATGCTCTACATGGCACTGTGAACTACCTGTGAACCTCGCAGCGTTCACATCGCCGTAATTAAACACGTGAGTAGCGCTGTGAAACCCATACATGTAGGTGCGATTGTCCTCCAGCTGTCATTCTTATTTCACGGCTCTTAGCTAGGCGTAGCGTAACCTCCGAGTTAGCGTGTACGTGCTAAGAAATCTCAAGAGACCGTTGTGGCCGCGGTGATGCAGTGGTCAGACTACACACCTCCTGCTTTGGCGAACCGGGCCCAATTCCCGGCTGGATCGCGTGTGGGTATCATGCCGGACGATGCCACTGGTCGGCGGGTTTTCTCGGGGATCTCCCGTTTCCTCTCGCCCTTACATTCCGTCGCTGCTCCACACTCACCTCGTTACGCCCTCATCAGCTCTCAAGACCTTCCAAATTTCTTCACACACTCTCGTCACTCAGCTTTAAGTGGTGACTGTACGATTTTAATACGACGCTGTGTTCAGAAAGGATACAGCATTGTCGCTTAGTTTAAAACACTGTGTGGCAAAAGCATACATATTATAAATAGAAGGCTAGAGGCTGTTCACGATAAAGTGAGCACTTTTGAAATCAGCCTTAGAAATAAGTCACTGCCCCTACCTGCACATATTTTAACGGGCGCCCTGAGTGACATGCACCCGGTTAAGTTGGTAACGGTGGATAGAAAGTGTTAGGTAACCATTTATGATAATTTAAATTATTTCCTTCGCTTTCTGTTTTTTTTTTTTTTTTTTTTTTATCGAAGTGTAAAAACGAGCAGATTTGTAAAATATTTACTTTTATAATAATTTCATAGTTTCAATTGATCGACCCACGAATAAAGTGATGAGGCCCATGGCAGTGTTAATCTTACATAAGGCGGAAGAATGCACGACGTGCATACAAGTAGATCTTAAGCAGGGCTTTTAAAAGTGCTCATTTTGTTGTGAATCGCCTATAGTTTCAGCGATTTGTTTCAAACTTCTCAACGACCAAATTTATGAATGAGCAACGAAACATCAACTCTCGTTTATGTCGTGAAAAAAAAAAAATTTCCATTGAAGAATTCCATAGTTTCGCAAAAATTAGATATATATATATATATATATATATATTATATATATATATATATATATATATATATATATATATAACTGCTTTCCGCCGCTCTACAATAGTTTGTTGACGGTAAAGTAAGAACTTCGGAAGCCCTGCTTAAGATCTACTTGTCAGCACATCGTGTATCCTTCCACCATATGTAAAATTACCAAGGACCTGATTACTTTATTCATGCGTCATTAAAGAGAAACTAAAAAATTATTCTAAAGGTAAATATTTTACAAATTTTCTAAGCCAGACACTCGTATGAATTTTAAAAAACCAGAAAGAAAAATAAATCGTCGTAGTATTGTGGTATATCAGTACACAATCATTTATATGTTCTGAAGACTGGTATGGAAATAAACACATATATTGTTTTGGACTTTATGGCACCTTATTTTTACAGGGTGAGGAAGGATCGCCTAGAGGGGCGCACAGCTGATGAACGTGTTTGTTTACATCCTCATATTCAAAAGACAAGCCCTTTCAATGTGAATAAGATACTTTTACTCATTTCAACTTAATCAAATTGCATTAAAGATTGGTTAGAGGAATTGTGCAAACATCGTAAAGGCACTTCTTTACATAAAGAATGTTCTAACATCTAATCCTGTTCACGTTGTTTATGGTAGATGTACTGGCGGGAAAGATGTTTAAAGTTAGGACACGAAGAGTTGGTTTGGACAGCCAGCGTGCTCTCTCTACTTCGTATTTATTCTATACGGTTGGTGATCCAATTTTTCCTTCCCTTATTTTTCTAACTTACCTTAAATTTAAGGGCCAGTTTTACCAATTGAGATAAGATTTGCGGAAAATCGGAATAATTTTATTAAGATAAAAAGTTAAATTTCTATTTTTATTGATAAGATAAAATATTACTTCATGAAGACTTATCCTACTCTGAGAAAATTAAGATATCTTTATCTCGATTTGACGACAAAACAATCCCGATGGCTCAACTAACAGTGAATGTTAGATATTGTAATTAAAGATAGTGACTAGTTATGAAAAGGTTATATAGTATTTTCACGAAAAGAAGCAATAAAACATAATAAATTAATTGTAGAGAAAATGTGTGTTTCGGTAGAGATAGTGACGGGACGTATCAGCATAATCTAAAGCAAGCGGGGTGTCAAGCTAAAAGGTTACATAAGGGAAAATGAATATCCACATCATCTCCAGAAAATTCCATTTTCCGAAATGATATATATATATATATATATATATATATAACTGTATTTATATGTACCACTATCGATAGATTCAATTTTTTCGCCTACAGGACTTTTCTACGAGGCACCTACAGTAGTGCACTGACTACTTTTTGTTAAGAACACCGGAAGTCTTCCTAGACTAGTACTAGTAGACAGCAACCACTAATGTAATTGAACAAACATGCCGAAATAAACGCCGTGCGGCGAAAATTGAACCTCTGGAAAACACTGACTTGAAATTCAAAGTGTTATAAATATTTCATAAGTTCCTGTTACCTTCTTTTTTTGCAATCGGGGGTGCAGTTTTTTTGTGTTGCCCATAATTTTCATTCTTTTTGAACGTCTAGGATTTTTACAAACCAGATCATTAGTGGAAATTGCACTAGGTGAAGCAAATGAAATAAACAAACTGCCATAACTGGACAATATTCAATATGTATTTAAATTTAATAAAAGTGTTTTATACAGTTAAAATAAAACCACTACAACTACTACTTGCCAAAATAGGTTTTCTCAATACTCTTGCATTAATTTGCTGCTGTTTCCATATTTCATCGTGTTTACTGTTGATAATATGACGTTAATCTACAAATAACTATAGGCCATTCATGGTAAAGTGAGCACTTTTTAAGGCCCTGCTGAATTTTTTCTTTGAGCCAATTTCTTTTCTTTCCGCCACTTTTTAATATACACATTATGATGTGAGTAATAAACACAGTGTATACATTTCACCAGTATCAAAAGTTAACATTCAAGTCTGCAATAAAACACATTTATTAGTTATTAATGCTGTTGGAAGGGCCTTAAAAACTGCCCACTTCACCGTGAACAGCCTATATTCTTCCGTCACTTTTTAAATTTCTTTGCAAATAGCCCGATGTGTTTGTTTATATTTTACATATTTATCTCGATAGAGTTATTTGATCTAGAAAAATTGGCGGTTTAAATATTTGATCTCGATATACAGACAAAATCGAGAGGTACGTGGTGATACTCGAAAGACAGATAATCAGGATAATTTGGCACTTATACTCGTATCCAGTTTATCGTTATATCACTCGGGGAAACCGGTCCTAAGACAAGAGTCGGAGCTCCTGGGTAGGAATGGGACCTAAGTGCGCCTCCGCCAGGTTACATCACTAGGTCACTACTCCCTCAGCGCGGGAATGGATCGGTCCCTCGTGAGGGACCTTGGCCACCCAGACGGTAATCATTTAGGTTGTGGAGGGAAAGAGAAGCTAACCCTCTCTCTCCCCTCAGACACCCATTAAATTTTAAATTTGGCTGCAAAGCATACAACATTTACAGTTATCCCAGGGTAGCGCCTGGGATCTGTTTCCAAAGCGGTGATTGCCGCTTCCTGCACGGTGAAAAGGGCGGCGGTTAAGTTCATAAACTGCTTGGAATTTTGAAATTCAGGGCTTTTGAGCGGCCCCCTATAAGGGGGCCAGCTGCAGTTAGGTTTGGTTTAAAACGAAACTTAATAGCTAAAATAATTTAGTCATTAAACTATTAAAAGTTGCATTCCCATAACTGGAACGGCTGGGGTTTAATTTACATTTTCTTGTTGTGTGTTGAAGTTAATATTCACGAGATATTGATTCAATGTGTTGTTTGATTGTGTTAAATATAATATAATTAGTAATTGTTACTTAATTTAATGTATAGTTGAAGTAATAAGAGAGCGGAGAGGGTGGGGAACAGCTTAGGCACCGTAAAAACCCCACGACAGAAAATAATTTCAAAATTGCATGCAATTTATGAAGTAGAAAACGATTATAAAAAAGGGTTTGGAAAATTGGTCCAGTCTTGCCCTATACAGGATGTCCAGCCACGGTGGAGAATCCCTAGGCGGACAGTCTGCCGCGGACACGGGTGAAGTCTTGGCTTCACGCAATTTTGCAGAAATTCTTCGTTTTTCTGTCATCATTTCGGATTCATAATAGTTACTGACAGTGTACGATACTAGAAATTTTACATTTTGCGAGTTGTTTAATATTTTTGTGCGTAATTTTAATTGTGTGTTGTCATCTTGTAAAATGTTTAGAACTTATTAATAAAATATAAATAAGTTCTCGAATTTTAAGAAGCAGCAGATAACACACAATTAAAATTACGCACACAATTATTAAACAACTCGTAAAAAGTAAATATACTATAATTGTACATTGCCAGTAATCACTATGAATCTGAAGTTATGACACGAGAACGAACAATTTCTTCAAAAGAGGTGAAGACGAGCCTTAAGGTGGATTCACACTCGCCATCTTGGATTCATCGATTTTTCCATAAAGCTTCTATTTCAGAAGGTGCATTGAAATTTCCCGCACGACATATCCTGAATAACAGCTTCCCGAACTTTATCGAATTGTCACAGCTTCGCTATTTATTCATTTTCAGCTGGTAACTGTTGAGGCGAAACGCTGGATTGTTTCTTGCGAACGAGTACAAAGGCGGCGATATCAACAGTAATCAGGAAATACTGACCTCAGACAATGCACTCTGCAATGCTCTGTTCATGTGCTCTGTCGTTCCAAAAAAAAACGTGATACAAACCTGTATTTCCAAAGTATGGCAAAAAAAAAATCCATAAATCCAAGATGGAGGGTGGGAATCTGCCTTATGCCTAGCATAGACTAAAGATGGGGTAGACCGATCTCGCTGGCTGCGCACAACCTATCTCCGTGTCCCAACATTGAACTGCTTTTCTGCTAAGACGTCTAGGTTAGAAAACTGATTTGTAAACAAATGCAGATGAATGTATACTCCCTCTAACCAATTTGTAATGCAGCTTGATTATATTTAAAAGGGTGAAACTATTTTATTAATATAATAGTGCTTGTCATTAAAAAATTAAGATGTAAACAAACACGTACATCACTGTTGACCATGTGACTTTGACAGTTGTGTAGGAGTTTTGTAGGAATGGGATAGGCCAATGTTGGGTACATGCATAGAAGATGAATAAGCGGTCTACCTCATCTTTAGCCTATGATATCTAGTCCACAATAGCTGGTCCACAGTTGAATGGTCTGCGGTCCTACCTTGTCCGCGGACGAATGTTGAAGTTGGCGATTGATCTTGGGACATTGGGACGGCAAGCTATGACGTCAGAGCGTCACGTGCACCAATCAGCAGTTAGGCGTCCGCGGATCAATTGTTGTGAACTAAGCCTGAAGCTTCTTACACAATAGAAAACTTTAGCATTTTACTTTACGTTTCCTTTCGTCTGACGAAGCCACCAATACACAATACAATTGTAAAGTCAGAGTTTAGACAATTGAACATCGGTTCTTCGAGCTTCGTAAAAATGTGTAGCTTGTTATGAAAATAATTATATTATCCAGGAACGCATTTTCTTACCTTCTTTAAAAAAAATAATCTTACAATTTATATTAGAAGTTTATTTCAAACCAAAAACTCATTTGTTTTCTTTATTAATATTTGTAAATTCATATATTTCCTCGTCATATTATATTCGTTTGCCATTTATTTAATTTAAAAAAAAAACTTTATTTAATATACCGAGATTAAAATCGCACTACAATAAAATAACGCACTTTCCACATAACCTCTGTAGATTCTCGGCAAAATGGCTGCTTGACTTTCACTTTAAAATTCAACTTTTCGAAATCGTAAAGTCAAGAGTGCTTGACTTTACCTTTGACAGTTCCGCTGTGTCAAGCTCCATCAGAAACAACATGTCGGGAAGCAAACGTAGAGTCAAATGGTGAAGTCAAATGTTAAAGTTTTAAATTGTGTAAGGGCCTTTGATGGTACGCTACGGTGGTCTGCGGACCGCATTTAGAGAACTGCTGCTATGCAGAAATAGGCGACGCGACGGAGAGGCGGGTGGGTCAGTTGTTGAGTGTTTTGCTAGACCAGGACAGTATAACGGGGTCCGCAACGACGGCAGACAACCTTAGCTGGTATCAGATGGAGCGGCCTGGCGGGCGATCTTGGATCGCTATCAGCTACAAGGTCGCATCTCCACTTCTTGCGAGAGTTCCGCTCCAACGACGGCAATTAACCTCTCCCGTCTCATTGCCTGCCCCACGCTTCCTTACTCTCCTTCTCCTTGGCAGTTTACCCTCCTTCCGCCTGCCCGACTTCTCTCTCCCCTGTCCGCCACTCCTTCTTGCCGCGCAGTCATTCTGCAAACCGAGCGCAGTGCTATAGTCCATTCGTGGTTACTTACATCTTTTCGGAAGTGGAGTGGAAATATTGGGGCGGCTCTTAACATCGATGCCTTGAGGAATGATGATAGTTAGGGCCACTGATTTTTCACGCATGCACATTAGACTTCAGTTCTATAAATACACTCTATTGGTTGCTGGTGTAATGCCCACTTTTGACCGGGCCACTCAGTATTCCCCGTAACTCCGACACTCTACCTTCGTGATTCGTGGGCAAACAATTAACACGAACCAGAACATGCTTCAGCCAATCAAGAAAGCTAGACGACCCCATAGTGCTTTCGACTGTATCTTGTCTCGAAACATTTCCACGCAATATCGCTGTCCACAATGATAGTCAAACGAGGTGAGCGCCGAAATGCAAAGGCGGGGAGAACCCGGAGAAATCCCGCTGACCAGCGGTATCGTCCGGCATGATTCCACACACGCGGAAATCCGGGAGCGAACCCCGCCGGGATTCGAAAACGGGTTCCAGTAGTTAGGATGTTAGTAGTCTGAATACTACATAACCGCAGCCGTCCTAAAGTTCTACTTCTGGGGTGCTCCTCCACCTCGTGCAAACAAAGCTTAACCGAGTCTAGAAAACTATACTAAAAGGACAAAGCTTCGCATTCGCGCGCACTCGATTGAATAATATTTTGCATGTAAACTGTTTCTCACTAGGTATTATCGACACACCTATTTTCTCTCTGTTTTATTCGTATTGATTATAATTTAAATATTACAATCTATAGATAAAATATCACTAAAAATAAAATTTAATAAAAAATAAGGAACTTATAACTTAACACATATATAACACGCTTTTTATACATAACACATAGGTATACGAAACAAGCATACCCGTCATATATGATGTTTTCTTCAAAGGCTTGATTCGAAAAGTGAAAAAAAAAAAAAAAATAAAATAAAATAAAATAAAAAATCCGTGAATAACAGCTTTCCTGTTCCTTTCGTCCAAGGTGGTAATAAATACGAACATCAAATTTTTGCGAAAAGATTTCCTGCCTAGTTGTATTTCAATATGCTTTATATCATATTGTTACATGGGACGCCTGAGTGACGTATCTGAGTTCGTGAAGTGATGGAGGTCTTAATAAAAATGAAAGAACTAAATGTGATTTCTAATTGATTCACACAGCTATTATTTACAGCATTAGATTATCTGTCTCCACTATTACTCTTTTTATTTAACACTGAGCGCAATTTTTAATTTCTATTTCGACTCTAAATAAACTCCTTCTTAATTGTCTCTGTTTGGTTACAGTCAATTGACTCATACTCTTCATTAAACCGTGTTCAGTCTATATGTTGCCACCATTTATAATATATTTTACTCACGCAACTTTTCCAATAGTCCAGCCTGCCAGCCGCACTCTTTGCTGCTTGATACTCGCAGTCGCAGACTTCCCTTCCGCTGGTCACTTCGCTCGCTACTCGTGTTCTATAGTTCGGATCTCAGTCACTTATTCACTCATTAACTACTCGGCTCGGAGGCCGGCCACACTTTTATATCGTTCGCCCTGACCATCTGGAAGGTTCAACGCACCCCGAGTCTCGCTGAGAGAACGAGGTCTGTAATCCGGAACATTCTTCAGATAAACGCAGAAATCAATACAACCAGGGTCTGCAGCGTGCGCCGCAAAAAAAAAGTATTATTATGTCGGCTCGCTTTATGTAAAAGATACCCGGCTTCCGGCCTATCGCTCGACTGTTCATTCAAAACAATCCTTTGCCTTGCTGCCGCCACTATCATATAACTGCTGTCCTTTGCTTCTACTCGCTCGCGCGGGATGCGAAGCAGCGAGTGCGTGACAATATTGTGCGAGTACGATGCCACAGATGTGTAGAGCACCTATAAAAAAATTCCATATCTATGAAACTTCATATAAATAGGAATATCTAAACCGTCAGAAGTTCCCGGATTCCTGCATATTCTTAGAAAATATGTGAAAATAAATGTTTATTACATTAAAAATGCAGAATGCCAGTTGTTATGAGCTGATAATATTCGTTTTCAAATTATGGATCATTCGTGAATTATTAGGCCTAATCATAATTACAGAATTAGGGGATTTTATAATTCTATTAATTTTGTAAACACGAACTAGAATTACAGACAACTTTGGACTCTTAGAGTATGTATGCTAAACAGCAGGAAATGCATTATATTAAATAAGTTCGCTCTGTTGTATGAAACCTACTCATGTAATTAGACCTTCATTACTTTAGATTTCATGCTAGCTTTCAGCCCACAAAGTCACTCCTATTAACGTTTCGATTTGTAGTGGGCATTCTATATACATGTATGTTATACGGTCAACCATATGCATACATACATACATACATGCCCAAGAATACGCCCATATTTCATTCGGCAGTTTGTACAAATGGCATGTCTCTTGCAGTATATTCATACTGAGCACAGTGGCTGTGACTGAGCAGAGGAACGTTCAGCCTTAGCGGCTCCGTATTATTATAACTGCAGAAGTTACACCTACTCTGATACTATTGCCATTTAAACATCATGCACATTATACAAATTAATATACTTGCCACAGTAATTCGAACTATGTATTTATGCTTAAGTTCTATATTTGGAAGAAAAATTTATTACTTTTTTTTTACCAACCATGCGGCCCTTTTTTAGTCATTCGAATAGTTGGTTTAAAGTCATTTTATTACGTAGGTTACTAACGGCAGAAAGCGTTATTTGCGCAGAAGACATCCTTAATTCACATAAGATGTTTTGTTCATAGCCTTTTCCACGATTTATGGCGCATATGTACAAGAGGAACTATTAAAATATTATGATATATTTCTATTATGAGGTACAAAACATGCAACTATAAATTACTATCAACACTTTTAATATAAAACACCTCATCCCTGAATAAATAGTGCTAAATATTTAACTTAAATTATATATCTCCAATGCACGTAGTTATTGATTTAATCAAAACGCAACTTTCATTACGATAAAAGTAGAGGCTGAACATTGCCTAGAAAACATAATAAATTTTGCAACTAAAATGAAATGTTTTAAAAATATATTGCACATGAAAAAGTTTGTAAACTAAATATTTTTGCGGACGAATTCGTTATAACTTTTAATTTAATTCGTTCTCCTAAACCAGTAATTTTCGTGGTCCTTCTGATGACCATGCTAGCTCACATCTAGAGAAAGCCGAACCAGTGATGGCTGGCGCCAACCCACTACCGGGGTGACACTTTGACTTTATCAAATAATTGGCAATCAAATTATTTAGGTCTTTACTGAAATAAGTAAAATGAAGACCTTCTGCCACTTCCAGCTATCTTTTACGTAACCAGGGGCTGCAAACTCAATGTTGCGCGAGTCCTTTGACTAAATCTATGCTTCCATAACAGAAAGATTCTAATAAGGTAGTATGATGCACGGTTTTTTTTTTTTTTTTTTTTTTTTTTTACGTAAGCTCTTTCAAATTAAATTGGGTAATAAACATTTTCATAAAAAAAATAGTACAATACTTAATCGTGCTGAAAGCCCATGTAAATGATCATCCAAGTCAAGCAACACAGAGCGCAGAGACTGGTGCTTCTAGTGAGTTTTAGTTTGGCATTTTCTGACACAGTATTGATGTCTGGCAGCAATAAGTATGTTATTTATTATATGTTCTTTGTTATGCCGTTGTTATTACGCTATAATTCACTGTGTATGTGCAGAGTGGGGGGCATTTACTAGGAACCTGCACTCATCGCCAGCGGAAATTTGATGCTTTTTTTAATAATTAGTTTTGCTTTCTCGGATGTTATAAAGGTGTTTTCTATCCTATTTTTATGGGCATTTTTTATACTTATCCAAGTTTTGTATAATCTATAGTGCATTTTTTCTCCTAAGTCTGCACATTGGCCTTATACAGAGGCAGGCACAAATAAATATTATTTAATAACATAAATATTTTACTTATATAAACCAAATTTCATCAGAACAAAGCAGATGGTTCGTTACACATATTTTCAACAGGTCTCGTATTATGAAGCCATAGATTAATAAAACTGATTATTGAATATCCCTTCTAAATTTAATAAGATGAACCAAACCAGGTATTTAAAACACAGCAACGCAGTTCAGGCGGCAGGGAGGCGGGAACCTTAATAAAACATATTGTTAAGATTTCTCTCTCTAGAAATTAAGTGGGCAAAATAAAGTTCATTAAGGGATGGAGGTCTTAATCAAATAAAATAATTAATTTTAATTTTCTAGTTTTGTTTACAATAACTACAGTAAAAATTCTCTCAACTCACTTCTCACAAGAAATGGTAATCACTAACTATTCACAACTGAAACCAATTAATAAAATTTATAATTACCGCAAAGAAATCGATGAAATTAAATAATTAAAGATCAGTCCCAATAGGCAGTGTATCAACCTATTCAATTATTTTATAATTTATGCGTCCATACTTGACAGTTAGAATATTAAAAATAAAATCAGCATTACACTTCCATTCAGTCCCACCTCAGTTCAGCCCATGTCCCGCCAGTCGCAATGTTCTAGAGTCCTCCAAGTGCCCTCACCCACAGTAGGCTTCACTCGTCGGTTTCACACCCCCGCGTCCCTTCTCGTTGCATACACCTCACCCGACGTCGTCCTGCAATCTCCAGCCGTCGTCCACACTTCCCTTCTCCCGCGTACACTCGCCAGACGGCCTCCGTCAAATACTGCCGGACGCTGGATTGCGGCTGCATACACACACACACACACACACATATGTATATATATATATAGAGTCCATTCGCGCTTTCTTCGGCATTTTGGAATAGAACCTTTGGAAAATCACCCTAGGCGTAATATGTCAGCCTGTTTTTCCAATAACTTGTATTCCACAAATATTTAACACTGTGATTAACTTTAGAGTACTGTAGTATTGAATAAACGAAATTTTACCTTAGTATCTTATATAACTTGTAATATTTCTTTCGTACTAGACATGAATCAACAACAGCGAGATCAACGACGTGTCTGCAAAGACCGGTAAGAAATAGTTCCCAGTAACAATATTTTTTAACCTCGTTTTTATGTATACTATTTGTAAGGTAAATGTTGCCAACAGATTTATTTGTATTGTTAGGTAGCACTGACGGAAACACATTTCATTACTGCAGTTAAAAATATCTGCGCAAATTCCCGTGCGTAGGCTGGAGTTTTTATTTCCGTCCGTAATAAAGGTTCAATACGCGAAGCAGAGCGTGTCGCTCTCTCTCATTCTCTCTCTCTCTCTCTCTCTCTCTCTCTCTCTCTCTGTTTATCTCTCGCGAAAATGATGTTTGATATTGTAATTTACAACTGAAACGAGATTTTATTGTTTAAATACGTATTATATGGTATTTAGATGCAATGACATATTTTAGATGCGATGGCGCGACGACACAGCTCGTTTCGCGACACTTACAAATCCAGCAGGTTGGCAGACGTGGCCTAGCCACGCGCTTGTCTCAATATGGCGGGCGGGCCGTTTTCATAGTGCGTTACGATTGCCAGTGGTGTGTGGCGACATGACAATGACACGGCGTGTTTCTGAACGAAATGTAAAGTTCGTACTCATGTTTTTTAAACATCCTAGGGAAGTTACAATGTTGTGTTACATATGTGTTTCCAGGGCAGGGATAATTAATATGCTGTAACGAGTGTTGTCATCACCGCATGTGTAAGGGCGTAGCTGCCATTTCCGTCTGTGGTGGCTGTGTTGTAATCGTTGCGCAGAGGCCAGATGTGTGTGGAATTCAAATATGTGCAAAGTTTATGTTTTAACCATGAACTGATATTATGACGAAGTTAATTATTTATATCCATGTCTGTTGATCACAACATTGTACCTTCGTGCGAGGTGTTGAAACACAGTTGTGTGACGAGTTTATGTTTCTGTGATTTGAATGTCTGCCACAATCCCAAAAGAAAATATTAAGCCCAACAAGATAAATTTAAATAAATAATAAAATAAACATACAAACCAGTAAGTACCAATGCATGTAAATATTAGTGGAATAAATGTTACAGTAGGCCTATGTGTTTGCATGTTCACCACTAACTTTTACATTTGTCGATGCTACGTACAGTAAATAAGCGACTGGAGTTGCGTGCTTGAATTTACTGTTTCGTTTTGTTGCACTGGTTGTCCGTTTAAATTTTTATTCCAAATGCATATTAATATCAACAGGTTAAATACTACTGTTGTTTCCGCCACAGTTGTAACAAACACAGTTGTGGCTAAATATTAATGTGTATTATGTGTAATGTGCTATATCGTGTGTAACAAATAGTTATAAAGCCGACCTAAATATTGTTATAGTCCTTAATTGTGTACATTCATAGGAAATATGACAGCATTCTTTGAATAGCTGTAAACAGCATCAATGCATTTAACAGTTATAAAAGTAGAAATCACGTGGCAGTGTTTATGTTTACGTGTAGTGGAAGGATACGTAATCAGTAACGAAAAGTAGAAATTTAGCAGGGCTTTAGAAAAGGCCAAAGTTATCGCGAATTAACTATAGTGTCTTAGGCCGTCACCTAGAATCTTCCCCAACTCGCGTGATGTGTCGCGCAGGGCCGAGGCGCCAGCCAGTCTCACCAGAACATTCTTGCATCGTCGCTATACTTATCGGAATCTCTAGCAGGCTAGAGGAGGATGGTGGCACCAGCAAGTCTTGCCGCTCTCTGTATTCATGGGATTCCCAGAAGGAGGAAACCAGGCCACGAGCGCATCGTTCCAGGAAGAGGGGAGGACGAGGTGGGTCTCCTACCTTTTACCATGGTGCGGGGCGCTGAGTCGGCGCCAGCTGCAGCGTGTAACACTATTTAAAGGCTGTTTACGATAAAGTTAACACTTTTTAAACCTACATTATAAAAATGTCACTGTTCCTGCCTGCATATATTTTAACAGCTGCGCTGAGTGACGTGCACTCAGTGAAGTTGGTAACAATGGATGTAAAGTAGTTCCATATCTTAAAATCGAATCAAAAGTGTTAGGTAACCAATTTGTGATAACTTAAATTATTTCTTTTGCTTTGTGTTTCTTTAAGTGCAAAAAAGGAGCAAATTTGTATAATATTTGCTTTTCTAATAATTTTACAGTTTTACTTCATCGATGCATGAGTAAAATGATGAGGCCCATGGCAGTGTTAATTTTGCATAAGGCGAAGGAATACACAACGGTCATATAAAGTAGATCTTAAGCAGGGCTTTCAAAAATGCTAATTTTACCGTGAATATCCCATAGTACAAAATACTATCACATACAGTAATATAACAAAACGTTCTCTTGGTGTTACTATGTAATTATATTAACAATATTTAGATGTTCCTGACCACCCATCAGATGGCTGTCCCTATTTAAACAAGTTAAATGGTTCCTACATGCATATATATTTTTTTCCATTGCGGCTACTTTGCTGTGGGTGTACCAGTTATCTGATTGCGCGAATCTCTGAGAAAAGTCCTTGTTTCTGATTGGCTCTTATGTACCACAAGAAGTTACCTATTGGCTGGACTGCCGGCAGGCGAGTATGTTATCACGAGCTGATTGGCGAACGGTGTCCTACCTTGTTGCTGGTCAATTACGCAATATTCCTGGGGTGTGAGAATGGAGTTCGCAGACGCTATTTCACATCTGTAATCTTAATGTGGCCGCCTAGTTGAACGAATTTAGCATGTGTGAGGCCTAAAAGCACGGGAGCGCTAGAGGACTACCGAGACATGCGCATCAACTCTCTGATCGCCTCTACGTGCAGAGCACTTAACTGGCTTGCAGTTTTGCCGTCATTAACGCGCCTCTATGAGACTTTCAACTTAGCCTCTACTATTTTATGATGTTATAATAAAAAACTAATGTTTGGTGCATGTCCCTATTCCTTTTTTAATGCTTTGTACTCGAATGTTCATACCTAAAAACGACTGTGAAAACACTCGTTTCAGACATTTTCACAATCACAAGAACCTGCTTTAGAGAGAATTGGAGGTACTGAAAAGTGCATACAGATGCGTAACGTTTCTTGAATGCTATTTGTAAGCAGACCTCACTCAGACACGTAAGACAGTTTTTTAATAGAACGTTTTCTGTTGAAGCTCTGCACACCACTCTACCCAAACGGCCACCTCAAATGCTCCTGGCGAGGCTTTTCTTATAGTCACTTGGTTGCAGGTGTTGTGGTCACATTACTGCTTTCTGTTTATTACTGACTCGTTATAGAGTTTCCCTGCAAATATCGAAGCCACTGTAGTGCACAATTATAAAACTAATTCTAGAGTGTATGCGCTCGAATTCTAGCTTCCTATCGAAAGGATTTTAGAAATTCACATACGTATAGAAATAAGTATGTTAGTGTCACTGCGATTCCGTCATAAAAGATGATAAAAGGAAAATAAACAATTTTATTTGGCCACTAGTTAAAATATTGCACTTTAAATAAGACATTAATAAATGCGAACATGTTTTCCTAATTTTCTGCTATCATTAAAGGTAGTTATTCATTCAGGGTTTAGCTCAAAATGTGTGCAGTCGTGGACTGCTGATTTCAACAGTGGTCAGTTGACCGTGAAACTACTCTGGTAATGTTATGTAATGGTTTCCCATTTCCTTTCCACTCCTGCAAGGTGAATTAAGCAAGGCACGAGGAGATGCAGGAGAGCATGAAAGGAGAAAGGAACCGCAGTATAGTTGTGGTTATCTTTTACCAACCCTTGTCCCAGAACCCTCCATATTCTTCTACTGACGAAACTTATTCTGCAAGCACGTGGTGTAAATCAGTTCCTATTTATTTTGCCAAAAGAATTAAGCAAGACACCAGCAGAGTCAAGAGAGCGTGGAAGGGAAAGGAACAACTTTAGAGGTGATTCAGTTTTACCCCCAAGATTTTACCCCCAAGACTTTTACTAGTATTTTTATTTTATTTTGTTTGAGCTACTCGAGCAGTAATGTCTTAATAGTAATGGCGTACGGGTCTTATATACAAAGGGATGCCGCCTTTGATTAATCGGATTATCGATTTGATATCAAATTGAATGGATTAAGAGTTAATCCGATCTTAATCCTATTAAAGTTGTTTAATCGTATTTTAATCATATTACACTTTTTTTGCTAACCCTTCATTCTTAATCCAATCTTTTTTTTTTAATTTTGTGTGAATTGACAAGTGTTAGTTTGATGCTAAGCCATTTTATTAATTTTTTCTTATTTTTGGGGTGGGGAGTAGCTCTGGTAGATATTGACGCTCGGAGCTCTGTAGTGGTACTGAGATGGTCGTGTGTTGGGGAAGGAGTGTATATAGGGGAGCGATGTTCACCCTCGGAGGTTCGACGTTGTACTGAGGTGTGATGCCATTTTTGTCTAACTACCCTATAACTAAGTGTTAAGTAAAAGCCTGGTGGGGAGGGCGGGATTTTATTGCATCTCAGGGCAAAACCCCTTACGCCTACAAGGATAGGAAATCATGCAAGGAGACATAAATCACGGCAGAGAGGGATTGGGCAGCCATGGGCTGCAAATGAGGCCATGACTACCTCCTTAAGTGTACTTATTGCTGAGCTAACACTAGAAGAGACTGGGGAAAACCGGCATAGACACCGTAAAAACACAGTCAATGGGATATAATTCAAAATCATTCGTGCATTAAACAGAAATGCTACGGCAGACAGTGTGTGTGTGTGTGTGTGTAACATGCTCGTGTTAGTAGAGATGAAAAAGCTAGTAGAAAGGGGACGGGAACTCTGATTTGTGATGTGTTGGGAAGGGGTAAATTATATATGTGTTGAATTTTGTGCAAGAGTGGCATAAGTGTTTTTTTTTTGTTGGGAGGGATATTGTTCATAGACCATGGTGGGGGAAACGTGGCCTATAGGCAACTGATGTTATAGCAATTGAAAATCAATTAAACCGAAAGAGAGGTGAATACGATTTAAGTCCTGTATGATATCAATAACGAATTGAATGTCAAATTTCAAATGAGCACAACTACATGACTCTCCTAGTTTTTTAATAATAAAGAAATCAAATAACTAGTTATAGCTATCAATACAGGTAAATAAATTACACGATAAAACTATAACGAATTACTATGGATTTGAAAACATGTATCAATAAATGAAATCGTACAAGCAGGAGAAACATTTCCTTGGGTCGGGAGATCGCTGAATGAATGGCTTATAAGCTATGTTTCGGGAGCATGACTAGAATGAGCGTGGAATAGAGCGTGGAGAATGGAGCGTGGTCCACATTTGGCAGGCAACTGAACTGAAAAACTGTTTCCAAATAAATTAAACCACTGATGTTACCAACGAGAGAAATGAATGAAATGAAAAATTGTAATACGACAAAAAGTATAAGGAATGGACCAGAAAATGAACATATATTTCAAACAGCATAATAAATTAACACAACTTCCTGTTTTCACAAATAAATTAAATGTTAACTCACTAAATGAATTACAGAACCTATTTCCCTACAAAATGAAACTCACTTACCTGCCACAGTAATCCTGCTAACTTAAAGATGGAAGCACCTATACACAAACAAAGTGATACAAAGTATTTAACAAAACCGATAAGATATCCTTTTTCCTTACGAATCTATGTGTTATAAAATAATTATAATTTAACCAATTACAATAGTGTACTGGAAATATATGTATGTCTTCCTCATCGCCTCTGAGTTCTCAATGTACCTTAGAACGTTAAATGATTTTAAAACATGTCCTGTCGACTGCGAGGTCAGTAAAGGAATGACTTATAGTTGTGGAGGTTGCGCCAGATAGGCGACTGAGGTTACAGCTAGTGAAAAAATCTCTTAATACCACTCATGTACTTGAATTTTTAAACAAATTAATATTTCCCTATAAAATAAATTTACACATCAAAATCGAAACTCGTTTACTGCCGGCATGAAATCCTACATAGATGGAAGAACATTTACTAAGAAAAACCAATCAAATAATTATTGTAGGAGCAGGACATCGCAATGCGAAATGCACATGCAAGTAGCTTCCAAAATGATAAAAAATTATTCCACGTAACGATAACATAGACAAATAAAGATGTCACAATAGCATGGACAAATTAGTATTGAGAAAAATTACCCAGATTTACAACACAAGTTTTGTTGGATTATTCCAAATGGAAGTTAACCACTTCCAGTTAAAATGGAGAAATAACGATTTCACAATGCACAGGCAACTTCTCACAATAATAGCACATCCAAAGATTTTTATCGTAGAAAAACTATAAAATTATTAAAAATAACAGATGCACTATATCTACTTAACACATAAATAAATTTTCACAATAAATTAAGGGTAATAAATAAAATAATTATATTAAAACTCATAAAAATATTTTGCACTGTAGTTTACATAGACTGTGAACGAGATCTGAACTCCTGAGCTGATACTATTCGATGAAAGTGATCAATTAGAGATGAAACCCGCTGGTTGTCTCCGCTGTAGGCTGGATCGTAACCCTGGGTACACAGAGGGTATACACCTTGGTCGTGCCATGGGAGGCTGGCAGCCATCATCCTGACTGGTGAAGAGGAATGGCCAGTGGCGTGTGTGCAGAGAGCGATGTATCCAGTGCAAGATTCAATCACAAACTAAGATGACATCGAAAAGCAGTTGGGAGCTCCTGCTATCTGCACACCTCCCCCGACCACAATCCCTAGACCAGAGTGCATCTTCGGCTAGCTCAAGAGCTGCCTGCACCCACTGTGTGACCTCTCCCTCAATCCCCAGCCCAGAAAACATTTTTGTCCACCTCGTTAGCGACTGTCCACTTGCCTAACTCCCCCTCAAGACACCAAGTTTGGACTGTTCCGAAGTTATTGGCCTGTTTGAAAAACTGCCCTCTACTCACGAATTTGAAGTGGACCTGCCTGTTTAACACCCCTCTCCCTTCTGTCCAACCAAGCTTCTACTTTCGACTGGCCATTAACCTGTCCAGAAGGGAAGGTTTCTGCTACTTTCGAACCCAAGGGATGGCTTGCTTGTGCTGGCATCGAAGAAATTTTTTTTCCCAAGTCCTGCTGATAAAATTATTTTCATCAATACTAGCAATTATATCTTACCTGATATTCTTATCTTGGAAAATTCCAAGAAATGAATTTGAATCCAATAAACTTGAAGCATCAAGTATATTTCCCAGTTTAATTGTCTTAAATCTCACAGAAATCCGAGAATCTGTGAAATATTCCATACAATAGATATTTCACAGAAATCCGAGAATCTATGAAAAAATTCGTGTGCTAGATAATTTCACAAAAATTCGGGAATCTATGAAAAATTCTGCACAAGAGATATTTTCACTTGCCAAATTCTAAGTATTGAACCAATATGTATCATTCCAGTTAGGCAGTAAAAAAGTAAAAGTTTTTCACCTTTGGGGAAAATTACGTTCCGTTAATGATGAGAACCTACAACATATGCAGAGGGATTGTATTTCGCGAAGACTGGAACAGCTAATTGAAGCCAGAACTATCCCGGAAGTAGTAATGGATGATTCCGGGGATGATGAAGTTGGTGACTTTTTGTACATGCTGTATTACCTGAGAGTGTAAAAAAGTAATAATGTAACAATGATGTGCTACATGCAAGATTTCAAAAATTTGCAAGGCAACTCTTTTGTAATTAAAGAACTTGGAATTTCTTATGTAACCTATGCTAATGATTCAAAAGCATTAAGCTTTAAATCTCCCAGACCTTGGTATACTTTAAAACCTGAAGTTAAAATTATGTTTCGACAACCGACTTACGAGATACATTACCTAAAAGAGGGTTCTGGTGATATAGCTTACAAAGAGTATTTCCAATATGTTAACGATGCACTCCTCGAAGATTATCGAGTATATGTACTTGGAAAAACTCAAATGGAAATTTTAAAAGTTTAACCAATGTGGAAGTCATTATATCAGAAGATATCACGACTGTTCGAGTATTAATTCAATAGTAAAAATGCTATAACACTAATCACTGTGAGAAAAAAATATTTTGTTCACATTGCAAAAGCAAAGCTTTAAGAGAGTATTTGTACCAGCCACCTACCTAGGTGCAATGATAATAATTAAAAAAAATGGTTAGTTATAGGTTTATACCTGTGTTAAGACTTTGAAAATGGAGAAACTCAACCCAGAGAAGACATATGAGAGTGATCCTTCAGGCTATAAGAAAGTGTGGTTCAAGTTTCTATACAACATGTTCTTCCAATTCCATATGTGCAATGGAGGTGACCACTGGAGCCTACACAAAGTTTTGCAGGAAATACCTATCAAGAACGAGTTTTGTGTAATGAAGAAGATGGTTGTTCGGTTTTTAATATGCGGCCCGACAGCAACCTGCCTTGTTCTTCTGGGGATCTATGTTTTAAAACTGTAAGTGAATAAATAACCAAGGAACCAGAATTTAGACAAATAAAATATAAATTAAGTAGAGAGTTCTATTGCAGCCCTACCTTGTGGACTGAAACATGTAATAACAAACAACACATCATGCAAATTAAAGGAAGTAAATGTATTAAAATCTTGCCTTGTGGAATGTGGGACTGCAAAGTTTGGAATAGCAATGCTTGTGTCTGAACATTCGATTTAATCAAGATGTCGTTGAACAAGTAATATTATCTCAATTTGGAAGAAAATATCAGTATATAAAGAGAGAGAACCATATACCAGAGCTTCAGTTAGGATGGAGAGTTTCGACTCATCACTACACTACACTAGTGCTATTCAATGTTACAGGTGAGTGTGGGTTCGACTTGAAGAAGGAGATAGTCCACTACAGATTCAGTTGTGTAATGGAGATGAACATTAGCATTTCCGGTTAATCAGTCCTGATTATACTTTAAAAGTTTTGGGTGTTTGTTTTGGGCGAAGTTTTTATCCTTTGTATAATTTACATCCTGACAACAAGCTACCTTGCAGTGAGAGCCAACTAGCATTTGAAGCTCAAAGTGCACACATCACAAAACATACATCCTAGAAGAAAATCAAATATATCATGCAGAAGGAATATAGTTGCTGTTCTCTTCCTACAGTTTGGAGCGAACAATGTAACAACAAGGAACATTTACATATATAGGCAACCAAGAATTAACTACTCCATATTGCATGTGGAATTGTAAAGTTTGAGAAAAAGCAATGACATAACAGCTATATAAAGGAGACTGTTTAGTAATAAACTGTCAGACATGGCTAACATCATCGACCCCACAGATATATATGAGGTCCTGCAAATAGGATAAAGAAGAGTTTTTAAAACTCCATGACAGTATTTTACAAGTTCAAGTCTGCAACCATATAGAACATTGGTGCTACACTTTCCATAACATTCTTGGCATTCACTTTGGTGAAGGAATAGTATGCAATAATTGTGTTGTGAGATATCTCCACTGCAACAGATACTTTCCATCAACATTAGAATATTTGATGATTGCCAGTCTTAGCTAGGAGCTAGAAGAGGAGCATGGAAATGAAGTAATCGCCTACCAACTCACCAGACCTCACCAGGGAATCACCATTCGCTGGAAGGAGACCTGCGATGGAGACATTCACAACTTTATTTTCTAACAAGGTGATTTAGTTTTCCCATCAATGTGCAATTTATGTGCATGTGAAGTGGCTACTTGTGAATGATGTTCCCACCATTTTGCAAGTATGCATTTATTGATAAAGGTTTGTATTCTGTAACTAAAAATTGCATATTCAGATTTTGTTAAGGAAATGTGTGAGTCAGACATTCATTTTAAGTGTACATATTTCTATGAATCTTTTCAGCACATAATAAGTCATGTAGCTTTGATTCCAGTTTAAATAATTATAATAGTTCGAAATGCCTTGTAAACCAGTACAGTCCGCACAGAGTTGATCGAAAGTTTAAGCTTAAGGGCATGCACATTTTAATGACATTTTGTGAGGGAGAACAATGTTTGAAACATCTTATTTATAATACAGACAATGTTTTGCCCTATCAGTATTGCGAAGAATGTGACAATGATCTCCATATTTTGTATTACTTACACACTATGGTGTAGTGGACATCTCCATAATTTTACAGAGACTTGTGACAGTGTATTTCATTTTAAAGTTATTTATTTTCCACTAGGAAACAAAAAAAGCAATGAATTTATGAAATGCAGTGATACCACAAAATGTCCCATGTTTGGCATGACTGCAACAACTCCTCTTCTATCTAGTATTGAAGATGTGCACTCACATTATGTCGAAACGTATTTAAAGTTGAAAATATGTATCGTTTTACATTCCCCAGAATTTAGAAACATTTTTCTACAGACAGGTTAAAGCCAGGGCATAATAAACGCTCCCTCATTGAAAGCAGAGCTTAAGAAGGGGATCTGGAGACAATAACATGAAAATGAACAAAAACATTGTTTCTGGAAGTTGCTAACAACTTATAAAATATTTGTATAAATATAAATATATTTGGGAAACTATGTTGTTAAAACTTTTGCTATGGATGCTTGGATAAATTTAAAAAATGTTTATTTTTTGGAGCAGCTTGTACTTGGTTGTTTGATGCTGTGTATATATTTGTGAAATAACTGTCTGTTATGTACTATGTTTTGGAGTACTCTGTACTTGCTAGTGTTAAAATGTTGTACATAATTTTTTTTGATCAAACTGTTTTTGTGTGTATTCGTTTCTATTTTTGAAACAATTGTTTAATATGTACTGTTATTGGAACAGCCTGTAGTATAACAGATATATATGTATATATATATATACACATATATATATATACACATATATATATATACATATATATTCGCCTCTTAAAATGTTGTGCATATATTGTGATTCAACCTGTGATTGTGTGTATTTTCTTCAATAAAATATGCTGTAAAATGAATTCATATGTATGTTTATTTGTCTGTCCCTTGTAAAAGACTATTTGTTTTCCTAAGAAAGTAATTATATATTGATAAAAAAATGTCTACAGAAGAGAGAGAGAGAGAGAGAGAGAGAGAGAGAGAGAGAGAGAGAGAGAGAGAGAGAGAGAGAGTTGGCTAGTTTAAGTTATTTTTAAAATAAAGTAAATTTTAAGTAAAATTTTACTAATTTTGTTAGTTTTAAGTAAATTTTAGTAGTAGATTGTCTTAAATGTTTAGTTTTAAGAGTTTAGTTAGTATTATCAATATAATGTGTAAAGTGTAAAACAGTATTCCCCTCGCTAAAAAAAAATTTATATGAAAATCGTTATTAAAATTATAAATAGTTTTGATAGAGCCAACTAATTTAATTTTTAACGTGGCCATATGCTTTAATTTTTGACTGTGTCAACTACTTTAATTTTTGACGTGGTCACATATTTTAATTTTTGAAGGTGCCTAGTAATTCCCATTATTTTTAAAAACCACATTTAATATGTAAATTTTTCTCTGAAACAAATCGTTTTCAAAACTGGGCTTAAAATTCAATGTTATGTTGTAAACGCAGTCTGCACACTCCAAACGTGTAGCTGGGAAAGATAGACTAGGCAAGGCAGTTCGCGAAACATTGTATATACTGGAGTAGAGTTGCGCCCCGCCAATTGGCCTAGGAGCTAGCTGGAGTCGGCAGAGGGGTGTTTGAGGGGGAAGTGGCGAACCTCCCTCCTAGCTCTATCTCACATGCGACTGCAGCGCATGCGCGGTGGGGTTCACGAGGATGGAGAGCTTGCGTGGGAAGGTAGCGGGGGGGGGGGGGGGTGTCAGTCTATCGTTGCCCACCAATTTATAAGGTCTGTCACAATACTGTATGTAACAGCTTGTTCACATAAATCGTGCAAAGGCACGTAGCCTTGGAGCCGTGCAGCAAGCAAAAATTCAAATTTCGAATACTAGAAACATCGAAAACAACGAAAAACGCCGTTAACATGGCAGCAAAATCCTCAAAACTCGACAAAGCCATTTTTCGAAAGTCCATTAAACTCGCAACATCGTCAAACGGCTCAAACACAGTGATGTCGCAACCCCGACGCCGAGATTAAAAAATCCCGAACCGTCATCGATGGCGACTACAGAAGAACTCTGTATGTAACTATACGAAAGCCAAGAATTACTTTATTCGTCAGCCATTATATACTAAACAACTAAATACGTTTTCAGTATGTAGTTGAAATGTTAAATTAAATCAACATGGCAGTAATCGTTAATCCCTTTTCTTTATTAACGAAGGGAATGACATTTTGTTTGTCACAATAGATTAGACTGCCTATTTTCTCGTTGTTTAAAACTAAACATATTTTAAGACGAGTTAAGTAGGCGCTGGGAATGCATGCCTTATTAGTGCGACCCCCCCCCCCCTCCCCAAAACTCATTTGAAATTGTAATAAATTTGCAATATTCAAAAAGAGTGTTTATTGTTCTTTTAGAATCGGCAACGAACACGAGGAAAAGAGACTTCATCACTCGGAGATCTTGCTATGCTTGCCTGTTATCTGTCTGTCATATGAACATACTCGCTAATGGACCCTGATTGGCCTGAGCGGATTAGGAAGGAAAGAGCAGGTAGATAAGTATCCCCCCCCCCCCCTTCCTGGCCCCACACACACACGTTCAACGGCCAGAGTGTGGGGTACCAGCAGACAAAATAGCGCCATAGCTGCTTCGACGATGTTGCTATTTAGCGGGAGATAGCTGAACAACTTGCAGCAAGATGCGGACATCTGTCAGTGTCGTTGACTGCTTCTAACTAGTCCTCCACCTTAAGTTGGTCCCAACAGAGAGGAAGTTGTTGTAAAACATATATATTTTTTAAAATAATTACACAGCCTTTCTTGATTGACTCGTGAATAAAGTGATCAGGCTGATGGTAATGTAAAATGTTACATATAGCATGTCTTTCAGAGTTCTTTGTGTAACTGTATGATTTGTAACTGGAAAAATTAGATTAATAAATATGGCAGTTATCCTTAATCCCTTTTCTTGATTAGAAAACGGAATGTCATTTTCAATTTATTTCGCAGAAGATTGTACTACCTATTTTCCTGTTGTTTAAAACTAAACATTTTCTAAAACGAGGTAAAAAGGCGCTGTGTTGACGTGCCTTATCCGTGAGTCCGTATCGTCAGGAGGTATACAGTGCTGATCTGGTATCTGTCATCTGATCTCTCTCTCATCATTGCCGAAGCTCAGAGCCGGGGGGTGTGCTCGGGCCCTTATAACACCCAGACGGTTGCAGCAATTGTCAATTGTATCTCTCTTAGGGCTGAGAAGTTTCCCTCACCAGACCGCAAGGAACACATAGCCCAGAGGTCAGGACGCCCTGCACGTCCCGGCGCAACTCAGACAGCCCGCCAGTCAGACCAGCAAAGCCGCGGTTATGTCATCTGATCACACTCGGTAATAGCTATTTTGTGGTTGAGGGAATAACGGGAGATCCGGTAGCAGTTAACGTCACCCCCCCCCCCCCCTTCAGAACACTCACCATGGTATTCACAACCATACCCACGTTCCATCTGCGCGTCTACGACGTGCAGACAAACTGGCGCCATAACTGCTTCGACGCTGCTGCCACCTAGCGGCAGATAGCTGAACTACTGTCAGTTAGTTCCGAACATTTTTCCGTATCGCTGCCTGCTCCTAACTGGCGTTCCAATATCTAGCATGATTTTTACGCTATAAATTGAGCAACATAAGTTTTTTTTTTTTTTTTTTCCCCACAATGGCTACAGTCGATACTGGAATAGTTGATGCTTGCTGGAGTCACAATTTTTTTTCACATGATAGTTTATAGTGGTTTAAAATACTGTTAACACCTACGTGCTAAGCAAAAGAATTGCTGTGGCAGTGAGGATATCAAAAGAACATTTTCTGTTTCCTGGCGGGCACTGACATAGAACATGTCATCAGTAATATTAAGAACATTGTACGTCTTTGTGACCACGGAAGATATGATACAGTTAGCATCCATTTTACAAATTCAGGCCCCTAACTAATTAAAAGTGACTGTATCAGCTCATATACTTAAGTATACAGAAAATACTTCAATGTCTTGACGGTGCGAAAGAAAATAAAACGAAGACTGTATAACGACGGAGCAAAAAGAAAAGCAAACTAAAAAACATTTAAAGAAAGAGAGGGAGTTGGGTTGTTAGTTCAGAAAACAAGTTATATCCCAAAACCTGTTCAGTGACGTAAATAAAAGATTATATGGTTATATAAAAGAAAATTTATGTCTGGCACAGGGCGTTTTATAATGCGTGATATATATATATATATATATATATATATATATATATATATATATATGGACGTTTATAGTTTATATGTAGGTATGCATGAATGTACATGTATAGTAGGTGTGTGTATATATATATATATGTGTGTGTGTGTGTGTGTGGTGTGTGTGTGTGTGTGTGTGTGTGTGTGTGTGTGTGTGTGTGTAAAGAAGGAATTTCGAAACAACTGGAAAGTGACCTAGATAAAAACACACACACCTTAGAAGACATTTTTTAGTAAAGGAAGGCTGGTATTTATTTAATATTTTCGGTTCCTGTCGTTGAAAAAAAGTTATTTTCATTCATAGAATTATGTAACCTCCTTAAATTGTGTTAATTAATTAGATTTCTTATAAATAATGTACGATATGTGCAAAAGGGCGAATATTACAGTGAATATTGTATTATACTCTTTTTCCAATGCTGTCCAAGGTCCAAACGAACAACCTACCTGAAATGAATGTGTGTGTGTGCGTGTGCGTGTGTGTGTGTGGGAGAGGGTGTGTGTTTTTTTAGACTTGCAGATTTGTTCCATATTTTGTAGTGGACTCTATTCGTTGATACTGGTACATGTATAATCATCGCATTTCCTGTGTCGAACAGGATGACAGCTGGAAATTGATTTTCTTTTCTATAATTTTTCCAATTATATTCTTACTTCTGTTGCACATCATTTTGTATTTTTGTGGTATTTTATGGTTGATTCCCAGTGACTGGATTAGTCGCATCTACGTTTCACTTAAATATATGTTTGTCGTTATTTGTTTTGTATGCTTTTTCTTGATTACTAGCACTTTTTCATAACATGTAGTTTTACATCGTTTGGTAGTTTTTTAAGTCACGTAAGTCAGCGGACAAAATCCAGCTAAATTCTTAATGCAAATCACGTGTAATGCCCTGAAATATTGACTTGCGAATTAGAGAGGACTCGTAATAGTTGCCACATTGCACAAGAAGCCAGTCGAAGACAGTAGGAAATCTAACATAGCCTTACACTCTAAACCTGAAACATTGATAATTGAGCCAAATCAGTGAAACAATGAAAATTGAGCGACTGATAACTAACTGCTATGATGTGTGAACTTCACTGATTTATTTGTGATTCCCATTAAATGTCGAGAATTCCACTTTTACAAGTCATTTATTCCCAGTTAATTTGCTTGACTTGCCAGTCGGCAGAAGCTTGTTATCTGACTTCGGTAAATGTTATTTCACTGACTGATATCACTTAATCGGGCTAAGAGAGTACGTTAGCTTATACAATTTAAAAGACATCTTGCACAAGATACTGGTTTCCGATTTTAGCGGCACGCAACAGGAAAACAGTCTCCAGCAGAGGGAACCCGTTACATGCAATATACGTTACTTGTCGGTGAGATAATTACTTATGTTCGTACATACTAGCTGTTCAAAAAACTCGTCATAAAATAAATTCGTTCATTAGATCTGAGATGTTAGAGTGTGCAAAAGTTATTCAAGTACAGTTTTTAACATGTAATTGGCTCTTTGCCAATTATCTGTGTTTCAAAATGCTAAATCAGCACCGTCATTCAGGTTGCAGTTCTCCCGCTCATCAAAGTCACCGCCTTACAGCTCTTTATTCAGAATGTAAAGAGGTAGAAATATTCAGCTGTAATTTCGGTGATAGGTTAGATTTCAAACACTTGTTATTTCTGCAGCGGAATCGTTTACCTCATTTCCGCTGCGACTGTGATAGAATTTTACTGTATAAGCTGTTCACTGTCAAATGAGCACTTTTGTAAACCCTGCTTAAAATATACTTGTAGACACGTTGTGTGTTCTTCCGCCTTATGTAAAATTAGCATTGTCATGGGCATCATCTCTTTATTCATGTCTCGGTCAAGTGAAACTGTGAAATTATTAGAAAAATAAATATTGTACAAATATGCCCATTTTTACATTTCGATGTATTAAAAAATACAGAAAGGGAGAGAAATAATTTAAATGACCAAAAATGGTTACGTAACACTATTTGTTTGGCGTTAATATATGGAACTACTTTCCCCTCTATCGCTACCAACTTTAATGAGCGCATGTTACTCATTGCACCCGTTAAAATATATGTATATAGGGGCAGTGCCTTTTTTCTAAGGTTCAGTTCAAAAGTGATCACTTTATCGTGAACAGCCTATAATTAAACACCGCGTTGTGAAATTTCGGCTAGTATTATTAAATACCGGAATATCTTTATTCATGCCCTAAAATTACTTGGAACAACTGACAGTATCGCGCCGCGTAGAAGTTTGCAATAAATTATGATTTACAATATATTAATTTTATTAATTAACGCTTCTGCTGCCTGCCGAACGGAACACTGTGTGTGTGTATGTGTGTGTGTTTGTGACGTGTATGACCTTCAGCGGGTTGAATTTATGGAATTATCTTCGAAAGAATGTTCTGGTTCGTCGCCTTTGCCTCTCAGCGAAACTCGGGGTGCGGGAACTTTCTAGATTGGTCCAGTGAGATCACTTAAGCTGATATGAGTCTCCGAGCCTCCGGTCGAGAGTTTGGAGGCTTGCACAAAGGGTGCCGGGTGTGCGAAGACAACGAAGCGACGAGCCAACAGAGCATCGAGTAGCGGCGAGAGTGAGAAGCGGGAGTGAACTCTGCAGACTGCGAGCATTGCTGCAGTGAAGAGTGAGATTGGCGTAGAAGACTATCGAACTGGGTGTGTGTGTGTTAGAGATGTGGAATGATCTCAATAGACTGATTGAATATGTGTAAATAATGAGTGTTATAGGCTGTTCACGGTAAAATGAACGCTTTTGAAAGCCCTGCTTAAGATCTATTTGTATACGCGTGGTGTATTCTCTGCCGTATGTAAAATTTACATTTCCTTGGGCCTCATCACTTAATTCTTGCGTCGGTCAAGTGAAACTGTGAAAATATTAGAAAAGTAAACATTTTATAAATCAACAAATTTTTACACACCGATGCATTAAAAAACAGGAAGCGAAATAAATAATTTAAATTATCACAAATGGTTACCTAACACTTTTTACTCGACGTTAAAATATAGAACATCTATAGTTATTACCCATCTATCGTTATTACCAACTTTACTGGGTGCATGTCCCTCTGCGCCCGTTGAAGTATATGCAGGCAGGGGCAGTGACTTTTTTCTAAGATTGATTTCAAGATTGATGTGCTCACTTTATCGTGAACAGCCTTTAATTGAGTAACTGTAACTAATAAAAAGACATTAATAAGGAATTTAATTAGAATTCAGATAGATATTAAATATTTCGCCCACTGAGAATAACAAGCGCAGTAGTGGACACGGGTAGTTAAATGTTGTAAATAATAGCTGCGTACATAAACTAAAATTCAAATATAGTTCTTTTATTTTTATTAATACTTCCACCCCTCACGAACTCCAATACGCCCCTCTGGCATCTTGTAACAATAAAATAATATCTTGGGAAGAACTGATGTTAGTGATAAAGATAATCACTACACTTCTGCATGACATTCAGTCTGCTGGCGGATTTAACAGTTGCATAGCTGGAAATTTGTAATTATAGTATTTATTGTTGTATAAATGTTTGCATCCTGATATGACAGGTATTGGCATTGAAAACGTACAGATTATCATTACGCAGTGTTTATGTTGGTTGCAAAAATTTCTGGGCAGGGGAAATACATTTATCAGCGCGTACATATGAGCTTATCTTTCCTTGGAAAGGTGTCATAGAATGCAGTAGTTTACATCTTTGACTCGGTGATTACTGATCATTACAAAGATGCTTCTAGATGCAGTACAAATTGTGTTTTTGTAACTTCAGTTAAGAAAAAAAATTACAAAAATATTGTAATATTTTTTACAAAGGTTTGTAAATGTACAAAGCGTTTCTCAGGAAAATTTATTAAAAAAAATTGCGATAGTGTTGTAATTGCTCACCAGCCGGCAATCATCGCCGGCAAGGTAGCGGAACATCGTCCACCTATCAGCGCCTGAGAAGTAACTTGCCAGACGACAACTCGGCCAATAGGAATCTTCCATGGCATTCAATAACCTATCAGTTACAACGCCCTTTCCCAGAGGCCAACACACCGAACGAGCGACCGAGTACATAAGAACACCTACAACATTACCCTTCTGTACAACTATAGTATATTCACTGTAAACTATAGTCTATTCACTGCAAACTATAATATATTCACGGTAAACTGAAAAGTTTCAAAGGCCTGCTTCCGATCTACTTGTGGGCACGCTGTGTATTCTTCCGCCATGCGTAGCTAAAATTTACATTGCCACGATCCCGCGGTCGCTTTATTCATGCGTTAGTCAATTGAAACTGCAAAATTGTTTGAAAGGAAATGTTTTACAAATTTGCTAATTACTTCACGCATGTGCAGTAAAAAATATCAACAAAAATGAAACTAATCACTTCAGGATTTACAAATGTTCGCCACTCTTCAAATTCAGCATTAATCATGGAACTATTTCCTCGCCGTTGTTACCAACTTTACTGGGCCCATGCCGGTCGCTGTGTCAGTCAACATGTATGCAGGTACGGGTAGTGACATTTTTCAAAGGTTGATTTCAAAAGTGTCCAATTAACCGCGGGCAGAGTATAAGTAAATAATATGTATAGTCTGTCTGCGTTTATCTCGCACTATTTTCAATCGAACCTTTGAAAAATCACCCCATGTATCACGTGTTTAGTTATTTCCTAGGTATTCCATATATCACAAGCGTTTTCTACCTCTGTTAACATAGAGGTATATTATTTTTCGTTAAATTGAAGTTATGCCAAATATTCTATTTGTAAATTATAATATTTCATTTACAATAGATATGAAAAAAAAAGCAGTGAGAAAACATGTGTGCTGGTAGAACCTAGTAAGAAATAGTTATCATGCAAAATCCTATTACAACTGAGTGCGCACGAATTTAGTGCATTGTCTATTGGTGTATACTTTTCTAGAATCGGTTGAGCTTCGGTGCATTAGACGAAGGAATTTCCTGGAAAAAGAACTTCAGCAGTGCTTCAGAAAAAAGTGCGAAGAAATGAGTGAAGCAAAATTTCAGACACCTACACATATTAAAAGTTGTATACGTTCTCGTATGCAAAGTAACATGAGAAAATTGCTATGAAAATTAGTTTAGATTGATATGTAAAGGAAAAGAGGTATTAACACAATATTCTATTTTACATAACGATGCAGAGTGAAGTGTAAACCTATATTTTAGATTTATGCCTGTTAGTAATTTATTTTCTATAATCTATGTGTGTTCTAAGACTGAAATATTTTATGTCTCTTGTAATGTTTGGAATGCTCGGTGTAATTGATTGTTCTGTACGAAACGTTTTGTTAGAAGGAAAGGAATTCTCTATATAGCGTGCTTTTATAAAAGTACTAATTGCAAGAAACTGGAGTTTTATGATTGAATAGTATGAATATTTTATGCACCTTTTGAACAAGTATTATTAGTATTAAAATGTGAAACACATGCATTAAGAATTATGCTGTACTGAAGAAGAATTTGATGTGCTATAAGGATATAGGCGTAGTATAATTTGTCTACCTTGATAAATCTCTCATGTGGAGAATATATGGGTAATGTTGGATTTTATATTTGCATGTTGAACCAGGCCTAAGAGGAATGGTAATTAAATATTCAAATTAAACTGCGCAGATTCTACTTTTACTGCCCAGAGGACGCCTGAGATTATACTCAATTTAGCAAGAGCCGGAGATCCTTGAGGAATTTGGTCAAGGTTAATTATTAAAATTGAATACTGATAATATATTAAAATTTCGTCATGTTCTGCAATTGCCATTTTTCTCTGACGGAACTTAAAATCTTGGAGGTTCTCATTTGCTATTATACTGAAGTAGTACTTAAATCTGATTTCTTGATTGCTTGTGTATGAAGTAGATGTAGATCGTTAGGATATTAAATCTCCCAATCATTAAAATACGTAGTATCTGTATTTGTACCACAGTGTGGGATGAAGTACTTAATACATGCCAGACAGTACTTATGCTAATTCGTGCAAGCACTTCGTACGTATCCAAATACTAAGAGGCGTGAAATTCAAATGAAAAATTTGAATATCAGGAAAATGTTTAATACTATTTAATGGTCCCGGCACGAACCTACATGCCGTGAATGTATTATAGCCTAGAATCGACGTGTTTAGGCTGGCTGCATTCCTGCAGCCGATGGAGGCGGCAGTGGCTGGAATCGTCGTAATTCTGGCGAACTGGAGATGCGCACCAGGTTACGTGCTCTGGTAACTTGAGTAGTAGGAGCAGGAGACTTCTTACGTAAACAGCAGATCTGGACGTCATCCCACGACATTGGCAATCGGAGCGAAGAAACAAGGAATTCCCAGAATCCCAGCGATTGCCGAACAAAACATGGCTTTACAAGTCTAATACAGCTGGTTCACTGTTCATGAAATATTTTGGGAATGCAATCTCATAAGATGTCTGCTCATGACTGTATGTACTGGAGTAAATAACTTGCGGGTTTTTTTCTCAATTAATTTCGTAACGTTGGGGTGGAGAGCTTTGGGCGGCTCTTAACATCAAGGCCTTGAGAGCCAATGACAGTGAAACGAGGTGAGTACGGAGCAGCGTCTGAATGTAAAGGCAGGGTAAACGGGAGACCCCGGAGAAAACCCGCCGACCAGCGGCATTGTCCGGCACAATTTCCACTTGCGAAAATCCGCGAGGGACCCGGCCGGGTATTGAACCCGGTTCGTCTTGGCGAGAGGCGATCAGTCTAACCGCTCACCCACCGCGGCCCCTGTCATTACAATGACAAACGTAAAACAAATGTACACGAGCTGGTGAATAATACAACTGCAATTCTTCACAAAAATGCTAGACCAAACGCAGGTTAATGATGGTTTTTAGCTGCTAATAATTGACGTGCGAACATGTTATAGGGAAGAAAGTTCGCAGTTTGACCAGGATAAAGGGTAGGAGAGAGAACCTCGTTTTTAAATCCGTATTTCTTCAAGCAGTGACCTTGTGATGAAACGCAACGATTGCCACCGCGAATGAAAGTAATAGTTGCGTGTCAGTGAACAGGAGCGCTGTAAACAGGCGGGGTGACTCACGATGGAGGGAAAAACAGTCAAAAACGAGTTTACACTCCTCCTTTCCCTTTCTAATCGCCCCCGTCGTCGCCTCGGATTTCGTCGTCGACTGTCGTTTGCTCGTCACGTGATCCAGCGGGTTAGTCATCGCGAAGTGTCCCACTTGAGGAGGGAAATGCTGCCGGACGAGGTTGTGCAAGGGACGGGTAAACGCTGGTGGGTGTTATTATCCTTCTCCAGCGCGCGAATTTGCAAGGGCCGTGCTACCAGCGTCTCTCCCACTTGCCAAGGCAAAGTATAATTAAAGTTCCCGTCCCCTCCCTACCAACTTTTCATCATGTTCCGCCCACACTCTGTCTCCTGTAGCATTTCTGTTTTGAATTCTATTCCTTCGACAGGGCATTTTGCGGTGTCTACGCCGGTTTTTCCCAGTCTCTTCTAGTGATAGCTTATCTATAAGTACACTTAGAGTGGTAGTCATGGCCCCAATCGCTGGCCATGGTTGCCCAATCCTTCTTGCCGTGATGCATGCCTCCTTATAAGATTTCCTATCCTTGTAGGGGTAAGGAGTCTAGTCCTGAGTTGCAATAAAGTCCCACCCTACCCACCGGGCTTTCACTTAACACTTAGTTATAGGGTAGTTAGAAAAAAATGGGCCGTGCTACAATTACCATGTCCCCTGCCCTCGGATGTCCTCGGTCCTCTCTGACGTCGAGAGAGATGATTGGCTCACGTGATAATGTGACGTCACGAGCCATGTCGTCGCATGTCCTCTGTCACCGGTCCCAGAGTGTTTCATGGAAGAATAAGAATAATAATTTACCGACGAAATCCGTGCGCAATCTGAAATAGTAAACATTTTAAACATTGGCATCGAGGGAATGTACAGCGAGCCATTGTAAATAATAAATATGCGCCTTACAGTTACGACCTTAATTATATACATAAAAAAAAAAAAAAACAGGAATCTCGGAAATGCAAAATTTAGGAAAATTTCTTTTAATGAATGAATTTAATTTTTGATAAACAACGCAATGCAAATATAAAGAAAATATGGTCCAGTAGCCGATAAGCAAAATACGTAAACTACTATAATAATCTAAATCGCGTTTAAATCAACACCTCAGATTTATATCAGCAAAATACTCGTGAATCTAAACAAACAAATATGAAAGAAAATAGCGCAAAGCATTTACTGCTACCTGGTAGCAGTTTTCGAAACCTACTTGTTGGGACAGCTTTTGGGACTTCTGTTGTAGCAGCAAATTGTGTGCGAATCTCGTGACGTCACCGAGGACAGAGGACCGAGGACATCCGAGGACAGGGGACATGGTAATGACAGCAGAGTCCTGAAGGCCGTGCTACAATCGAAATAACCATTGCTATTATAAAAGTCCTGTGCCACAACCAGTGTGCGAATGAACATGGGGACATTTTTTATAGAGAACTGAGGACTTCTAGATATTCGCGTTTTCCAGCAAAGTGGTTTATATCTGGTGGCAGGAACATGTATTAAACCAACTGCAATGTTACATGTCTCAGAAGTGTTCCATGTGTGAAATTAGTCCACCAAGGGCAACACGAAATGCGTTCCACCGAAAACTTGGGGTTTGACAGTTAGATATGCCAAATTGCCTGCTGCCTCGTGTGTTTTACGTGCCTCGTGTTTGCTTTCCAGTTGAAGTATTATAATTTGTACGCGTAAACGATTAGTAATGTAAAGAGCTTTTTAACGTTTTTTGCTTGAAAGCGAAGCAGAGGGCGACTTACAGACTAAATCATAATCTAACTTAAATTAACACCGATGCCTTACCCGGGATTCGAACCCAGAGCTTCCCGAACCCCAGATCGGTGGCCCACCGACCGACTGCGCCACGGAGGTAAACGATTAGTATTATCTATTATTATGTATGGAGGAGAGGGGAGAGAGTGAGTGAGTGAGTGAGTGAAGAGAGGTCTTGCGAGCCGAGAGTGTAGAGAATAACTTTTCCTGGCAGTGATATCATTTTTCCATAAATAGACCAAGGGAAATATTTTTCTTTAATGAGCCAAAGAAAACATCAAAAAATTTTATGAGAGAGGGGGAATTGCCTGGGATGAACCCCTCCCCTTCCCAAAAACAAATTGGTTCTCTAACCGGTTACAATCTACAAAATAGAACCGGATGTTTTCATTTTGTTGGCTAAAAGGTTTTAACTTCCATATCTATGTTGGAACGTTTTTGCGAGTAGTTATTTGAATTTTCATTCGTGTAAGTTGGTCAACGTGTTATATATCTTAAACTCTTTTTGTTTGTGTGTAAAACATCTCGTTAGTAAACAGTACTGATGTATAAAGAAGAATTATTTTAGCTGTTGCATTTGTCATTTTCGCAAACCACGTGCTAAATAAACAAATATACACACCGAAGGAAAAATAATAATTGGAGTCAAATGTATTGTTACGCGCTGCACCTGATGCTGTAACGCTGCCCGGCATTGTGGCGGCAGAGCAATCTCATCCCTCCCCTCACCGGGGCTGACACGCTCGTTGGTGAATACAAGGGGCCGGGCCCGCGGATTCCGCGGGCTGAGCCACTATAGGTGAAGCAGGTAACCGTACGAATTGAAATGTCGCCTGGGAACTTCAGCACGTGCTCGCTCACACATCCCGACATTGGAGGGTCGAAAACCATTATCAAGCTATGCGATTCAATGATAAACACCACTAAACCAAATGTCAAGGAAATCGGTCGAAAAATGTACCTTCCAGAGCCTGGGGGGCTTTAGCCCCAAAAAGGGGTGAGGGGGAGGCCGGAAATTTTATCTCTTCGTTCGGGACAATCAACTACAACACACAACAAAATTTGAAGAAAGTCAGTCAAAAAATGCGCCTTTAATAGGATTAGGGGCATAAGACCCAAAAGGGGGGAGGGTGTAGGGGAGGGCGAAAGCCATATCACGGGATGCGGGGCAAACATATACGCCAGTATATAAAATCTTATGAAAATCGGTTGATAAATATGCCTTCCAAGGCCTGGAGGACAAACCCCCCCCCCCAAAAGGGGGAGGTGAGGAAAGTAAACATAAATAAAGGCATCTATTCCCCGTGAACTCTATCGATCCCCTTAGTCTCGTTCCCGTAAAGCGTTTGACGCAGAAAACTTTCGTTCTTGAATTGGTGAATACTCAGAGCTGCGAGACTTGCTGGCGTCAGAGCCCCTCTCCCCTGCTGGAGGTTCCGACAAATGTAGCGACGACGCAAGCATGTTCTGGTGAGATTGGCCTCTGCCATGGCCTCCTCAACGCATCGCGCGAGTCGGGGAAGATTCTGGGTGACTCCTACGATACTATAGCCGTGTCCGGAACGGCTACAAAACCATGAGATCGACCACGTGACCAATTTTAGGCCCCAAATATTTGGGAATTTAGGGTTGAAATTTACAGAGGTGAAGTAGCACACTGAATCACGGAATAGGTCCGTAAAATCGTCTGCTGTTTATTTATGTTGTATGTCCCCCGTTGTGGTAGAAACGTCGATATTTACTGTTTTGCACAATACATGCACGTGAAAAATGGAAAATCAAGAATCTACATGAAGATATTTTAAAATAAAGTTCACATGTTATAATAAAATTGCTTTAAAAAAAATGCGATTGGTTGTTATTCGAAATGGAATGTTAATTGCAGGTAGCGAAGAAATGATGAGACGAATGATATCTGCTGGAAAGAAATTATATCAGTTAATCACAAGATAACGGGGTTACGTGAAAATGCCTAAGAGAAAGTTATTTTATTTTATTTCTTTACATGGTGACAAAAAAAAAAACGTTGAAATTACACAAGCCTGTAGTTTCCACCTTTGTCGGATGTAGCGCTGTTACAAGCCGTTCGAAACCATCCACCATAAATTCCTACACTCTAATTCCCCAAATTTGCCATTTCGGACACGGCTTATATATACTGCCGCCGCCCAGCGGCCGGCAGTCTTTGACGAAGGCAATCTGGCCGAGTGTGCGCGAGCGAAGTGAGATGTGGACGACGACAGGAGATTGCGGGACGGCGGCGGGCGAGGTGTTCGAGGCTTGAATGGACGAGAGGGTGTGAAACCGACGAGTGAAGCCTACTGTGCATGAGGGCATTTGGAGGACTCTAGAACATTGTGACTGGCGGGACATGGACTGAACTGAGGTGGGACTGAATGGAAGTGTAATACGGATTTTATTGTAAATATTCGAACTGTAAATTTGGACAAATATTTTATATAATATTGGAATAGGTTGATACACTGTCTATTGGGACTGATCTTTAATCATTTAATTTATTTCTTTGAGGTATTAAATTGGAATAATCAGTTGTGAACAGTAAGTGATATAAATTTATTATGAGATTTTGAGTTCAGAGAATTTTGCTGTAGTTACTATTAATAAAATAAGGGAAATTATAATTAATTCTTTTATTTGATTAAGACCTCCATCCCTTAACGAACTTGATATAGCCCACTTAATTTCCAGAGAGAGAAATCGTAACAGTATGTTTAGCTTCTTTACAGGAAATATAGAATTGTGAAAGTGAATTTGACGTGTGTAGTAATAATAGAGCGTTAGGAATATAATGTATATTAAAAAAAAAGTGAAAATTGTGAAAAATAAATTTAATGTTAATAACTGGCCTTTGCAGTTTCCCTTGTCGCCCGTATAGCTGTGCGACGAACGCTGGAAAAAAGTCGAGGGGCCCATTTACTCCTAAGCACCTGTCACACAGTCAAATTTTTTTCGTTAAACTGCTTCCAGTAGGTGTGGTCAAGCTGGACAGTGATGGTGTCATAGAAACGTCATAAACGTCACCATATTTGTCAGAGATAGTTGAATGGCTTCAGTTTCCATCAGACATTTTAAAATTGGACAGTTATAAAATTTATTTGAAATTTGACGGTCTCGGACAAGCAGAATCGTGCATGACAGAAATGGACACCTAGAAAAATTTAAAATATGGAACAATTGCTGGAAACGAAGTAGGTTATGGAGATAATTTATTTCTGTAGAAACTATCTGGGCAGGAATGCTATTTTGAGTTAATATTGCACATAATATTACTAACACAGAGGCATTCATTTTCATTGTGCAGGAAACACATCTGATAAATAAAATTTGAATTTAATGAAGAGGTGAAAATAAATTACATCATTCATTACATTTCTTCCTATAATGGACTGCGAGAGAAATAATCAGTACCACGCTATGAAAATAATTTTGAAATAATAATTCAGAATATATTCTGTCAGTGAAAAAAGTTAGACAGAGTGACAGATTTTCAAACACATTCAAGATTAGTTTACAAAATTTGTGCGAAGAAAAAATTAATGTGCGTATTTTGTTTTCAAATTTTACTGTCGAATATAGTTGAAAGCAAAAATTTTACATTGTGACACGGACATGGGCTTCGGCCAATAGCATTGAAGAAGTGTATTATACTAAAAATAACATCTTATTTCTAAAATAAATTCTACGGTTTTGCTTTCCTTTAGTAATTTATAGGGCTAAATTGTATGTATCTATTAAATGTATTTAAATTTTGTACTGTGTTATTTTTTTGTGGTATGTTATTGACAAAATCTGTGGAGCAAGAACTGACAGAATAAGGATACAAATAAAATTAAATTTGCTTGGAAATAATTATTTTACTAAAATCGAGTTAATTTATACTCGTGAGTGAATAAAGAGATTTGGGCGAGTATTAACATCTGGGTCTTAAGAGCCGATGAGGGTGAAGCGAGGCGTGTATGGAGCATCGCCGGAATGAAATGGCGGGCGAAAAAGGGAGACCACCGAGAAAACCCGCCGACCAGCGGCTTCGTCCGGCTATAATCCGGAAGTGACGCCGCCGGAAATCGAACCCGGAGGCGAGCAGTCTAACCGCTACGCCAACGCGACCCCAATTTTTATCGTGTGTGACTGGTTGAACATAAGACGAGTACATTTGTTATAAACCACACGTTTTTGTAAGAGTTTTATGCAGAAGTCTTTTACGTACAAGAAATGTACCGTGAACCGACCGTTTCAGGTGGATTCTCGGATCTCGCCTACCTCTTACTGGAGCGAGCGAGCGCGCCCTCCAGCAGCGCTTGCGCACTCGGTCATGCCATCCCCCTCACGATTCCACTTCCCCCGGCGGCACAGTTCCACTTCTCCCCTCCACCAAACCCTCCAGCCGTGACCATTACCACCAGCTGACTGTCGCAGGCTCCGCAGACGTAACCTATCCCTCGCGGAGAAAGGTTGTGTGCGCGCTCTCCGCTGTGCGTTGACCTCTCTCGACTCTCTCTCTCTCTCTTCCTAACCGTTAAGACGTTGTGCGTGTGTGTGCGTTTCGTGTGCGTGAGCGTGTCGTTTCGTGTGCTCGGAACCTGCGCACCGAGATCCGACGTCCGCAAGAACGACCTGCTGGTAAGTGCCCGCTCAGATTCTGACAGTGCTTCCTCTGTTTAGATATCCAGTGTGATTTGAGCCCTAGAAAATATTAGATCGTTCCAATCACTGCCCTAAGTAGTTATTTCCTGTCACCTGCTATTAGTCCAGGAATTTCGCTGTAGTACTCCTGAGATTATAAATTGAGTATGATGTCGCAACTATAACTTTAAAACTCCTTTGCAGCGAAAATACAGGACGTATAACTACGACCAAGGAGCGTTCTTTTTCCGCCAGATTTACAAACCATTTTAGTTTCCATTGCGAAGCAGTTCTTGGCCCCCCCCCCCCCCCCCCAAAATAGTCTCCTGCAGGTGGCCGTGATTTTATCGCAGGACTGAATATCAAATATAGGTTGGGAATAATCGCGATTGTCTTGTAAATACACTTTGCTGTTTTTCAATTACTACCCCCCCCCCCCCTTTTTCTCAATAGGTAGAATGAACAAGTTGTCAACGTTTTCGATACCATTGTAATCTTCCGAAAATCTATGCTATTCTAACAGGTCATCGTTTTTTTCTATTTTAGCCCTACGATTTGTAGGCCTATTTTAATACGTTTTGTTTAACATTTTGAACTGTCCGCAGTTAATATTCATGCTGGCACGTGTTGTAGAGCATAGCTACATATGCAGGATGCAGCTAGAAATATGGGAGTTCTGAAAACGTACTTTTTTTTACTACATTATATAAACAGCGAAAATTTGCGTCGGAATAGTAATAAAAATGTTGCGAAGTGAAAATGCTACTCTTTACAGTAGCAGTTTTGTAATGAGAAACATTATTGAATCTACGTACGTTTATTTCTTAGACTACCTGTTTGTCGTACTAGTCAAGACCGTAGCAGTTTTGTAATGAGAAACATTATTGAATCTACGTACGTATATTTCTTAGACTACCTGTTTTTCGTACTAGTCAAGACCGTAGCAGTTTTGTAATGAGAAACATTATTGAATCTACGTACGTATATTTATTAGACTACCTGTTTGTCGTACTAGTCAAGACCGTAGCAGTTTTGTAATGAGAAACATTATTGAATCTACGTACGTTTATTTCTTAGACTACCTGTTTTTCGTACTAGTCAAGACCGTAGCAGTTTTTTCAGTTTCCAAGTTGAAAAAATGAAAAATTCATTGAGCAAAAAAAGACGTAAGTAATTTCGTCGATCTAGGCCTTTACTGTGAACAATTTGTCAACCGAGTGTCTTTCGATAATAAACAAGTCCGTACATCAGAAATCACCGGGCAGCATAGTGTTTACGGCATAACGCAGTTGTGCTCAGTGGGGCTTACGAAAAAACGTGCTTTTTGCGAAATAGAAGTAAAATTTTCCTAGGCGTATCTGCGCAAGGCCAGTTGGAACTGGAGACTAAAGATGGGGTATACTGACATTTTCTCCTCTGCTGGCATCCTCTAACGCTGGCTCTGAGAAGTCCCGGCGAACTGTCGGAAGTCGCGTGGTATAAAAAACAACGCCGACGTTTGTTGATGTTTATTTGTTTTTTCTGGCGGCATCGAAACACGCCATAAGGAAGTACTAAAACTCCAAAGCACGTATTTGTGGGAAATGTGCCAAAACCACACCAGCTAAAATAGAAAATTGTTCATAGACTATACAACAGAATTAGTTACACAAAGCAACAGCTATTGTATTTAAAGAAATTTTACAACTGATAACGTGTAATTTCACATACAAATTGCTACAGAAATGTTTCCGTAATTTAATTTATTCCTCATCGTCAACCTCAGACGTGCATAAAGATAACAGTCCAATAAAGATTTGTCAAACAACGATCGAAAAAAAATGATATTATTTAGTTCGATATGAATGAATAAGTTAGGTAAGACTATTAAATTTTTTAATGTAACTTAACGAAAATTCGCATGGATGCATTGTGCCAAGACTTAGTGATTGTATTTTTTTCCTTCAGCGTATAAGTTTGTCACTATATTTTTGTAAGTATTTTTTATAATTTGCCTAGTAGGCATTGTGCACAATTAAATTAAATACAGATGTTTGTATAAATAAATTTAAGTACTTTCATTGTAAAATTACTCATTCTGTCAATGTAAGTAATTCTATTTCTTTAACTCTTTTTTAGCATACGTTTACACAAGTGTGGTAATTAAAAATGGCGCTTGTGTGTATTTCCATGGCAAATTTGCACCTGGAACTTCCGTAGTTCAAGTGGCACGATGGTTTTAATAGAGCGATACAGTAGGGATAATAATGTACATATATATTATCTAATTCGTGATGGTGTATTTTTACACAAATATTAAAAGGCATTCACCATTATCAATAAATCTATTTATGTTGGTGTACCAACATTTGAATTCCTAGCAACATTATCGTATCAATAGAACTTTGCAGCTGTCTTTGGAAGTCACTCATAACAAATAGTACATTTACGCATGAATTTCACGTGTAAATACACGCGTTTATTTTAAAGTGTAGCTCATTTCACCTCGGATTGTGTGGTATTCAGAACTTGTTTTCTAGGAAATTTGACTTCGCGGTGTCTGAAAAAAAAATTGCTACCGATTTGCGAATGTAACTCAATTACATGCATCCTTGAATTACAGCATGTCCTCAAATGAGCCCCACAGGATTCTCACAAATCAGTCCATTATCAAATTTTTAGTTAGACGCCATACAAATGAGGTAGTAAAGACGATTCGAAATTTACAATAATTGTTTTGGTTCAAAAAATTAAAGGATCCGCATTCTTACATGAAAAAATAATTTCTTTAAATGTCTTATTTTTAATTGTAATCTAATATAGTATAAAGACAGCCACTTTTTTTTAGGCGTGTCATTAAAATTAGGATACAGTAAAATGTGACACACTTTCAAAGAAAAAATGCATTTATGTCGAATGTAAATGTTACAATTTATTACAATAATGTACAGTACTCATTGTGTGAGTTAAATTGACGTAAAGAAAAATATTTTCTACTACGCAAAACTAATTATGTCAGTATTTTGTGTGAGATAACAATTGAAGTCACACGTGTGTGTCTGATGTATATAACACTAACTGTTGACAACATCGCATTTTCGATCTTTTTACCCTTTGAATAAGAACAATTTTCCTTCAAAAATTTCAGTCTTCGAATAGAAATCATTGTGACTTCAGCTTTAAATTAACAGATAATAACGAGTTATATTTTATCTTCGTCAATAGTACGCAATGAATAGTGAAAGTTGTGTTTTCTAATGAATTATCTGTGTGTTTCCTCACGCAATTTCCACAGAAGGCTTTGCGCTGTGCTGGTACCGCTGTGAAATATTATTGAAACACGTAACCAAGTGGTATCAAAGGAGACGTATGTGGGGCCAATCAGATTTCAGAATGTCACCAACACAGAACAGCACTCTACTGTACTGTATGAGTGTGTCCGGACCCCAAAATTGCTCAACTCCTCTGAAATAAAATTACTGGAAAATATGTATTCAATAAATAAATATATATATATATATATATATATATATATATATACACACACACACACACACACTTCTGTGTTTGCAAAATAATTTAATGTAAATTCAGAAATCTTACACTTTTTAATATCATATATGACCAAGTCCAATATGATGTCAATCTTTGACAGTGAGTTGGGATCAGGTACTTTTTAGCTTACCTTGAGAAAGAAAGAAAGTCTTACGAGATTACTTCCATGTCTGTGTGTCCGCGTGTGTTTGTGTGTATTTTTTGGAGCCTGCGAGTGTGTGTGTGTCCCCTTTCAATTACTTTTGAACGCGTGAATCGATTTGCACCAAACTCGGTACACATAGAATACTACACACGGACACCTGACGATTATAGTTTTAGACCACACCAGGCACTTAATTTACAAATGGCGGTGATTTTAATATTTAGGGTGATATGTCATCTCGAAAATCATTCAACTGATTTAAACCAAATTTTGTTGTTGGTCCGCCACTTTGGAAGATAGCGCCACATGAGAGAATAAAGCTTTTACTTTGTATTTCGAAAAACTGTTCAACCTATTTTCGCCAAATTTGGGACGTAAGTAATACTATTATAGGCCAGATAAATGTAAATAATTGAGCTTTATTAGGCAAAATGGCGGACATACAACATTTTTATGTTTATTTGGTGTAACTACCATACAGTTTGACCAATTTCAACCAAATTTGTCAAACAAGCTATTTTAGTTTTGTATGTTATATCGTGGAAACCATGGAATCAATTACAGTAAAAATTTGTATGTTGACTGTATTGTATATATTACAACCATCTAATATGTCCATAAATAATCTCTTCTGTCCACCATTTTGTAAAATAGTATCATGTGACAAATTAAAATTATGTGCTATTTCCGAAAGAAAAAAAATCCGATTTATACCAAATTTGGCAAACAAGTACCACTAGGGTAGGACATGTAAACTGATAAACTTTGAGAGAGTCAGGCACATATTTTCGAAGAGGCGGCCATACAAACATTTTAGCTCAGAAATTGTTATCTACGAAAATGCAAAATAGATTTCAATTTAACTCTGTATGCTATGATTTATATTTATAAAAATTGCCTATTCAGAGCCTAATTTGTCGGCCATTTGTAAGATAGCGCCACAATAAATAGTACAGTTTTTATGCCGTATCTCAGGAAACAATCAACCGATTTATTTCAAATTTGGCAAAGACGTTTTACTGTGGTAGGCCACTTTAATTTATATGTTTTAAGTGTGTCTCTTTATTTTCTGAATGGCGCCTATTTTATCTTAGTGTGATTTATCGACGAAACTACGGAACATATTTACATTTAACTTTGTATGTTGTATTATGACAATCATCGAACGTGCTAATACATAAACTTTTTGTTCTCCATTTATGAAGATCGTCACATGAACAATGAAGGTTTAATGCCATATTTCGAGAACCAATCAATCGATTCATACCAACGTTTCACGCAAGTATTGCTACAGTAGGGTATGTGTAATGTGCGGCAGGCATGTTTTAATAGAGATTTATTTAAATTATTTAGAATAATTTATTATATCTGTGAATAGTTTCAACAAAATTCAACCAAATTTTGTACGCAAACAGTATTACTTAGAAGCATCATTAATGCGCACTGAAATCATTTTTTGCCGGATTTTTTTGCAAAGTAGTGCCAAGTAAGCAAATTGAACATTTTGTCATATTTCAGGAATAATTCAACTAATATCCACCAAATTCTGCACACCTACAGAAGGCCATGTAAAAATAAATTATGTAAATGGGTCATAGAATTATTTTCAAAATGGCGGCCATATAAATATTTTGATATATTTGGCATATCTATTTAACGATTTAACAATTATAGTCAATGTTTTTAAGCTGATAGTATCTATTAGAATCATCATGTGATGAGTCTCTTTTTAAGCATTTCTGTAAGAAAGCCCCGTTTAAGAAAATAAGGATTTTATGCCATATCTCGGAGAACAATCAACCGGTTTCCATCAAATTTTTCCAGAATTGGCGTTTTGGTAAGCCATGTAAACTCAGACAATTATTTTCAAAATGATTCCCGGGCAAATATGTCAGGTTAGTGAACCCTATTATTTAAAACATTAGATTGGTTACATCCGAAGTTGATGCTCCAAATCTTAAGGTGGCCACCTGGTTGAAGGAATTTTGTACGCCTCGAGGCCTAAAAGCGTGGGAGCGCTAGGGGCGACCGAGACATGCGCATCAACTCTTCTCGTCGCCTCTACGTGCAAAGCACTGAACTGGCGTGCAGTCTTGCCGTCGATAACGCGTCTATGAGACTTCCAACGGAGACCCCGCCATTTTATTACGTAATAATAGAAATAAAGGTTTGATGCAAGTCCCTATTCCTTTTTTAATATTTTGTACCAGAACGTTCATACTTTAAAACGACCGTGAATACATCCGTTTGAGCCATTTCCACTATCGCAGAAACATGCTTTAGAGTGAGATGGAGGAACTGAAATCGCATGACGTTTCATAAATGATATTCGTAAGCAGACCTCACTCAGACTCGTTGGGCGATTTTTTAATAGAACGTTTTCTGCTGGAGCTCTGCACACTGCTCTACCCAGGTGGCCATCTTACATTCGCCTGTGGAGGCTTTGTTATTAGTCTTTTTAGTTGCACGAGTTGCGGTCATTATACTGCTTTGTGTGTGTTACTGGCTATACACTTTTCCTGGAATTATCGAAGCCACTGTAGTGCACAATTATAAAACTAATGCTAGAGTATAGAGTTCTACTTAATGTTTTGTTAATATTACAGCCTGCATTATACTGCTTTGTGTGTGTTACTGGCTATACACTTTTCCTGGAATTATCGAAGCCACTGCAGTGCGCAATTATAAAACTAATGCTAGAGTATAGAGTTCTACTTAATGTTTTGTTAATATTACAGCCAGCCTTATACCATTTTTTTTGTTTTTATCTACCCTTCCAAACTGACTAAAAATTTTTACTTTATTGTCTTATAACTGTGTATTTCTGAAGTTAATTATATAGCTATGCTCATCGTTTTGCTATCTATGTGTTAAGGGTACTTTAAGGAATTAATGATATTGCCCTGGGTGCTTTCTTATGGTAAAGTGCAATGTTAAAGTTAGGGGGCAATATTGGGACACTAGTTGGGGTAATACGGGGATATCTCTGGGGCAATTGTTGGACAAAGTCAAAGTTAGGGGGCAATACTGGGACACGAGTTGGGGTAATACGGGGATATCTCTGGGGCAATTGTTGGACAAAGTTAAAGTTAGGGGGCAATACTGGGACACGAGTTGGGGTAATACGGGGATATCTCTGGGGCAATTGTTGGACAAAGTCAAAGTTAGGGGGCAATACTGGGACACGATTTGGTGTAATACGGGGATATCTCTGGGGCAATTGTTGGACAAAGTTATAGTTAGGGGGCAATACTGGGACACGATTTGGTGTAATACGGGGATATCTCTGGGGCAATTGTTGGACAAAGTTATAGTTAGGGGGCAATACTGGGACACTAGTTGGGGTAATACGGGGATATCTCTGGGGCAATGTTTGGACAAATCAAAGCGTGGTGTAATGCATGTATGGTGTGATGGTGTGTTGTTTCAGGTTATGACTTCACTGAAGACAATTGTGTTGTGTTAATTGCACTAAGTGTTTGAATGAACATATAGAACCTTTATATGTGCTGAAAATGGTTCGTAATTATATAAAGAAAGGAGTTCCATACTCACAGGAAACGATCGAAAAAGCAATACGTGAAGTTGTTGAACAGAAACTTGGCATACACACTGTTGCCAAAAAATATAACATTCCAAAATCTGTGCTGGGGAGGAAAGTTTTACATTCATCACCTCAAGTTGAAAGAAGAGGATGGAAGGCTGTTCGTATTGCACAGAATGAAAAAGAGCTGGCACACCATCTAACAACACTGTCAAGATGGGGATTCCCATTCTCAAAAGCTGATGTAAAATGTGTTGTACAAGAGTATGCTGAACAGCACAATTTACAAACACCTTTCAGAGGAACTCGACCTGGGGATGATTGGTTTCGTAATTTCAGCAAACGTAATAACTTGTCATTGCGGAAATTAGAAGTACTTGAGAAACTACGACGGTAAAACACACCGGATCCATTCCTTGTATATGGATTTTATGACCTCGTAAAGAAGGCAATTGAAGAGCTCGGCTTAAAGGATAAACCTAGCCATATTTGAAACATGGATGAGTCGGGCTTATGCAACGACACAATAAATGTTAAGGGAGTAACACTGAAAGGCCAAAAGGTGCACAGAAACATTATGGGTTCAGGCAAGGACAATACTACAGTAATGGTATGCCGTTCTGCTGCTGGAGCTTTACTTCCACCCATGACTATTTATAAAGCTGAACATTTATGGACCACATGGAAGGGTGGACGTGATATTCCAGGTACGATGTATACAGCATCTCAACGTGGGTTTGTAACCACAGACATTTTTCAAAAATACTTTGAACATTTTTGTTTAACTGTATGGGCATGCCACACATCTCTACCCAGGGACAATTGAGAAATGGATAAAGGAAAACATTTGCATAATCAAATTACCATCTCATACAACAGATGTACTCCAACCTCTCGACAAGTGCGGATTCGACCTTTGAAGGCAGCATGGGATAAGAAACGTGTAGAGCGGCAAAGATTAAATCAGGAGGATGCAAAAATCTGAATTTGTAGATCTTCTATTTTAGATATGGCACGCAGCTTTGACACCAGACATTATCAAAATGGCTTTTGAAAGCACAGTCATATTCCCCTTGAACAAAGACAAATATCCAAAGGAAATGTTGGATCCAAGCAAGCCTGAAAGATACGTGACCAGGCCTCGTGAATTCATAGATGCTGACCTAGCTTTACTTGTATTCGAGACTGACCAAAATGAACAAAGTCAACAACCTGAGTCTGTGACAAATGTAGAGTCTGTAGCTGTTCCTAGTAATGCACCTTCGTTTGAAAATTTGCTGCTCAGTAGAATTGGTAAAACAGCTGTTCCCCAACACAGACGAAAGAAAATTGACTGCGGGGCAAGAATTATAACATCAGAAAAAAATTTTGAAAGAAATTCAGAAGAAATCACCACGTTCAAAATTAATGGATCGTCAAAGAAAAAGAGTTGAGGTTGTAGTAAAGTAACTGAGAAGCCTACAAAAAAAAAAGAGAAAAGAACAGCGGGAAACGACCCAAACCACTTGCAGCAGTGAAAATTAGGAAGAAGAGGAAGACTGGATTAGTAGTGGCAGTGAAGATACATTAGTTTTCAGCACTTCAGAAGATAGCGATGACAGTGATACACATATTCCCCATACTCCAGCAGATGAACCTAAAGACATGGATGGAACAGGGATAAAGTCCTACAACAATCAGACTTTGTGCTCGTTAAGCTTGAGGCATTGGGTTCAGGCGAACGCAAAAAGGGAGCATTTAGGTATGCCTGTGTAGTACAAAATGTAACAGAAGACGGAGACAAAGAAGTAATGTGTCTTAAATCAGTCGATGTCTAAAAAAACCACATTCAGACCAGATGAGAAAGATATTACCTTCATTAATGACGGAAACATTATCACAAAATTATGTGAACCCAAAGTGATTTTTGTAGGGGACAGAATTCGATATTAATTCCCAGAACAAATTGATGTGAAAGAAAAGTAGTATGTTGCCAGTATTTTCATAGTTTTTTTTCCCCACGGTGAAAACATTGTTGTAGGGCTTAGAACATGTGAATAATTGTAAAATCTGTCTTGTGCTGAAATTTGAACTTGCAACTACATTTTACAGTTAACATTAAGTGTCTTGGAAATTAAAATAGGCTAATTAATTTAGCAGAAGAAATTATGAAAACTTGCAAGGACTAACCTATTTTGTACATAGGTAAGTTCTAACATGTGTGGATTTTTTAAAATATAATTCTAGTCAGTACATAAGCATATTTTCTGTATTCAATGTGTTTGTACCAGTAATATTTCTATGACAATTATATATTTACCAATTTGATAATTTGTGCGTGGAGGTAGGCTTGGCCTATGCCCTACTCGGTAAATACAGTTGACGTGTAAGATAACACCTAAAAATTATTATAAATGTGTTATAAAAATGTGCTTGATTTCTCAACTAATTGCATGTAAAATAATTTTCTTACACAAGTGCTTTATGTTTATTGTAGTTATGAACCTCTTTTATATTGAAGTAAGGTTATCAAAATTTCACTGTCATTCCGACCTGATTTGTGAAACAAGAATTACAAGAAAGAGGCGGGAAAAAATTTAAAAAAAATTGTACTGTATAATAAAACTATGCTCTGTCCCACCATTACCTCGCCGCTCTTTACTTGCCTTCCAGTATTTAGATAACCTGCTGTCCCTCTATTGCCCCAAATATCTAGGTAAAAGTGGGGCACTATTTTTGTAGACCTATTGTAACTGTAGCACATATACGCTCAAAATTGTTGCAGAATATAATCATTAAGTGTAAATATCAAGTTTTAAAGCTGGTAGTAATGTTCCACCTCTACAATTAGTGCAAAAAAAATTAAAGTTTAATTTTTGTCCCTGTACCTATTACCCCACCACACCCTATCTGCTAGAATTCTAGTTTCTGCCGAAATTATGTTATAAATTCACATACCTCTAGAAATAAGTTCCTGTGGACGTGTCTGAAACTCGTCGTCAAATGACGTCACATTGATGCAGTCCGAACATGATCTACAAATACGTTGACCGAAGTTAGCTTTTAGAATCTGACACTAGGTCGCAGTAAATTCGCCACATTATTTGTTGTTGCGTAGTAAGTGTTAAATTGGTTGAATTTTTGATTATTTAATGTTTATGAGATGAGTGATTCAAATACTTGTTGTTACAATTTCTCTCTCTAGAAATTAAGTGGGCTATACCAAGTTCCTCAAGGGAAGGAAGTCTTACTCAAATAAAGGAATTAATTATAATTTCCTTATTTTATATATAATAACTACACTAAAGTTCTCTGAACTCAAACTCTCACAATTAATTGTAATCACTTACTGTTCACAATTGACACCAATTAATAACATTTATAATTACGACAAAGAAATCAACGAAATTAAATAATTAAAGATCAGTCCCAATAGGCTGTGTATCAACCTATTCAATAATTTGATAATTTATGTTTCCATATTTACAGTTCGAATATTTATAGTAAAATCAGCATTACACTTCCATTTAGTCCCACCTCAGTTCAGCCCATGTCCCGCCAGTCACAATGTTCTAGAGTCCTCCAAGCGCCCTCACGCACAGTAGGCTTCACTCGTCGTTTTCACACCCTCTCGTCCATTCACGCCACGAACACCTCGCCCGCCGTCGTCCCGCAATCTCCAGTCGTCGTCCACACTTCACTTAGCTCGCGCACACTCGCCAGGCGACCTCCGTCAGTCTGCCGGCCGCTGGGTTGCGGCAGTATATATAGGCCGCCACCTACAATCTTCCCCAACTCGCGTGATGCGTCGCGGAGGGCTGATGCCCCAGCCAGACTCACGAGAACATTCTTGCATCGTCGCTAAACGTATCGGAAACTCTAGCAGGCGAGGTGAGGTCTGTGATGCCAGCAAGTCTCGCCGCTGTCGGCATTCACGGGATTCCCAGAAGGGGAGATCAGGAGGCCGCGAGCGTATCGTTCCACGAAGAGGGGCGGGCGAGGTGGGTCTCCGATTACGGCACGGAACAGCGGAGTCTGGGCCAGCTGCAGCACGTAACATTAATTTTGATATACACCTTATCTGTTTTACTTTGAATAAGTTCCCGAACTGACATATATAAATGTTTTTTCTCCTAACTTTACGTGTCAAAAGTTTTGTCCTCCATATTAAATAATTCAGACCGAACGAGGACATCACAATTTATTTATTAGCATTTCATCACATTTGTTTTGAGAAAGCCCACTTTGCACATCCTTGGTTTACATTTACAACGTAAACGTCTCACGAATGTGCATGAAAGTATTGGGAGTCTTCTTCCTTTTTTATCAACTTGGGACAGAAGCTCAGTTTTCTGAATGCTTTCACTTGGGACACGCGAGGTTGGGATAGCGCCATGAGGTCAGAAGGTCACGTGCACCAATCAGCGCACCTTTGTCCTAAGAGACACGTTCGGATAGCGCAATTATATACAGGCCTTTACACACGCGCCTCGAGTCTAATGCGTGGTGGCTACCTTCAGCCTGAGTCTAGTGCATGTTGCTTACATTCAGGAAGGTAGCTGGGCTTAACGTCTCGTCGACAGCGAGGGAGGTCATTAGAGACGGTGAAAGTTGCACAGGGAGGAGGGACAAGGGAAGGAATCGGCCATGGCCTTTGTTAGGGACCCATACCAGCATACGCCTGGAGTGATTTCGGAAAACCATGGAAAACATAGAAATCAGGATGACCGGACCGGGAGTCGAACCCGGGTCCTCCCGAATGCGAGTCCAGTGAGTTACCACTGCGCCACCTCGCTCGGTGCCTAAATTCAGCCTCGATTGTACAGCATGTTGCCTACATCCAGGCTCAAGTGTATTGCATTTTGCTTTCCTTCAGTCTCGTGGGTGTGCATGTTGCCTACTTTCAGAAACCACACATCTTCATATGAAAATGTGTGTATGGGATCGTCGAAGACGTATAGGTGACGCTTCGTGTGGGTTAAAACGCAGAGTATCAGTGACAAAAAATTATTGTCGTACAAAACCTGTTCAAAACATTTAGACTGATATCTGATTACGAATAGGATTTAAGAAACATTATTACATCCAAAGACTACATATACTCTCTGTTTACGTTCTTAGATATGTGTATTTTTCAATGTTAAAATTGGTAAAATTGGCCTTCTTACAGTAAATTGTATGTACGAAACTCTGGTGGGTCACAGTATATTCATACTACAATGTGAAAGAGGAATACAATTTGGTAGTTAATATTATAACATAAAATGTCGGGGGTTACTTCGGGAATACTACACATCAGTTCAGTGGCTATAGTACATTATAATAGGCAACAATTATGCTTCCCCGTCACAGAATTCAATATTAAATAAGATCGCCAATCCCAAGTTTCCGGGAATTAATTTGACTGTGACAGTTTTTCACAGTGGTTGCAGATGCCGGCACCAATAACATTTTTTTCCAGTCGATTGGCGTTTCAGTTTAATATGTATAATTTTCATTAAACTATTACTTCAGTTCGAACTTCGAATATTTTATAGGTCTGCCGCATTTATGAATAGCTTCAGGCCTTAAGTGATGTGTATAGTTACGATATAGAATTATTGATTGCGAGAACAAGAAAGAGTTTTTCTCGTCCCCCCCCCCCTTTTTTTTTTTTTTTTTTTTTTTTTTTTTTTTTTTTTTTTAATAAAAACAACTTATCAGATTATGCTTTAGTTACGGTTATGAAGTGAATCATATTTGCATTTTGTACACATTTTTAGCTCCATCTCTTGCCTTTCTCTGCATCAGAATGAACTTCCTATACTTATTGCCATCTTACATATGTAGTTTATGTTCCTTGTATTGACTTGCACCCAAAAAGAACTGACTTATTTTATTTATTTAACATATTTCATCTTCAGCATAACGCGTTTACCTGAATCACGATTTTACGAATTTCCTGATTAACCTAAATCCCGACGCAGTGAATACTTAAGTCTCAATTTTACAAATTTGCAGATGCTACATTTGATTTATAGTCTTAATTATGAATGAATTATTTGAAAAGTGCTTGCAGTGTTCAATAAGAAATATCGTGTTCATTTTAAATTTAAATCTAAACACTTAAATATGGCGTGTTTTATAACAAAAAATTACGGGTTAATTGTTTAGTTTACTTTAAAGTATAGTTTTTTTTACGTGCATGTATGTAATACTAAACTGTATAAAGTATCTATGTATCCGGTTTAATCGAACCACCGTTGGTCCCTGTAATTCGGGTTAAACAAGACTCGAGTGTAGCAGTATTCAGTTCACAGCGGAAACAAGTACATTTGTTTAAAAAAATAAAGGCTGCACCTGAAAACATATATTTATTGATTATGAAGTGGGTTTTACAAATAATTTGATATTAATTTTTAAAGATTTAAAAACAATTTAAGAACCACTAGAGGACTTGGTTGGCCACGGAACTGTTGGAACAAACACTCGTTGGGAACCATAGTTGTGTGCGGGCGAGGCCTATCTTGCTGAAAATTGGCTCCTGTGCACTCAGCCAGAGAGGCGAGAATGGAGCAGCGCCGGAATGAAGGGGCGGCCGGGAAACGGGAACTCCTCGAGAAAACGACGCCGACAAGCAGCGTCGTCCGGCGCGATTTCCTGAGATGACCCCCCCCCCCCCCCAGAAATTGAACCCTGTTCACCTTGGGGGGAGGAGGCGAGTAATCTAACCACTATACCACCCCGGCGCCCTCAGCCAGGGAATGTAGCGAATAGGCCGCAGGGTGTCCTCAGTGTACAACTGTGCATTCAGTGACCCTCGTAACGATACCAGTAGCGCAGGGTTGCTACAGGTCTGTAAAACCTTGAAAAGTCAGGGAAACTAAACATTGTTTACTGTTATTTGAGCAATTTTGAAATTGACTTTTTAAAAACGTCACTGTCCCTAACTGCATATAACGGGAACACTGAGCTCTGGCTCACTAGTAAAGTTGGCAATTACGGAAAGAAAGTAGTCCCATGACTTCGCGTTGACTTAAAAGTGTTAGGTAAAACACTTGTGATTGCTGAAATAATTTATTTTGCTTCCAGATTGTTTAATGCATATAAGTGTTAGAATTAGCAAATTAGAGAAATATTTTTATATCTTAACTCCAAAGTTTCACTTTACTGGCTCATAAATAAAGTGGCCAGACCAATGCCAATGTTAATTTTACATATGCCGGACGAATACCCACTGTGCGTACAAATATATCTCAAGCAAGGCTTTCAAAAGTGTTCAGTTTACAGTAAACAGCTTATAGTGACCGACCCTGGAAATTCAACTTTACAATACACTGTAATGTAACATATTTTCTGTACAGTTAAAACGGTATTTTATGCAGCCCAATAAATTCATTTAGAAACTATTAGTAGTGGGGGAGGGGGGAGTTATATTTCGCGAAAAGATTTCGAGACAAGGTAGGTTTCAAAGCACTGTGGGGTCGTCCAGTTTTTTTGATTGGCTGAAGCATGTTCTGGTCCGTGTTAACTGTTAACGCACGAATGACGAAGGTAGAGTGTCGGAGTTAATGGAATCCTGAGTGGCCCGGTCTAATGTGGAAAACTACACCAGCAGCCAATGGAGGTATAACAGCCGAGGTGTATATATAGTATTGCAGTCTATTGTGTGTTCCGATTTATTCGCGAAAAATCAGTGGCCCTAACTATTGGACCCGAAAACAATCAGTGATGTGAGATAGATTGCCCTGAAAGTAAATAACTGTAATCTTTGTGCTGTATGTATACCTACTAATTTTCAGGAACAGTAAATTCTGCGCGTTTCATTTCAATTCCATTTTATAAAGCAGTGCTCTATTCTTTAAAATGTTTGAAAATGGGTGAGTCAAAAGGTTGTAAATTTCTCCCTTTCATCCTGCAGAACCAGGAAAAGTCAGGTAAATGAAATGCAGGTATTGTGTAGCCGCCTTGACTGTCGAACAACGATCATACGCGATGTCTTGCCCAGACCGCGACGTCAGTAGTACGGTACATGCACAGCTGAAGATGAGACACGAATTAATTGTAACACTTACCCGAGGTCCTCCAGAATCTGTGCCTTGCCAAAGAAAAACTTGATTCGTCGCTAAACACAGTGAACATTTTGTAAGTTTTACAAACAGTCCCTCGTCAACTAATTGCCGAAAGTCTTTGCAACATTGCAAGTGAAATTTTGTTTTACATCGTAGAAACATATGAAACATACTAATCGTAATTTTAAATCTCGATGACTGTAATAAAAATTAAATCCATGGTATTTTTTTTAAATACAAAGTAGCTTAATATTTTTACATGGAAAAGTCTAGTATCTGACGCACTTGTTGATTTTCAAAATTAATCTTGGCAATTGGTTTGACTCAGTAGGTGGTTTACTTCTGTCCAGTTCCTGTGTGCACAGACTCTTTTTCCGTCTTTTTTTCGTGTCGTCTTCGTTATGTTGTACAGAACTGGTTTCCGTGTATCTGTGTGTAGGTTCATATACATTCCATTGCTCTTTCTAGTGTTTCTTTTGTGCGGTATCTGCTGACAACAGCAAATCCTTGTTCACTTTTTTTCCTCTCTTCTTTCATGCCGTATTCCTGTATTTTATGCGACCTTCATCAAAGCTTTGCAACAAATGTCAGAATAATAATTTACTTTTAATCACTTTTCCTCATTGCGAGAATCAGTCAAAGGTGACGTGATTGTGGGAGTGCAGTTATGAAACAGGAGATCATTCGGAATAGGGAGTGCCGCACAGCTACATCGCAGGTAAGACTGACCTTGAAAGTCCAAATTTGCCTGTAGGAACCCTGTTATCCTCGTAGCATGGAGAAAAAAAATTTCCATTTGGACTGGATCAAGACAGGAATTAAACCAGCCAACCTTGAAAGCCTGGCTAGAATGTGCATTCCGGAACTGAAAATTACTCTGTAAACAACAGACTGTCCTGAAGTCAACAGACAGGGAGAAAATTGTAGCCTACCGATACATTTTCCGTAAACAGTGGAAATCTTTTGTTGTCGACTACGTTATTTTTATTTATGTATTTCATCCATTTGGTCTTTTTTCGAGTACAAGTTTGTACAAAGACATCGGGCAAGTCAGAACATGAACATATTATGTACAGAAAATGAACGCATTATTTACAGAACAATATCAAACCATCAAAGTATTATATTATTGAATTATAACACAAATATAAAATAATATACAAATAGTCTTGAATTTTCATTATTTAATCTTCATTCCTTAATTTCTTCTCCGCATCTATGCTGCGTCCCGGGTCACTCCAATCTATAAATAAATAAAAACAAAAAACGGAGGCACGCATTCCATTGGCTTTACGCAATACCTCACTCTAAATATATCCATGGGGGTTTCTGGCTTAAGTGTTTACGAAAGTGCATCTTTTTTTGTCACTGGAAAAAAAAGGTGGGGGGGGGGGGGGTAGGAACACATGATGTAAAAAATTCCGTATACGTTATTTACGGAAATGTAGGCGCAGTTAATACACAGAAACGTGTCATTCGTAGCAGTGACGTACGGAAATAAAAAACGGGGGAAAAAATACGCAACTTCGTCGATATTCTTTACAGCTTCATGTTGTGAGGACGAACGTTATCGAGTTTGTACGAGCCTTTATTCGGCGTTAAAGAAAATAAGGCGTAAACGACACTTACACTGAGAAAAAGGTTTTGTTGAATATGACGCAAGTTTTTTTTTTTGGCGCAACTAAATGAATTGTTTGCATAGGAGCAATTAAGTATTTCGTTGTTGAAACCAAATTATTTTGTTGTTCGTATTTCTTTGTCACAAATCGGTAAGATTTCGTTGTAGCAAATATAGATCTGTATGTCACTACAAGCATTGAAGTTTCACTTATTATAGAAAAAAAAAAGTGGAAGCACAACAGAGTTTCGAACCCGGAACCTATGCAGCCGCACGTTACGCCTTAGAAAACTGAGCTGATGTGAATACTCTTTATGAGATGTAAGTGCATACTTTTGTAATATTGAACGTGTGAGTAAATAAATGTTTTCATGTTTTAGAGCTTTACTTCTTTGTTTCCTGTTGAACTTATGTCAGTGGGATTGGTTCTGCCATTATTATGCATCACTAAGTACACTGCCAAAAACTGTTACTACTATGACTGTCACGAAAATTACGAACACTCGAGCCGTATTTTCAAACTAAGTCAATCAAATTACCCTGTTACCCTACAGACGAACGAATAAATGCCAGTCCTGCGTTGCCAACCTTTCGCAATTCTAGGATAGTACAGTTATCTCGCAAAGGTTGCACATTTATATGAAAAAATATATAAAAATATTTACCGCGACTTTTAAAAAACATTAAATCAAGACTCTTACCCTACAGACAAGCGTATATATTTTCACTAAAAACGCAAGAGAATTTACAGTTCTTAAATTATTGTAATAAATAATTAAGTACATCAAATATTTTACCTTATGGGAGACTTTAAAAGTGGAGGAAAAATCGAGTCAACAATGCGGTTGCTGCAGGTTTAATGGACTCTTAGGTCGTACAATTGTCGTACGATCCGAGGTTTGCGTCTTAGACCACACGAAATTATCGTACTTATGTGATCAGGATCGCACGCACGGTAAATATATTTTCTGCAAATACGACTTTTTGTCATGAAAGATAAAAAAAAACAATTGTCTGTACCCATATTTTTTTTTACTTCTGTCATATTAAATGCCTTTTTAAGGAAAAATTCGTGAAAGTGGTCAAATGTAGCATTTTTAAAGCTTGCTTGGGAAGTAGAAGAGAAAAGTACACAGCTAAGGGCGTAGTTTAATCTGTGGTCTTTCATCGCGTGTAATGAAACCCCACTATTGCAGATCTAATTTGCGCAGCATAGGGTAACGTCTGATCTTTGTTCCTGCAATGTCATTCATCACTACGCATTAAAAAAAAGCCATCTATGATGCCAAAATGTGACGGTAAAAAATAAAGACGTAAAGAATACAACCTCGACAAAAGAGTGAGCCTCCCCCCCCCCCCCCTTCTTGTGACACATGTCCCTCACCACACAAGGGCCCGGCCGCAATTTCCCAACCCCCCTATCCATACATTTTTCAATTTCTTTTTATTGTTAAAAGTGCTTCACCAATTCTAAATATGACAACGGCGCTGTATTACTTTTACTAGTGGTAAGGTGCTTATTATTGCATTTATACAAAAAAAAAAACTAGAAAATATTTTATTTTTAATTATAAAATGTATTTTGTATAACAAACGACCTAATTTGCTAAATACGTATGGTTCTCCGCTTTACAATTCCGTTTTCAGATTAAAAATTTATTCAAAGGTTGTCAAGTTATCTGCTTAATAAATTCTATTCCGGAAGTGCTGCCATCACTCGGTAGAGAATCTCACAACACATGCAGAACATTTAACTTTAAGGTCGATTTACTATGGAAAACGTGTGCGGAATGAACGTGTGCGTATCAAAATGGAAGTAGATTTTGTTTGCGGCATGGTTCATGGTCATCGTGTACGCACATAAACACAGTGAACCACGCAATATATGATACCCACGTTAATTTTGATACGTATGACTGTTCACGCTAAAGTGAGCACTTTCGAGGCTTATAGTTACCTTTTTCTTTCAACCATTTGTTATTCTGTAAACAGCTTTTAAGATAAATATTGCCGTTTAAGTAATAAAAACACAGCGTGTATGTTCGAACGCACTCGGAAGTTAACGTCGAAGGCTGAAATAAAATATGAATTGACTACTCAACTTTTTTTTTCTAACTACCATATAAGAAAGTGGTAGGTGGAAGTCAGGTAGGTACGACGGGAGGTAATTGTGTCTCGCGGCGTACCCTTGGGCCTACAAGGGAAGAAAGCATGCAAGGAGACATGCATCGCGACAGAGAGGGATTGGACAGCCATGGTCAGCGATTGGGGCCATCACTACCTCCCTAAGTGTAGCTAAGCTATCACTAGAAGAGACTGGCAAAAAAAAAAAACCCGGCAAGGGAGCCTTCAAAACCCAGTCGACAGGGAAGACTTCAAAATTATTACCTGCATTTATAAGAAATGCTACAAAAGACAGGTATTTGATAACATTATTTATTAGTAGGGATCAAAGACTAGTGAAGGCTGTTCTCGTTAAAGCGAGCACTTTTGAAATCAACCTTTAGTGTGACACGCGCCCAGTAAAGTTGATAACGATGGCGGGAAAGTAGTTTCTTATCTTAACGTCTAATAAAAAGTTTTAGGTGAAACCATTTGTGACAAATTAAATTATTTATTTCACTTTCTGATTTTTTTCAATGCATCGAATTGTAAAAATGAGCATATTTGTAAAATATCTACTTTTCTAATAATTTCACAGTTTCACTTGATCGACGCATGAATAAAGTTATGAGCGCTATAGCAATATTAATTTTACATAATGTGGAGGAATACACAACGTACATACAAGTACATCTTAAGCAGGGCTTTCAAAAGTGCTAATTTTACCGTGAACGGTCTATAGAGAGGGGGCACTTCATTCGTGCAGAGTGAGTGAGCTCCATGCGGGGAGGGCGGGCTACTGCCGTGAGTGAAGAAGGAGAGAGCTGAGCTGCTGGAGGCTACGTCCTTATCGGGCGGAGGGAGATACCAGTGTCGCGGATACTCGCCGCTCCAGAGGCAAGACAAGGCCGGCGTCTGGTAGCAGCGACAAGTGCGCGGTGTAACTGGACTCCAGGGCCCCTTCGCTGCAAGCACATCGCGGCTAAGGACGTGCCACGTCCGCCTTCCGCTAGACTCGCTCGCTCCGCAGTTCCCCAGGGGAGGACGTCCAATTTCAAAATATCCTGCCCCCCGGCCTCGGCCTCGGGGAACGAGGTTGACCTCGCGGATGAGGTAGACCGATCTCGTTGGCTGCGAACAACCGATCTCCTCTGCCGTAACGAATAGCAACAAAGGCGTGGAATGGATTCGAGGTGAAAAAACTGTTTATAGGCTGTTCACGATAAAGTGAGCACTTTTGAAGGCTCTTTCAAAATCGTCCTTTTAGCAAATTTGTATCTTTCATATATATATATATATATATATATATATATATATATATATATATATATATATATATATATATATATATATATACAAGACTGTTCACGGCAAAGTGAGCACTTTTTATGGCACTTTCACCAAGTATTAGCTGCATGTATTAGTCATATATATATGGCAAAAAAACATATTTATTACTGGCTAATGCTTGGCGAAAGTGCCTTAAAAAGTGCTCACTTTACCGTGAACAGTCTATAGTAAACAAGTGCTTCGAGATGTGTGCATACGTCCTCTAACCAATTTGTAATGCAGTTTGATTAAATTCAAATGGGTGAAAGTATTTTATTCATATAATAGTGCTTGTCATTTACAAATTGATATATAAACAAACACGTCTATCACTGTTGACCACGTGACTTTGGAAATATAGTTCATTCACGGTTACTTCGGCCTTTTCTGAAACCCTGTTAATGTTGTACTTCCAGGATATTCCTCCGCCTCGTGCAAACTAAGCTTAACTGATCCTGGGGAATTACACCAGAGGGATAACGCACCACATTCGCGGGCACTCAGTTGTAATGATATTTTGTATAAGAACTGTCTCTACTATACGTTACCAACATACCTATTTTCTCCCTGTTTTTTTTATTCAAATTGTTTATAAATGAGGCAATATAATTTATAGATGAGATGTTAATAAAGTTTCAATTTAACAGGAATAAAAGTAATTTTTATGAACACAAGTATAAACCGCTTGTAATACAGGGCGTATTTGGGAAATAACTAAACACGTCATACATGTGGAGATTTTTCAAAGGTTTGACTTAAAAAGGCTGAAGAAACCGTGAATGGACTATAGTGTTCCATTGTGGTAAGTCAATGTTGGGTACATGCGCAGAAGACGAATAAGCGGTCTACCTCTTCTCTAGTCTACGTTCAATCTACGTCGGCTCTCCCGTCTTCCCGTTATTACAATTTTAAAAAAAGGGGGGGGGGGAGGTGGCGGGAAATTCCCCTTCTCATAATGTTTTTTCCCCTTGGCCTGAATGGGGCCACGTTGGCTGAGCGGTCAGACGGCTACTCCTCCCACCAAGGCGAGCCGCGTTCAATCCCCGGTCGGGTCACTCCCGGATATTGGCAAGTGGGCATCGTGCCTGACGATGCCATTGATCGACGGGTTTTCTCGGGGCTCTTCAGTTTCCCCAGCCACTGCATTCCGGCGCTGCTGCATGCTTACTTCGCTTCGCCCTCATCGGCTCTCAAGTCCCCGACGTAAAGAGCGCCTTAAACATTTTAAATGCCTCGAGGTCATTTCCGGCCGTGAGACAGCATCGCGAAGGCGATGGGAAAATAGTAGGAACAACCTTGACGTGTGTTTAGTTTCCTCAGAATTTTAAGGGGTGGCCAAAAAAGTTTTGAAACAGTAATCTCTTCAGAAAATATACACGTTGCCGCTGTAGTTTATAACACTGTTTTATTGAAAGATAGATATCTTAAACTAAGAGCTACTTACAGTGATTTGTGTTTACTTGTACACTACACAACGACCACATTTGTGTTTCCGTAACCAGATTTATAATTTGGCAACAAAATATCGATTTTGGTCTTTGTCTTGAAAAAAAACATTTACTTCCAAACTTTGCGTAGGTTTTTAAAAATTATAATATACACTGCTTACACCAAGACCCATTTGACAACTACTACCACAACCATGTTTGACGCAGCTGCTTGGTAAAAATTTCGGTGCTGGCCATAATTTTCTTACGTGGTGTGAACATCGCGTTGGCTCATCAGAAGGAAAAAAAAAAAAAAAAAGACTCAGAATGTTGCCTCGTGAATCTGGTAATCTGGCCTGTTTAACACAGTCGATAAGATCAGATTATGTTAACCGTCGGTTAGCTCCAATTTTAAACGTGTACCCTGAAAGGAACGGATGACGTCACCTAGTGTTTGCAAAGTTGTGCAGAACAATAGTGATTGCGAATGTTTTGCGGTCTAGGGGCGTCAGTTTATCAGCGCCCGTTTTCAAGTTACTTTCCGGGCAGTTTAAGATAGGAAGTGTACGCAGATGCCTGGCTGTTCACTAATCGTTTAACTGGCCAATTAGCTGGAACCACAAAGTAACCAATAGGGTTTTTCCTGCAGATAACTGCAATGACGTTAGCTAACGTGTTGCGGATATCCTAACCTAGTTATCCTACTCTTGAAACTCATGTTGTGCCCACAGTATCCATGATATTACAACAGTTATGTTTTTGTTAACTGTGAGCCATCAGCTGTTAATGTAATGCACTGTTATGCTAGTAATGTAATATTAAGTACATTTGTAACAACGTTATCTCCTTGCTGCACTGTCAACATTAACGCGATGTTTATGTAGCGGCAAAACAAATTGTCTTTGAACTCATCTTAAAATTTGTTAAAAATTTTCTTGTATTTACTTTGGTTTAAAAATCATTCCGATGTAAAATAAATTATGTATAGTTATTTTTTCACAAAACGAAATTTTATCAACTTAAAAAAAATGACGGTCATGAGAGGAGTCGAACCCCACGCTCTCTAGTTTACTAAACCTGACGTCCTACCAACTGCTCTATCATAACTTGCCTGATTGTGTTTTATATTGAGGGCATTCGTCAGCACAATATAACGGCAAATTTAAGTTCTCTTCTGTTTAGTGGAAATCCTTAATGTTGTAGAAATATACGCATATTTGATATACGAGAGATATTTGAAAGCTGGTCTAAGCTACATGTAGATGTCGTACTATGCTTTAAAATTTAAATACCGTGGTTTTAACTTCTTCTGGTTGGACATTTATTTAAGGACGCATTAACAAAAAAACATTTTATTCTCGCTGTAATTTTTAGCGTAATGCAATATTTCGTTGCGGCAATATTACTAATAGGCTTTATTAACATTAACACTTCTACAGTATATTTGCATTACAGTAATATAAGATTTTGTAAATGGTTAACATTATTAACTATGTCACAACATTATTAATTTTACTACACCACATATGTTTAAACAAATGCCTCAATATTAATTTTTTTTTTGTTGCAAGAACATTTAGGACTTTTTTTCTGTGCATTGTTTTGTGAAAGTGGGTTACAGCGGTATACAACCACGCTGACCCGGATTGCTTCACCTCGCTCCCTTGGAGTGAAACACATACACGCATTAGAAGAATCCCGAAAACTTCACGGATTCATTTGAAAACAAAATGCGTTTAAAACACGTGTACATTTAACTTCCTAATCGCAACTGGGTCGCAGTTTGTAAGCCACGCCTTGGACGAATTCGACCCAATAAATGAACTGCAAGAGAAAGACCACTAAATTCTGTGCTGCCATCCTGGGACAAAACTTTGGCGTCAGCGATTGAGCAACTAGTTGAGGATCTAGTTGAGTATCTAAGGATTTTGGCGTTTAGCTGGTTGCCAAATGAATCTGCGAGATTTTCGGGTCTCTGATCATTAGTGTGCCAGTGTATAGGCTGTTCACAGTAAAGCGAGCACTTTTCAGGCCCAAGTTACTTTTTCCTTTCAGCCATTTTTTTAAAATCCAATACCTACCTTTCCAAAATAAATATTGCCATGCAAGTAATACACATAGTGTGTATATTCCACCGCACACGGGAGTAAACGTCTAAGGGTAAAATAAACAATAATTATTGACTATTATTCCAAACGAGAGGGCTTTCAAAGGTGCTCACTTTATCGCGAATAGCCTTTGAGACCACCTTCTTGGAGGGACGGAGGTCTTAGTTAAATAAATTAGCTGACATTAACCTCTTAGTATTTTTTTCGTTTATGTGAAACGTGACGGACGTTGCTGGTTTTCAGCAGGTTTTACCGGGGCATTGTCGTTTCGTCGTCCTCTGCGTTCCATCATTGCTGTGTCTTCACCTCAGGTCGTGTTCACGGGCCACCAATCCCGGGTAGACAATTTAATACTTTACCCGACAACGCAGTTCAACTGTCGGGTATGCGAGACCTTGGAGGTAAAATGAGAATTGTTTTCAATGGCGTACTGCCCCCTACCGAGTGTACAACATTCACGACTCATTAGAAAGTAGCACATACACTACTCAAATTAGGGGCCGCGGGGGGCTGTGCGGTTAGCCTTCTCGCCTCTCACCAAAGCGAACCGGGTTCAATCCCCGCCCATGCCACGCCTGGTCGGCGGGTCTTCTCTTTCCTGTTGGCGAACGGCATTCCGACATGATGTTGGCAATTGGAGTCATACTTAGCTGGCGTGTGTAGTTATACTTCTCGTCACTAGTAGAAGGTTCAGTTCTGTGTATATTTTTTTCTGACGCGAATGCTTCTTTAAATATGCGACCATAGTCGGAGGCAATCCAGAAAATCCGACGATAACAAAAAAATGGGGATACAGTTTGGCACTGCAGCTCCGAATTTATCGTCTACATTCAACATTCAGTTACACCACTTGATTTCCAAAGGATCAAAGAATATGTTACTTTGAGTGAGGACTGCGAAGCATGGCACGCTAGGGTAATCAGGGGGAAGGGGGGGGGGATTAGCACCGGGATTTTGAGTTCGTTTCGCCGCGTCTCATAACTTCTGCGTGGTATAACTTTTGACTAGGAGAAGCTACGACGCTCGTTTAGGTTTCAATCGACAGCTCTCGTCAAGATCATTGGACTGTGTTTATAAAAAGTTCTGTGTGGCGTGGTAATGGTGAAATTGTATTAGTTTAATGTAAAAAAATAAGAAAACTTAACACAATCTCGGCCTATACTCGTCAAAAAACTCGAAATACAGAATTCGTACACGGTTGGAAAAATCGTCTCGAAAGCAATCCAGTGATAGCGATAAAACCTCATATGATCGAGTGAAACGGTGACGGGAACGTAAAATAAAAGCCAACGTCCTTCTGTTTCCTGCGTCATTGCCTCAGTGATTCTTCCTCTCGCTATCTCTCTTTCTCTCCCCTCTTCACTCACCCACCTTCCTTTGTGCAAACAATGCTATCATCTCGCGATTCTTTTTTTGCTCCTGACGCGGTCTGTATTGTGCTTGAACTGACGAGTCAGTGACTCTTCAGCGGCAAAATGTCTCGTCTAGCCAAAAGACTGCAGCTTCGTTTGTTTTACGTGTATAATTGTAAGGCATATTTATTTTCGAGTTCCGTTCCAGTCCCTTCAATGATGGAAAATGCTTCTCTCACAGACAAACAAGCCAGTAAATGCTACTTAGAAGTTTCCCGAAATTGTCTTTGGACACCGATAAGTTAAAAAAATCTTAGGTACTTCGAGTTGGGATGACAGTAATATCAGATACGTCCTAAGCTCATAATACCTATTATACCGGGTGAGTCGCCCGCGCCTATTTTAGGTACTTCGAGTTGGGATGACAGTAATATCAGATACGTCCTAAGCTCAGAATACCTATTATAACGGGTGAGTCGCCCGCGCCTATTTTGCTGTATCTATGCAACCCGCACACAATATTACTCTTCTACAAAACATCACCCCGCCGCTATAAAATAACTTCCTCTTGTGTAGCCGAGTTCCATGCCATGTACGTACTCGTTTGGGCGCCGCCTCGTCTGTTAGCTGAACATTCGGCGCCGTTGTCAGCTTGCACCAATCAGCGGCGCGAAAATAGAGACTCGCTACAAAACAGTACAGTATTTTCGTCAGTACAGTAAGCAGCGACTGTATTTTTATTTCGCATGTATAAACACAACGGCTCGAAGCGAGGACGCAATCGTCACGTACCAACGTATTCGGTAAACATCACAATAAACTGTTTCGACACGATAAACGTTTGCGCATTCTTTGAATGCTTGGCTACTGCTTCACTATGCATTGCTGACAATAACGGCATAACGCCATCTGTTCATCGCTTACTGTACTGACAGCGACGAATCAGCGCGCACGTAGTGTTGTGCTACGAGCTATGTTTTGTTAGAAGGGTAGGTAGAAAGGCAAGTGCGCTGAACGTCTCGTCGACAGCGAGGTCATTAGAGACGGAGCAAGTTGCACAAGGAAGAGAGATTGAAGGGAAGGATTCGGCCATGAACTTTGTTAGGGACCCGTCCCATCATTCGCCTGGAGTGATTTCTGGATAACCATGGCCAGACCGGGAATCGAACCCGGGTCCTCCCGAATGCGAGTCCAGTGTGTTACCACTGCGCCACCTCGCTCGGTGTTAGATGGGTAATATTGTGTGCGAGTCGCACACACACGGGAAATTAGGTGCCTGTGTCTCAACCCGTATAGAAGTGGGGTTCGTCAACCAACGCCCTGTGACTTGCACATAGACCAGCAGCCCAGTAAATAACCCCTTGGCATATTATCCCGAATATGCTCGTTCACGTTTGGCATGTTGCAGAATTGGTGAAATCATGGTATGTGCTGTACAGGTCCGGAAGGTAGTCCCTATGTGAGCATTGCCTTTCCTTGGGCATTGCTAGTGGTTACACACCAACTATTTTATAATTGGTTGTTGCTTGTGCAATGGACATACAGAAACTCTTTCTACGGGTTATAAATTGCCACGTATTGTGAGGAATTTGTTAAGTACCTCTCACATCAAAAATTTCTTCTCTTGCAACACCTGAAAGGAAAATTAATGAGCACGTAAAGGGGTTAGGGAGACTCCGCAGTATGCACTGACCAATGACGCATTAGTCTTGTTCCGAGAGACTCGTCTCAGGCAATCAGCGTATATCGGTTCGGCAACACCAAAGGTACTGCGATGCCATTCAGTATTCTGTATACTTACGTATTCTGTACCCTGGAGGACACAGCTTAACAGCAAACATGCAGGGAAACAAGAACGGTAATGAGAGCTATCTGGTATTACGTGTACATGGGATAAAACTGCCCACTCCCACTGGGGTAGAAGCCAATGAATGAGTGCGAAAACAGCTGAGATACCAGTAGGTATATGTTGTTCACGGTAAACTGAGCACTTTTGAAAGCCATGCCTACGACACATTTGTATACTCTTGTGTATTCTTCCGCCTTATGTAAAACTAGCTGTTACCCTTGGCCTCACATCCGCGTGCAAAGCTTGAACCTTAATTATAACGACCAAGTGCTCTATCTTAATTGTTGGTGGCATATTTTATATATTCCGTAAGAGACTGTTCGTTTCCCCGGGATGAAAAGTACCCGAAGTGCTAATCTAGAATATAATCTACCCCTGTACCAAATTTCATCCAAATCCGTCGAGCCAGTACGACGTGATTGAGTAACAAACAAACATACGAACTTTCGCATTTATAGTATTATTAGGATTAACAGTACCATATACCTCATTAATTTTCCCATGTGTCGGTCAAGTGAAACTAGGAAATTATTAGAAAAGTAAATATTTTACAAGTCTGGCCATTCTTACACTTAAATGCAATAAAAAAAAACAGTTAGCGGAAGGAATATATTTTAGTTGTTTACCTAACACTTCTGAATTCCACTTTAAGGCATGAAACTACTTTCCCTGCATCGTTACCAACTTTACTGGGGAAATGCCACTCAGTGCGCCCGTTAAACTATTTATGCAGGTAGGAGGGGCGAGTTTTTTCTAAGGGTGATGTTCAAAAGTGCTCACTTTACCGTGAACAGCATTTATAAAGACATCATTTGAGCCTTCCATAAAGTTAAAGCATGCAAATGGTTAATTGAGCAGTTTTGAAAGAAAAAAAAAAGTTTGCAAAATGTCACGGCTCCTCCCTGCATATGTATATTGTAAATGGCACACGTTGAGTGGCATGCGTCCAGTTAAGTTGGTAATGACGTAGGGAAAGGAGTTCCATGTCTTAACACTGAATTAAAAAGTGCCATATAAACGTTTTGTGGATACCGAAATGATTTTTTTTTCATTTATGTTTTTTTTAATGCACACGTAAATGTAAGAATTTGCAATTTTTTTTTTTTAATTTTACTTTTCTTAATAGTTTCGGCGTTTCACTTGACCGGCGCATGAAGCAAGCTCACGGCAAAGTAGTGAGAGTTGAAATCACCCAACCACGAAATATCTTCTGAACTAAGGTGTTTTGCAGTACACCTAGTCCTGAAATATTTTCGCGAAAAAATAGGTTGACCTTAACAATGTGTATGGAAGTATATTTGTTGCAGCCTTCCACTGGCATCTTCGCGCTAGAACACGTTGCCTGTGTGTGACTTACGGCTTGACATTTTCCGACTGTAATGGATATTTTTGAAGTCGAAAATAATTCAAATTTTTTCATAATAATTCGTAGGAATGAATAGTTCCGTACAGGATGGGCGAAGAAGTACACAGCTATGCAGAACATGTTTATTCTAACGTCGTTGAAAGTTTCATAGAATCGATTTGCCGACTGAAAGACTGCGCGCCAGTTCAGAAGCTTGTTCGTAGAGGCGACGGAACATTCTAAAGGCGTGCTTGAGTCGCCCTTAGCGTCCCCGCGCTTCTGGGCATCGAACACGACCTTAACGTGATCGTCCAATCTTTGCAATTGATCAAGACATATGGTTACATTATTGGCAAACTTTCCATTTTTTAGGTATCCTAGTTCAGTTGTACACCTCGATGGAAACCTTTTTTTGCAGCTCGCCTCGGGCAAGACGGCGACTGAGCTTTTATTAATCTTCCATGCATAGCCTGGAAACTATTCCACTTTGAATATTTAAACACGTGATATCATAATAACTGAAATCGTTAAATGAAATTTTGAAACATATTCCGCTATCGTGCGCTTCAGAATCTCCAAAACAATTTTTGTTTCAAGTCGATATCACGAAGAGTTCCAAAGCAGTTACAATATTTGTTTACCATGTAAAAGCCTACCCCGCAATGGAGGTCATTCGTAGACTAAGCTCATTTTACAGTGAGCCGCCCATACAAACTAAGTCGTGTCGTCAGGTTGATGAGACACTTTGTCTCAAATTATTTCGCAGAAAATTACCAGCTCTGCCGGCGAAAAAAGTCGGGGAAGAAGTGACACGTTATGATGACAGGACGACGATGAAGTTTTTGTTATGACGCTTCGCCGGGTTTGTGACCTCCCGGAACAATAAGGACATTTGCATGTATATCTGGGAGGTTCGCGTATGAGGTTGCTGACTCAACTGTTCTCAGCTAGAGGAAATCTCACCTCCACATCCGCTGTTATTGTTTTGTCTCCGAGCTTCTCTTATGCTGAGCTCGCGGAATCTTCTTAAGGCCCCCGCCTAGCTGGAGATTTTTTTCCGCGTTCGAGACCCAGTAAAGGTGGGTTTACGATTGCCGTGTGCCTAGGCATGAATCAATCTGTTCAAGGCTATTCGTTTATGGCTGTCGTGTGCGGGTCTTGATGTGGTCGTGTGCGTTCTTGGCGTGACTTAAGATATCGTTATATTTTAATCTTAAGTACAAGTCAAGACGAAGTATTTACATCTTGTATTTAGGTTATGCCATATTGTGAAATCGTTAGAAAGTAACTATTTTTGTCAAGAGGCAGTTCATGGTCATGTTTTCTTTCTCGGAAGAGGTTATTGAATTCGCTTTAATAAACTTTTTCAGATGTATTGATGTAAATGCCCAATGTTGGCATCAGTTTTTCCTTCTGTAAGATATCACGAGTTTTTCAAGACATTTTCACAATCAGTAAGCACAAATAACTATATATCTGTAAATAATTTTCACTCTTGTACGTATTTCCAGGTTGCCGGCTGCTTTCGTCTTCCACTATTCTGATTGGCTAGACTTAACAGTTGCTAATTCATTCATGAACTGCAAATCTTCTTATTGTTCATTTTCCGTCTGCTTATCGAGTCATTAAATACAATTCTCAATTCTTCAGCCGATCATCGTAAACCTGCCTTATGCGCGGGAGCTATAATGACGACACTGCCACTCGCATAAAGTGCGCCATTGCCGCTAAGCACAAGGTTCTGAACAGACGTGCAGTGTTCTAGTCGCACTGCGTGGACCTACAGGTAGAGCCCCGAGTATTTCGCGGATCGAGTTGGCAGCAAGCTAGGCTGGACAGCCCTCTACACACTCGGAACATTCTCGTTTGCCTATCGGTTGCTGTGATCAAGTGAGGCCTCTGTGCAGGACTGTCAAACACTCACTCGCACTACTGCTTCCTGCTTATTACTGGCTCACAGATAAACGGAGCGTGTCTAAACAACGGTCGTCCAATCACAACAGTAGGAAGAAATAACAAGTGTTTGAAGTCTACCTCGTCTTCGAATTAATTCGCGAAATACTCGTGGCTCTACCTATAGGACTTTCAGCGGTGACCCTATTATTTTATTGATGGAAAGTCTATAGGAATGTTCAGTTCAGGACCCTTAAGTAGTTTTGTTTGTATCTGAGCGTATATTTTGAGATACAGCGCTTTTTAGCCGTTTCGGAGTACTCTGAAATGCTGTTTGTAAAATGTGTGACGTTTTGAAATCACTCAACATCCCTCGTCTGCAGTGTGTGCGTGTTTATTTTTCGTAGAACAGCACTTCGGACGCACGTATAGCCTCGTGTATTTCAAACACACTGGGACGCAGTTCAGTCGCCAGCTAGAAGGGGGCCTTAACCTCTACTCGATCTGCCCGCACTCCCAAGACATGTGGGCGTACAAGCGATGCGTAAGCGTTTATGGCGTCCATCACGCTAGCCGCATTCTTCAATGCGCCGGCTTCTTCGGGGGAAAAAAATGTCCCTCGAGGGCTTTCACCCTCCACACAAGAGCGCACGCGCATGACCTTGCGCGGAGGAAGTGTTCCGTTACCTGCACGATGCGCACTGATGCGTCAGCGCACAGCTCGAATTCCCCCTCCTCTCCCCCTTTGCACACTTGGTATTATACACGCGACTGAATGTTTTTGCGTATCAGTTTTTCGCAGTTCTGAGCACGAGCTGACGGACTCTTGTAAAATTAGGTTATTGTTTTTTTTCTGTTTCTTCACTCTTTTTGAATCAAATTTGTGGAAAACCACCCTCGACTGTATTGTACTTCCTCTAATATAAAAGTACCTCACTTATGGTTAAAATGAATTTTTACTTTAATTATATATATAATATTACATTTTAAATTAATATTAGGGCTATAATGTGTGTATATATTATATATATATATTATATATATATATATATATGCATCATTATTCTTAAATTGTTTTGTAAATAAGGTTATCAATTCTCACGACACAGGCGTATTAAGATGCTTATATTCACCTAACACATATTTATGGAAGTTGAATTCTTTCAGCCACAAACTTTACCGATAAACTATGCACACCACACGGCAACAGCTTTTAAAAACTGGGAAGTTTTCAGTTTTCAAGGTACATCTAAAAAACATCCAATTGATAAATACGCACATAGTTAGAAAGCACTGTACTATCAAAATCACCATTCAGATGTTCTGTGTTTTTGCTGCAATAGAACAATAATATATATATATATATATACATTATTGTTCTATTGAGAACAATAATGTATATATATATATACATTATTGTTCTATTGCATATATATATATATTCGTATACATTATTGTACATATATGTACACACACATATATACATTATATACACTTTCGGTATTGGAGTAACATATTTCTTATTGTCTTTCAATGAAATGAGGAAAATACAATAGCTTCAAATATCGAACAAATTTAACCCTCTCACAACAAGTTTAATTTATGGTTTCAAGAGGTGCAAATAAATTTTTTTATGATGCGTACTGTACTTCAGTCAACACAGCACTTGTTTCGTTGTCACAGCCAATCAGCTGTAGGTTTCGTGCTCGGCTACAGTTATATGTACCAATCAAGACCTAGACCAGTTAGAGGTTTCACGAATCATTTATCCACAGGTAAGATTATTGGTAGATACCTGAAAAATTCGCGAGTCAACGACCTCCAGGCTAGACTCTACAATCTTGTGTACAATTATGTCGATATCAACAGCACATTAGTTGTCTGCTGTCACAGTGGAAGGAGATAATTGGACACCGTTCTCCAGGAGGTGTCAAACACCGTGTGGACCAGTGGCTTAAGTTATATAAACGCACGTGTTTTGGATTCTATCTTGACCCGAAATGAATCCGCGAATTCTTCAGGTCTCTAATCATTGATCATTGAGCTTCGCAGTGTATAGTACAGACCAAAAATTACTTACACACTCGTAATTCGCGCTATAAAACGGCACCAGGTTAGAATCCGCAGTTCTCTACAATACTCTAACGGAGTTCACCACTAGTTTTACAGCGTGGACAGATCATGTTTTCTTAGCAAAAAAAAAAACAAACTGTTTGTGAAATACACCTTTTTTTCTCGTACATATGTAATTACACGCAGACAGGAATTCAGTATCCTGTGTACACACTTGAAGACACGAGGCTAGTAAAGCCCTTGTTACACGTCATAAACGCCGCCATATTAATCTGAGAAAGTTGGATAGCTTCAGTTCCCATCAAACATTTGAAGATTGGACGGGTTATAAAATTTCTTTGATGTTTGATGGTCTTATCCAATCAGAATCGTGCACGACAAAAATGGATGTCAAGTAACTTTAAAATAACGAGCAATTACTGGGAACAAAGTAGGTTATGAAGATAATTCATTTATGTAGAAGCTGTCAGGGCATGAATGCTATTTTAAGTGAATATTGCACATAATATTACGAACTCAGAGGCATTGAATTTCACTGTAGCAGAAAAAAATCTCTGATAAATAAAATTTGAATTTAGTACAAAAGAGAAAATAAATTACAACATTCCTTGCATTTCTTCCTGCAAAGGACTGGATGCAAAAACGAAAGCGATAGCTTTCTATGAAAATTATTTTGAAATAATATGTCAAATTAGATTCTCCCAGTAAAAAAATTTGACAGTGGGACACATTTTCAAACACGTTCAAGATTATTTGATAAAATTTGTTGGAAGGAAAATTTTGATGGCCGTATTTCATCTTCAAATTTTATCATAAAATTTAGTTTAAGGTGAAAATTCGACAGTGTGACAGGGGTTTTACAAAAGGAAAACTGCATGTGAGGATATAGGCTGCTGAAGTCTAGCCTGCTAGAAACTCTTTTCTCGAAAATCAGGTGTCCTTATTTGTTGGTTACTTGAAGATGTCGGGTATTGTTCCCTCGCAAGTATAAGGACCAAAATATAATTTGTGGGCTCAGGAATTTCGTCGGGTCAGTGACCCACCCTGACTCCACAGTTCCATCCAAGTCTCGACGATATTTCATTGACCATTGCCCCATTAGGTTTGCAGTTTTACCTCAAATCAGGCAGCAAGGATTTGGTTAGTGTTTTTCTTGTGAATTTGCTATCGACGTGTCCAAAACAGAGATTGAAATGAAAGAGAAACCGATCAGTACACTGCCCTAAAGTTTATTGCCAAAATATTCAGAGCCCTTCCCATTTCTCAATGTTTTATCATAATTAAAGATGATGGAAAATCGCAAAAAAATTTTTTGAGCCAACATATTGTCCATAACATGAACTAGTTTATTCTTTCATGAATGGATGGGCAAGGTTTTTGACTCGGCTAAGTTGTTTGCAGACCCATCACGCAAGTTGGACATTATAGTATCAGAATCCTCATTGGCTCACTGAAATGGGGCAGTAGCTTCATACATGCATGACAACCATAAGGAAAGAAAACTGTCTGCCATGTGTACATTACGTTGAATCCTAGTAAACACCCAATTTTCCCCACGAAGCCATCATCTCCAATTACAATATTCTGTGATAGTTTTGCTATCAAAGTATTACTTCCTTTTTATGTAATTTCGCTAAAATAGTCAACCAAATTACATCATGTTAGCCTTATTTTTCATTCCGAATGTTTTGTTTTTGATAACTATGTGTTGCCATGTTAGTATATATTGATTGTGGATATATACCTTGGCAACAATGATTTTGCTATAAATGGGCGATGTACATTTTTTATTGGAGGCATCTGCTTATAACACGGGAAAGTGTTTTTGACGGTTGTTGAGAGCGGCACGCATAGTTTACACGAACATGTATTCATGTATTTTTTAGAGACCATACTTTTTCGCATTGTTCGATGGCACCAAGCTAGACTACACAGTTTTCTACACACTGCAGCGGAGTTCACTTTGGTTGCCGTCATAGACAGAACTCATTCTCTTGTCTAACCCAGCCAAATGTAGTGTAGCTATCAGAGTTCGACATATTTACTATTTGGTCTGAATCCTGCAGGGAGTGGCGGATGAGCAGAGGTACACACGTGAAACTAACGTAAATACTTGTGTGACGTCTACCTTAATTATAACGCTAAATGACATGGTCGCTATGTACTTTTGGTGTTATAGTTTTTTGTTGATGGGCTAACATATTGTTTATGTAGGGACTGTGTTGTTAACGGGGAGTAGTTGGTGTTAACAGTGTTGTCAGTGGGGAGGGGTTAGGTAAGCAGTGCGCTGAAGGGGAGTAGTGTCGTTCGAAAGAGAGGTGTTGTTGAAGGGGAGCAGTTTTGTTGAAGGACAGATGTGTAGTTGTAGGTGCAGGAGTATTGTAGGTGAAGGGGAGAAGTGTTGTTGAAAAGTACCAATTTTGTAGAAGGGGAACGGTGTTGTTGAAGGGGCGAAGTGTTGTTGAAGGGGAGCAGTGTTGTTGAAGGAGAGCAGTGTTGTTGAAGGGGAACAGTGTTGTTGAAGGGGAACAGCGTTGTTGAAGGGGAGCAGTGTTGTTGAAGGGGAGCAGTGTTGTTGAAGGGGATAAGTATTGTTGAAGGAGAACAGTGTTATTGATGGAGAACAGTGTATTTGAAGAGGAGGGATGTTGGGGAGGAGTGTTAAAGGGAAGCAATGTTATTAAAGGGGGGCAACGAGGGAAGCAGTGTTTACTGAAAGTGAGCAATGTAGTTGTAGGCGAGCAGTGTGCGCCGGCGCCAGCATGTGTAACTAGAAGACACGTGTACATGTTTCAGGTGCAGCGGGGGCGGCGAAGATGAGCTGTGACCTGCTGGGCAGGAAGTCCCGCGAGCCGTGTGCCTGACGGAGTGAGGAGAACTGACAGAGGAGGTGGAGATGCCCGGGGCTCCCATGGCGAGGTACAACATGAAGTGGGATGGTCGGCGGGGCAGCGAGGTGACACTCACCTCGTGGGGTGTCGCGAGCAGCGCCTCCTCGCTGAACCGCAGCGTCGGCGGCGGCATAGACAATGACGCCTTCAGTATCGGCAAGCCCGACGAAGACACTGCGCCCAACGGCACCGCGAATGGCTTCCGACCGCTTCACCACACCAACGGTGAGTATCACCACCTCGCCTGTCTGCTGACCTTGTATTACTGCTTGTTTGTGTCTGCGTACCGGCAAATGTTTACTGGCCTTCTCGTCCTTCAGCTCGACAAACTATCTCAACACCATGTTGTAGTCGGGCACCGAGTTGAAGCCGGAGGCCCAGAAATTGCTGGAGTCCATCAGGGACCCAGAGATTCCTCGAGTATATCCAATTTATAGTTGGAAACTTTGAAATTACCCATGTCCATCGTATTTATAGTCAGATACCCAGAAATTTCTCGAGTCCATCAGATTTAAATAGTCAGGAACCCAGAAATTCCACAAGTCCATCCGATTTATTGTCAGAGACCCAGAAATTACTCGAACGTATCCGATTCATTTGATGGTATTGTTAAACTCCTTCCACTGTTTTCCTTACTCAGGTACTCGTGTATGTTTCTATTGTTCTTAATGTAGGTATTTGATTACTGGCTCAAAAGTTCTGCAAGGCGACTTAAGAAATGCGATGTCCAGTGATAATTAAGAAAAGAATTTTTGTTCTTGATACAGTCTACGTTTTACCAATAGCAAAAGCCTGGTAAAGAGACTCAGAAATGTATACGAGATAAATGACCTCGTAAACATTTCTGAGTTTCTTTACCAACAGACAAAAACTAGCGGTTTATTGTACACTTTCCTTTATTGAATGGCTGCAGTTATTTTGATTTTGACATGGCCTCGCTAAATTTGGACGCAACATGGCTCCTGTTAGCTGAGACTCCTACTTGCAGCCATAATTTAGCATTTACTCCAAATCAGCGAGTTTGACTGCAGCTATGTATAAACAGTAGAGTAAATATAGCGTAAAGCGATATCGCTATCTGCGCAAAACCAATCTCCATGCACCAACATTGAACTGCTTTTCTGCCACCACGAATAGCAAAAACGGAATGCATTGGATTCGAGGTTAGAACACTGATTAGTATACAAGTGCTTTGAGATGCGTGTATACTCCCTTTAACCAATTTGTAATGCAGTTTTATTACATTCAAATTGATAAAAGTATTTTATTCATATAATAGTTATAGATTATGGTTTATCGCGGGAAAAGTTGACTGTTTGCTAGGCTTCAACGCACTGTACACATGCCCGACAGTTTTCTTTCCTTATTGGCTGCTGTCATGCATCTAAGAAGCTACTAACCCATTTCACTGGGACAATGAGTATTCTGATACAATAAGGCAGAACTTTCGCGATTGGCATGCACACGAACTAAGCCCAATCAAATCCTTATTCAGCCGATCATGAAAGAATAAACTATAGTTATAGTGTTATAGAAAATACGCTGGCTCAAAATAGTTTCGCGATTTTCCATCATCTCTAATAACAGTGCTTGTCTTTTGAAAATTGCGATATAAACAAACGCCTTCACCATTAATGACGGTGTGACTTTGACTGTTGTGTTGCTTTGGGGTAGGTTAGTGTTGGATTCATGCACAGGATACGAACCAGCGGTCTACCTCATCCTTAGTCTATGGTCTTTGTACATAGGTTTCCAAAACTGGTCAGTTCACCACGAGCGACATGTAATAAGTAGGAACACCAGAATTTCGCGAAAATATCCCCACAAATGCTATATTTCAATACTTTACGGGCATTTAAGAAGTTCTGTTTTGATTACTGGCCGCGCATTATTGCCAGAAGACATTTCCTTACTTGACTGGCCAATCAGAATCAGGTTACTCTGATAGTATACGTCTGTGATTCGCTGGCAGACACGTAAAACGTACATAGTCGAATCACGGAAGTGGATCTGTGCCAACGTGTCATGGATTTCAACTAAATGCTGTTCACGATAAAGTGAGCACTTAAGAAATGAACCTTAGAAAAATGACACTACCGATACCTGCATATATTTCTATGTGACATTCACCCAGTAAAGTTGGTAACGATGGATGGAAAGTAGTTCCATATCTTAACGTCGAATAAAAAGTGGTAGGTTACAATTTGAGACAACTTAAAATTATTTATTTCGCCCTCTGTGTGTTTTTTTTTTTTTTTTTTTAATTCATCGAAGTGTAAAAAAGAGCAGATTTGTAAAGCATTTTCTTTCCTAGTAATTTCACATTTTTACTTGATCGACGCATGAATAAATTGATGGGGCCCAAGGCAATGTTAATTTTCCATAATGTGAAGGAGTACACAACTTGTATACAAATAGATCATAACGGACCTACCTACCAAGCCGGCAGTCGCGAACTTCAAATGGGGAATCAATGTTAAACGAAATTCCTTCTCATTGCTCCAATTTTAATGATTAAATATTTAAAACAAAAAAACACGTTGACGCGATTTTCTCAGAGAATATTGCTACATAGAATCGTTTTTGAAAAAAAAAAAATTATCCGTCTTTATTTTTGTTATATGTAAATTTTAATATTTACATCTTATAATAACAAATTAAACAAAAAAATTGGCAAAATATTTTAACGTAGCATCATTCCTTAATAAGTTTCACGTAGAATACTTTTTGTTTGAAATAGTTATATTTCAAATTGGCGCAATGAGAAGGAATTTCGTTTAACATTGGTTCCCGTTTGTACGGACACACAATTTTCGCGAAAAGATTTCACAACCAGTATTTCGCAACACTTAAGCTCAGATCCAGTTTCGTCAGTGTATCATCCACGTGTTACGCGTCTAATGCATCTGTCCGCGAATCACAGACGTACAGTATCGGAGTAACCTACTTCTGATTGGCCAGTCAAGTAAGGAAATGTCTTCTCACAAAGACACGCCGCCAATAAGCAAAAGGACTGCTGGTACGCCTGTAGGATATTGAACCCTAGCATGTGCGGAAGTCTTTTTCGCGAAATTCGGGTGTCCCTACGCAATTGAAGTTCGCGGCTGCCGGCTTGGTAGGCAGGTCCGTTAAGCAGTGCTATCAACAGTGCTGAGTTTACCGTGAACAGCCTATAGCCGTGAAATGTTATCGCGAATATCGGGTGTCGCTAGTAACATGAGTGTGGTGTTCCGTGGCTGAGTGGGCGGGCGATGCAGTCGTGTTATATGAGGTAGACCGCGTATACGTCTTCTGCGCATGTACCCAACATTGACCTATCCCAATCCTACACAACTGTCAAAGTCACACGGTCAACAGTGATGTACGTGTTTGTTCACATCTTAATTTTTAAATGACAAGCACGATTATATTAATAATATACTTATACCAGTACGACAAATTGATTAGAGTAAGTATAAACACATATCGAGAGCCCTTGTTTTACTTAACAGTGTTCTAGCCTCAGACCAAATCCGCGCCGTTGTGGCTAGACGGGCAGGCAGAAGAGCAGTTCAATGTTGTGGACACGGGGAGGGGGAGTTTGGTTGCGCGTAGCCAGCGAGATCGGTCTACCTCATCTTTAGTGCGTGGTTGCGACACTCCCCCGCATGTCTCCGCGGAGGGAATGCAGGGGACGTATCACAGCGGCGCCGACGTCCAAACAAAGCTGACGGTTCTGCAAACAGCGAGCAGACGGAGCCAAGTCCAGACAGCACCGGTCATTGCCGGCGACGTCCGTTACGCATGCGCACCGCGAGGCGGGGATGTCACAGCGTCGCAGCCCTCATACGACGCCTGCGTTTATCATCCAGTGATACGAGTAAAGGCTGTTCGCGATAAAGTGAGCACTTTTGATATCAAGCTTGAAAAAAAAAAATCACTGACCCTGCCTCCATATATTTTAAAGGCTGTTCACGATAAAGTGAGCATTTTTTTAAAATCGACCTTCAAAATGTGACTGCCCCTATAGGTTGTTCACGATAAAATGAGCACTTTCGAAAACCCTGCTTAAGATCCACTTGTATGCACGTTGTGTATTCTTCCGACTTGCTCATTTTTACACTTCGATGCATAAAAAAAAAAAAAAACAGAAAACGAAAGAAAGATTTTTAAGCCATCACAAATGGTTACCTAATACTTCTTATTCGACGTTTAAGATATGGAACTACTTTCCATCCATCGTTGCCAACTTTACAGGGCGAATGTCACTCAGTGCGTCCATTAAAATGTATGCATGCAGAGGAAGTGAATTTTTCCGTTCATTTCTAAAGTGCTCATTTTATCGTGAATAGCCTTTACCTGCATATGTTTTAACGGGTGTATCGAGTGGCATGCATCCAGTAAATTTGGTAAAGATGGAGGATAAGTAGTTCCATGTTATAACATCGAGTTTAAAAGTGTTAGGTAAATATTTCAAAAAACTTTAAAGGTTTCTTTCACTTCATATTTTTTTAATGCACCTAAGTGTAATAATTAGAAGATTAAGAAGATATCTCCTTTTCCAATAATTTCACATTTTCACTTGACTGCTGCATGAATAAACTGGTAAACCCCGTGGCAGTGTTAATGTTACGTAAGGCGGAAGAATACACAGCTTCCATACAAGAAGATCTTCAGCAGGGTTTTCAAAAGTGCTCACTTTACCGTGAACAGCCTATGAATTCAATTTTACTTATATATTGTTTATAAGTAGGGACATGCTAAATTCGCGTTATTTTCTGGCATCACGCTATAATTCACCGTCCTATACATAGTCGAGTGGTTATCCTTCGTTTATTGGCTTCTGCTGCAGTGGGAACCCATTTTCCCTTTTGATTTGGTTGGACGTGATTGAGCCAGACTCTCGTTAGTAGTTTTCTATTTGTCGAAAGGTGTCCAGGGCGTGTGCGGACAAACTATAGTCCAATCACAAACGCAATACGAAAGCGTAGATGTTTGAAATAATGACGCGAATTTTGCCTGTCTCTAAGTTGTTTTTTTTTTTTTTTTTGTTATTAATATGTATAAAACACAGCGAAAATAGATGTATTTGTAATTTGCACTAAGAAATAGTTCTAATGCAAAATATTACTAAACTGAGTGGTCAGATTCTTCCTCTCGTGTTATTTTCTAAGACTCGGTCAGGCTTTTTTTTTTTTTAATGAGGCGGAGGAATATCATGAAAGTATAACTTTAGCAGGACTTCATAAAAAGTTGAAAGTAATCATGACTGAGCTGTAATGCGATTCCGTTTTGTGTATTATATTTTTTACTTAACAGTTTTCTAGGACATGATAAAATGTTGTGGACCAATTGTGGCATTATTAAAGTCTAGCCCTCCCTCGAAAGAGTCTGAATAAACAATAGTTCCAGGCATGTGAGAATTTGTCTGCAATCCCGTGACAGCTTTCTAGTTTGAACAGCTGGACTCTTAAACAGATTGAATTTCACCGATTCAAAGGCGACCCATGCAACATGCATCTATATTAAGAGATCCGGCCAATTATCTCAGATCTTCCCTCTTCACCAGTAGTTAATTCTTTTTTTAAATCTGATTTTTCAATACGCAGCTTTTCTCTTATATTCCAGAATCTATCATTTGTTCATTGCATACAATGATTAAATATTGATTCACAAGGAACGAAAAACTACCAGAAAAAAATATAAAAAACGTGTTCAAGCAATTTAACCACGAAAAACCAGCAACGGAAATGCAAACAAATCTCTTCTTACGGACAGATTCAAATTGATAAAAACTTGATCGTGAATACTATTGATTGTGGGTTCTGTGCTGATGGCTACTGAATTATTTATAAAGTTTTTCCCAATTTTTTTTTATTTTGTCCTCGATGATAGGGATAATCATACTCAAAATTTTTCCTAATACCTATCTTTAAAAGTGGAATTTTGTTGAATATTTCCGTTGTCTTGTTTTGCTTGGTATTATGGGCTGAAAATAATTTATCCTTTGTGTAGTTTCCCGTGTTCCACTACGCAGTAAGCGTAGACGACGGAAAGAACAATCAAACGGTTGACGTAGTTAAATTACTCCAACATCACAAACTAAAAGAAAAATACCAACAATACAAACACGCAACACAGTTTCTACATTAATTTGTTTTCTCGTCATTTTAATAGCTTTCTCGCAGCTGCTTGCGGAAAACCGGGACGATCTTTAGAAAGGTGTTGAAAGACAGGGCGATAGTTAAACTTGCTGGTTAACTGAACTCAAGTCGTAAAACTGTAAATCAGATAGAAGTGGCGACTGAAGTGTTAGGCAAGTTGCAGCTATCAGAAGTGATGAAACGCAGTTGCACAATAAGTTTTTGTGACGGCTGTTCCTAGCTATTATGGATACTTTATAAACAGGGAATGGGATGTTTCGCGAGTTCATTTTAGGACAAGCTAGACAATTTTAAACACATTTACATTTTTGTCGTATTTTTAATTGGACCACGGTTTATTAAAGAAACAATGGTGAAATCTGAGCCAATAAGAGACAGGGAAGGAAGTAAGCTCGAACATTCAATAAATAGATATAAGTTTAATCGTCCCGTATTGCCTAAACGAAAAGATTTCACAACCAGTTGTATTTCACAACACTTAGTGTACATGTTCGAGAGATGTAATTTCACGCTTTAGCACTGTGTGTTCTAATGGCAGATAAAATTTTGCAAATAAATTTGTGGACAAGACTGTCTATAAACACATGCTCACAATGTAAAACAGAATTGTAATTTTTACTGAGAAATAATTGACAATTGTACAAATGCTCTAACGGTACAAAAAATGTTCTTGTTAAACTACTCCTTTGTAAAACTACAAGGGTCGTGTTTGTAATATACCTCAAAAAATGTTTCTACTACACTGACCCGTTTCCACGAGCTTCAGAAAAATGGCGGACTATCAACAACGTAAATACTTCGTCGTTAAGAGCTGTCGAGTTCTGTTAACTCAACAACAGAACTCTTAAAATGAAATAAACGTAGGGACTTGCAGTTATATTTCTTGTAAAAAAGTTCGTAAGTCAAATTGGTTTTGTGTTTAAAGTGCAAGCTAATAATACAAGGAGTATGGGTTGCAGTCTCCGTGTTGGCAAAGTTTGTGGGTGTGTGTTTGTATGTATGTGTGTGTATATGTATGTATATATATATATATATATATATATATATATATATATATATATATATATATATATATATATATATATATATATATATATATATATATATATATATATTCTCTTCTATTAATTTATCACATTTGTTTTCCAGGAGAACAATAAAATTATTTATGTACACTTCTCATTAATGTCAACATTGATACAAGGTTATCAACTGTAGTATTACAAATAGGCCTAAATGTTTTGCTGATTTTACAAGAAAACTCTTTGTAGTTTTACGAAGGATCTTCTTGGCAACTGTGTTTCCAAAGATTTTTCTTGTAAAAGTACAAATAAATTTGTAGAGTGCATTTAAGTGACGGTTGCTATTGGATCACATTTTTTTACTACACGCTCTCGAAGCCTCGGAGACAATAACAGACCTGCAAACAAACACGTATCGAATCCAATGCTACTTGTTCTGGGGTAGAGCTGGCCTATCGCTGGGGCTGCAGCCGACGGACAAAGACCTGATGTTCTAATGGACAGGACTTTGTAGTATATAAATAGCCTGCAGAATGTGAGGCAGCCTGCCTGATTCACATTCTGATACTCCATTGTTCAAGCCATTCAGGATATAGTTCGGGCAGTAATTCCACAGTTTCTTTTGTTGTCATTCTAGGCGAAAGCCAAATGCAGTTCCTTCCAAAATTAATCTTCTCAGTTGATCATCTTTTAGTCTAACATTTGATGGTTGAAAGGAGGCAACGCATTTATTACGATCAAAGCAATTAGAAAATCGCGCAAAAAATTTGTTGTGGCAACGTGTATTGAAAATACTTTAGCGCCTTGGTTGTGTTATGTGTGAATGATGTATTTTTGACTCGGCGTAATTCTTTCCAGACCAATCACGACTGTTCGTTATTAAAGTAGACTCATCAGAATCCTCATCGGTCCATTGGAATGTATATTAATGTATATAGTTCTGTGCATACACACACACGTCAACTATTAACTAAAGAAAATTTCTTAAACCTACTCAGCAAGATTTTCTGGAAAATATTTATGCGCAGGCTATACTTCAAGTTCATACGTGCAGGTTTACGGCAGGTTTACTACAACGTGGCATAAAACTGAAAGTCTGCCGCATAAACTCATAGCACTACATGTATCCTTCGCGGTTGCGCAAGAATTCAGCGCAGGGTCACAGAGGCGAAGGTCAAGTCCGCCAGCGTGTGAAGGCAGTCCTTATGTAACTTCCCCCTCGCACACATGGGAGAGACAAACCCCCAAACCAGTCTAGTCGTTGAGATAGGCTTCTTTACCCGAGATGGAGAGATAGTGGGTTATTCCTTTTTTTTTCAACAGCCAATTATTTTTCTACGAATCTGTGTTCTCCCCTCTTGTTATTGGCAGAGAAGTGCAAAATTCGCGTTATTATTAAAGACTCAGAAATTCCATGGATTAATTTGGGAACAAGCCAGACTCCGCAATACTTTGTGTACTCGAGTCTCAGCCAGTTGTTTATTGGAAGGGATAGGATTTGAAGACCAGTTGTACTCCAAAAAACTTTTGTTCATATGCACTTTCGTGGTTGGGTGGTTTTAAATGTCACGTACCTCAAGTGTCTGCCCGCGAATCATGGACCTTCAGTATCGGAGTACTTTATCACGATTGGCTCAGTCAAATAAGAACATGTCTTCTCACGTAGGAACGTGGTCAATAACCAAAGGAAGTCGAGGCTGCGGACGTAGGATATTGAAGTCTAGCATGGCCATAAATATTTTCGCGAAAAAAACACCTGTCCCTATTTATTGGTTCTTGGTCCAGATTTACACCAGGTAGCATGGGATTCGGTGCTTGTTTTCTGGCATGTCTGCTATTGGTTCAAAGTCGTGAAGGACGTGTCTAAGAATAGGTGAGCCAATTAAGAAAGAAACGCTAATACGTAAATGTTTGAAGTTTAGCTTCTCTGCAGCTGATGCCGCGAAATTTCCGGGTCTCTGTTTTTATTTCAAGACTCGCAATTTCGTATTACTTTTGTCATTGGACTACAGATTGTTCGGACACGCCCAAGGCGGCTTTGAACCATTAGGAAACAACCACTTAACGAGAGGCTGGCTCAATTACGTTCAACTAAGTGGAAAGGGGAAAATATTTCCTCCCTGCTGCAGAAACCAATAAGGAAGTGGTACCGACTCGGATATGTATAGGATGATCAATTCTAGCGTGCTGCCAGAAAATAACGCGAAATTGCAAGTCCCTGTTGGTTGTCAGTGGTTGCGAGTGAGGCCAGATGTTTTTCGCGAGAAATATTTGTACTTCGGCGTGGTACGCGCACACTCGCACATGTACTTTCGCCATTGGCCATGTCTCCGCGTGAGAAGATATTTTACATCCGTCCTGGCCAATCAGACTTAAAATACACAACACTGGACGTCCGCGATCGGGCGCGTGAGAGTTAGAATCATCCAACTACGACGCGAGTTCTGAACTAATATGTTTTGCAGTGCAGCTAGTCGCGGAATTTTTTCGGCAAAAAAAAAAAAAACAGGTGGCCCTATCTTATAGCTGTTTCCACGTCCTACACGTCAACTCAGGATGTTGCGAATTTCCGTTTTTGAAAGGCACAAAACTGTTGCGTTGAAAGAAAAAATGCCAAAAATATATTTTGTAGGACGTTGCAACAGATATATTATGTTTTCAAGCACACCGATAAGCTACTTTTTTTTTTCTACAAAAATCACTGACTTTGCAGTTTGTATTTTGCTTACTTTGAAACAATGGTATAGCGCAAACATTGTTTCTGCCAATTTTTTTTTTTTTTTTTACGGTTGGTGGCGAGATATTTTTAACTGATTGCGCAATCTTTATGTCGTCACAGGAATACAAGTCTGAGATTGCAGTTTTCATCTTTCGTTCGCCTGAAGACGGGAGCAGATGCCAGCTCGCGAATTTTCGCGACAAGCTCATCTCAGACTTGGTTTCCTGTGACGACATAGAGAAGCAATAGATACAGACCTGGAAGAATTCGCGATTCAATTTGGGACAAGCATAAATTCAAAACACGTTTGTTCATATAACTTTTAGCCATTGGTCCACACGGTGTTTGACACCTCCTAGAGAACGCTGACCCAATCATCGCCTTCCACTGTGGCAGCAGAATTTACTCTGATCGCGTGTAATAAAATAATAGCAATAATGTATCATATGAATTTTATAATTAACTTTTTTTACGTCAGTTTCAGCCATAAATGTTTGTGACAGTTGGACGCACATAAAATCAACTATAAAAATTCTTTCCTACATTATTATTACGATTTTCTTACACACAATCATAGTGAACATAATTGCGATATTCCATGACGAAGATTTTCTAGCAAATTCTGCTTTCTGAACCATCCAGAATGGAAATATGCTTAAATTTTGATAAAAGTACAGACTATTTTAATCGATTTTTAAAAATATTTTAAAAGTATATTTTAGTGAAATAGTTTATAATTCTGCAAAATATATACATCCTTCTTACATATACAGCACAAATCGCTCTTTCCTGATAATTCTCATGATGTCTGTACAACTTTATTTATGAGTTCTTCACGTTGTATAGTCGGGTACAGTGCTCCATAGGCAGTTGCTTTACTTCGACCATAACTAGAGACCCAGAAATCCCGCGGATTCATTTCCCTACAAGCTAGACTTCACAATCCTTTATGCACCAGAGCCTCAGTTAGTTGTTCATTGGCTGATGCCACAGTCTCATTGCATACCAGGTAGATTGGTATTCGGCCCTAGTTTTCTTGCAGGTCAGTTATTGGTTCAAATTCGTCCAGGGCGTGTCTTACAAACTGCGATCCGATCGAGACAGAAAGTCAAACGTACATGTGTTAGAAGTCTAACTTGCCCACAAGAGAGATCGCGAAATTCCCAGGTCTGGAACCATAGCAATCTGAGGAAACGGAACATGCTAAGCTTGTTTGTGCCGCTGAGGCGTAATAATTTTTTTGTTGCCAGTAGACGCCTTAGATTCCGAGGTCATGGGACGGGCGTGGAACCAGCCGAGTACGTCGTAGATCGGCTTGACACGACGGCAGTGACAGCGTCCTCCTCCGAGGAGAGCGGAAGTGGACACGCCCCCTCCCGGAAGCGACACCCCTTTCGTCTGCCTCTCCGGCTGCTGGAACTGGAGCCTCCGAGCAGTCAGTTACGTGCTCTGGAGGGCTACAGCGCTTGCTGGAGCGGTCCAGGACGACGCAAGGTCGAACTGGTCGGTCCAGGCAGACACTAGGGCCGCGGTTACACGAGCGTTGTTAAACTCATTCAGCTGAATACATTCTTTAGTTATGTCTGAACAAGTTTAAAAACATAAACGTGCTTCCGCGGTTGCACGCCCAGAACAGGACGAAATCTATGAAAATTCTAACCTCTACAATCATGGAACTTAAAATGTATGATATTTAATTATATCAGCCGCCAACATTTATTACTATTGATCTTTTTAATTGTTATGAAACCTACACTTTTACTGCAATGTCATCGATGGGCATAAGTACGTTCAACCTTAAACTTAAGTTATTTCAACAAGTGCAGGAATTCCCGCTAAATTCAGCAATATTTATTACATTGCTTGATTACTTCGAAGCAGCCAATAGGAGCGCTGCAGAGAAGTGAAGTCGGTTGAAACTACTCGTGAGAACTGTTCGCTTTGAACGTGAAACAACTGCGATCGGAACTCGTTCGGAGTTAACGTAACCTCTTCAACAGCTGAAGTTGTTTTAGTGAAGCAGTTCTGCATCCCGTGTAACAGCGGCGGTGCGTTCGCTATTCGGGAATGTCCGTGCGCGTTCGGGCTCGGGAAGCCCCGCCCACCATGCCTTTGTTTCGTCCGCGAAACTAGCCATCTACGTGTGAGCTGAGCGACTAGACTTCTCGCCTCCCGCCGAAGCGAACCGTGTGCAATCAGAGCCGGGGCCAAATGTAAAATTGTGATTTGAATTCACCTAACCCCACCTACACTGTTTAAGGTTAACTAGCCAAAATGACCTAACCTAACCTAATTTAACTTAACCTAACCGTGCCGGACGATGCCGCTGTTCGGCATACCGCGCTGCTCCTATCTCACTCCACTTTTCCCTCATCGGCTCTCAAGACCTCGGTGTTAATAGCCGCCCAAATCTCTCAACTCAACACAACGCACACAAATTTGTATAGTACACTGGCAGTTTCTGCACACTTTTTGAATCAAACCATGCATGATGCGTTCGGTTACTTCCAAAATATGCAATGCATCACAAGCGTTTTATATTTATGTTAGCGTAAAGAGCCTTATTTTTGGTTATATTGCAGTTATATTTTGTCTAGAAATTATAGTATTATATTTACAATTTAAATATAGGTGTCTTGGCAATGCCTAGCAAGAAATACTCCTCAACACAAAATTTTATTACATTGACTCCGCACGAATACGGTGCGTTGTACCTTTGGAGTAATTTTATATACTCGGTTAAGCTTTGTTTGCATGAGACGGAGTAATATCCTGGAAGTATAACTTCAGCAGGGCTTCAGAAAAGTTGTAGCACATGCACGTTCACAAATGTATGCATCATATATAGCGTAAATATTACTGCGGGCCTGATCACTAATACGGATAAGGACACCTGATCTTCGAGAAGGCTAGCCTTCAATATCGCGCGTGCTCACTTGCAATTTTCCTTGTTCCATGGGCCGCGTGCGTGTTTTTGCGAATTTATACTATGGTATTAGAGTCAATCGGGATTATATTACACCTGTAGTAAAAGATTGTGATTCGCGTGCGGAAAATAAATAGTTAAATATAAAGACATTCTTGCATATTTGAAATTTATTGTATGTATGACCTGTTATTTGGTGATTATGTCACAAAGTAGCACATAGCTTTAGTTTACTTAGAAAATTTTTCCATTTGTACAACTTAGTATTTGTTATTATGGCTGCAGCATAACCGAAAAAATTAGAATTTGACACCAAATTATTCAAAAAATATAAAGTGTACATTTTTTTACTTGGCGGACATGTCATCATGTGTACAAGTTGAACAATGTTTGGTTTGGTTCTGATTAGATTTTATTGTTGGTACTTGTGCAATCACGCAACACTATTGAGTTCAAAACCATTAGAATCCACACTTTCTTACGATTACTCTGATACCAAACACGACCTACTGACCTTAAATTTAAAATATCTGGGTTATCTTCACAGGACGTAAAAAACTGATATAACACAACGTAAATTGCTACGTATTACATGCAGCGGTCACGTTACAAAAAATAAATAAAAGGAATACTCTATAATTGATAAGAAAATGGTGGATGTAACGAGTTTTTGGATTCACTTCCGCTGTTTTGGAAGAGAAGGTAACAAGAGGATCTTATTTTAATGCTGTTCTTACAAACTAGGATTTCTTCCAACACGAAGAGGAATTTCCCAGCTGATGATTAAGAGATTTATATCGACGAGATGTACACGAGCATAGGTCCACACCAAGGACTAAACCAGAAAATTCAGTTGTAAAATGTATTTCAACTATCATTTCGTTATAGTTTTGGGACTAACTAGGCGTCATCAGTATTTCTTGATGTGTCAATGGTTGAGACGTGCGAAATTCGAGTTATTATTTGGTGATAAGCAATCATGGGTACCTTTGCAATAAGTTCCACATTGTACAATACGTTATCTGAGACACCCTGGGTAGCTCTGCACCAATAAATAAACACTTCACAATTTACTGTGTACCTCAATCACAGGCAGGTCAGTAGGAAAGGGCGTGGCTTCACTTCTATGCAGCAGCCAATGGAGAAACGACGCCGGCTCCGGTATATACAGTGCTGTGAAGTTCAGCCTGATACCGAATAATAACTAGAATTGTGCATGTTTCTAGTCACTAGACCTTCGCTCATCCGCCGCGCCCTGCAGGACTCAGCACCAATAGTAAAGACACGACTCTGGTGTATTCATTCCGTTTTGTCTCGTCTATCAGGAGATCGTAGCAGCATCCAATGAGAAAATGAGATCTGCTTTAGTACGTAAATGACTATGAGTTCTATGATGGCACCGGTTTACCACCAAAATGAAAGGGTCTTTACTTAGAGCTAGGGGCACCTGTTTTTTCGCGAAATGATTTCACGACGAGTTTGTGTTCCAACGCACTTTAGTTCGGAACCACTTTCTTGGTTGGACAATTTGAATTGCTAGGTGTCTTATTTGTATAGATAGGAAAATTTCGCGAGTTCAATGACCTGCAGGCTAGACTCCTCAGTCCTCTGCATACTGGAGCCTCAGCTGTGTGTTCATTGGCTGTTGCCCCACACCTGGCAGTTATGGGATTCGCAAGGTGTTTCCTTGCAAGTCTGCTATTGGCTCAGAGGCGTGCAGGGCGGGTCTAATAAACTGTGATCCAGTTGCGAAGGTGACTTCACTGCATAAGTGTTTGACGTCTATCTTGTCCCGAAATGATCTCGCGAAATTTTCCTATCCCTACTTATCTGTCTACCCGCGGATCACGGACGGTTAATATGCGGGAGAAACTTAATCCTGAAATGCTCACTCATGTAACAGATTGTCTTCACTCAAAAGACAAGCGGTCAATAGTCAAATGGACACTACATATTGTGCACATACTGATGTGTAGCCTCCGCATAAATATTCTCGCCAAAACAGGTGGCCTTACTTATAGCTAATTAATACAGCCGTCTTAATCATTGCCCCGAAATTTTTTTTTTGTAATAATTAAATCTAAGAATAAAAGTTAGTTGATGACTAATTGGAATTTCTTACATCATAAATAGAGACCTGTAAAATTCGCGTTGTTATTTGGGTACACCTTCAACTCCAAACGCATGTACCTGTGCAATTAAGTTTGTCATTGGACCATATTTTATGTGACATGCCCTGGGTAACTGCGCCAGTAAATAGACACTTCACAAATGTGTAGTCCAATCACGCTCAGTCCAGCAAAAAAAAAAAAAACACGTGACCTCGCATCTATGCAGCAGCCAATGGAGAACCGACGCCTCTCGAGTATATACAGCACTGTGAAGTCTAGCCTGATCTCAAATAATAACGCGAACTTTGCAGGTCCCTATAATCATAAACGAAAGCTACTGAACAAAAGAACCTGGTAATGAATGGATGTCAGTCACACAATTAACATCTGGCAGTAAGGAGTCAAATTCTTTACATTCAAATATATATAAGGAAAATGGTTGCGAATAAACAAAAATTGCTAGCCTTGGATAGAAACATTTTTAAATTGAATACTTCCAGGATATTCCTCCGCCTCGTGCAAAAAAAGCTCAACTAAGTCTAGAAAATTACTCTAAATGACAACGCACTGAATTCGTGCGTATTCAGCTGAAATAATATTTTGCACGAAGACTATCTCTTACTATGCGCTACCAACAAACATGTTTTCTCGCTGTTTTTATTCACATGTGTTGTAAATGAAATACTATAATTTATAAATAAAATACCGATAAAACTTTCTTTTTAACAATAAATAAGATACTTCCATGTCAGCAGAGGTATAAAACGGTAACAACACATGACGTATTTAGAAATAATAAACACAAGTCATACATGGGGTGGATTTTCAAAAGTTTGGTTCAAAAAGTGGGAAGAAACTGCGGATAGACTATAATTTGACAATATAGTGGCAATATCCTCAAAAGCAAGAGAGCTAAACCAGGTTCGTTAAGGGGTGGAGGTCTTAATTGCATAAAAGAGTTAATTATAACTACCTAATTTTATTTACAATTAACTACAAGCAAAATACTCAACATCCCACAGTAAATTGGTATCACTTACTGTTTACATTTAATGACTTCAATCAATACAATTTATAATTACCTCAAATAAACTACGTAATTAAATACTTAACAATCAGTCCCAATGGACAGTACATCAAAACCTACTCAATTATTTTAGAAATTATATGTCCATATCTGACAGTTCCAATATTTACAATAAAGTTCGTAACATATGTTATTCAGTCCCGCCTCAGTTCAGTCCATGCCCCGCTAGTCCGCGATGTTCTAGAGTTCTCCGAGCTCCCTCACGCACAGTAGCCTTCACTCGTCGGATATCGCGCGCTCTCGTCCATTCACACCACCAACACCTCGTCCGCCGTCGTCTCAAAATCTCTCGCCGTCGTCCGTCCTCTTCGCCGATGCCCCTCGACGCACTCGACTTCGCCTGGAAACCGCTCTCAGCCAATTGGCGTCCAAAGAACAGAACAAGCTAAAATGGCACCAGTACTCAGCCTTAGTTATTGGAATTTAAAATAAATTCGGAAAATAGTGGAAACATAAAATTTGTCGCGTTATAAAAATTAAAAACAAGTTAAATTTTAAAATTACAGAGGCGTAAAATTTTATTTTGTTATAGTCCTAAAGAAAAAGGTTACGTTATAATTTTAAAATATCAAAAGTTAAACTTCCTCTGCCTCCGCCCTTGAACCCTCTCCCCGCCATCCTCTCCGGAGACAGAGGGGCCGACGGTTGTTACCGTTTTCGTGAGGTGTCTGTCACGTGTTTGATGTTTGTGTTTGTGTTGTGATGGTGTCAGTGTATCGTTGTTTGTGTAGGGTGTAGTACAATGTCCACAGTAAGTCTCCGGCAGTTAAGCTGTGGCTTGTATTTATGTATTTATAGGGTCGTAGGTCATAGCCCAGAAATTTCTCTAAATGCCGCGTTGCGCCGAGGGCCCTAATTCCCAGAATATTCTTGCGCATCCTCTACGCTTGTCGGCTTCTTGCACAATGGCGAGGAGGGGCTGTATGACGCTAGCCAGGAGCCGGGCGGGCGACCGCGCAGACTACTTTGTGTGAATAAGATGAACAGTGAGGGGGGGGGGGGGGGGGGGGTCAGCCCTTCCTCGGCGCCGACCTGCGCGTAACGGGATCTTCATGCGCGAGGCGAGCAATTTTTTCTAACTACCCTATTTCTAAGTGTTAAGTGTATCCCGAAGGTAGGGTGGGAGCTAATTGCGTCTCAGGGCGAACCCCTTACGCCTACAAGGAAGGGAAATCATGTAAGGAGACATGCATCGCGGCAGAGAGGGATTGAGCAGCCATGGCCAGCAATTGGTACCATGAATACCTCCCTAAGTGTACTTATAGCTAAACTAAGAACAGACGGGGTAAAACCAGCAAAGATTCCGTAAAAACCCAGCCGACAGGAAAGAATTCAATTTATTATTAGTAGAGATGAAGAAACTGGTTAACCCAGCGCCATTCCCAGACAACTACACGGTCAATTTCTCTACTAGTTTCTTGAGTGATGCGAACCAGAGTGATGCTTGCACATCACTCTGGTGAGGGAAGTGGAGCTATTGTGGCTCTTCCCTCAGATCTCCAGTAGACCTGAAACACTAAAGAAAAAAGGGAGTGAGCTGCCTGTAAGTGTCAGCAGGTCCAACACTTACAGGTTTTTGCTAGATCAAAAGAAGATGGTTTGAGCCTGTGGAGAGAAAGGAAAAAAAATACTGCGTAATCTATATTACTAACCTAATATAAATGACTTAATAGTAACACAATGTCCTCTGGGACACATGTGACTAAACTAGGGATAGGAAAATTTCGCGAGTTCAATGACCTAGACTCCTCAGTCCTGGCAGTTATGGGATTCGCGAGGTGTTTCCTTGCAAGTCTGCTATTGGCTCAGAGGCGTGCAGGGAGGGTCTAAATAAACTGTGATCCAATTGCGAAGGTGACTTCACTGCATAAGTGTTCGACGTCTATCTTGTCCCGAAATGAATTCGCAGAAATTTTCCTTTCCCTAGTATAACCCTAATGCTGTGCTACATCGCAGCGACCAATTTCTGTAGCCATTGGCTGTAACAAAACATATCTACTGCCATTGGCTGTAAGTGCACGGAACTTCTTTTGAAGGGGGAGCGAGGTCACGCGCGTAGCAATAGCTTTGTCCTTGGAAAAAAAAAAAACTCTCAGGGATATAGAATCGGTGGTCTAATCGTGTTTAACAGAAGTTTACATAAATTGTAGATTCCAAACAAGTTTCCCGAATAAAAGAATGTACCGGGCTGAGTAGCCCGCGCCTATTTCCCGTATCAATGCAACCCGCATGTCATACGTCCCATCCAACAAAAACACCGATCGCAGCAGAACAACACGTGAGCGTGGATTCGTAAGCGGCGAACGGACGGTGTTATGTCGGCAATTAGCTGATAAGCGGTCACTTTTCAACCAAAGAATGCAAGAGCGTTTATTGTGTCGAAACGGATTATTTAGATGTTTGCCGAGTGCGTTGGTACGTGATGACTTAGTAACACTCAGTCTGCCTCGCTTCGAGCCGTTGCGTGTCTTGGCGTGACATACAATTGCAGTCACCGCTTACTGTATTGACGAAAATAAATCAACGCGCGCGTGCTGTTTTGTAGCGAGTCTCTATTTTCGCGCCGCTGATTGGCGCCGGCTGACAACGGCTTCGAATGCTCAGATAACAGACGAGGCGACGCCCAAACGAGTATGTACACGCAATAGGGCGCGGTTGGACAAGAGACAATTATTTTACAGCGGTATATTTAGTTGTACTATTTTAAGACTTTAAAAGGACACGCTTGACTGTAAATCTTTTAATACAATAAAATATATTTTATTGGTGTAAAAAATCGATACTACACCCTAAAGGCTGTTCACGATAAATTGAGCACTTCTGAAATAAAACTATTAGGAACAGGTCACAGTCCCAGCCTGTATATATTTTAACAGGCACACTGAGCGACTTGCGCCCAGTAAAGTTGGTAATGGAGAATGGTAAACAGTTCCATATATTAACGTCGAATAAATATTATAAGGTAACCATTTGTAAAAACCTAAATTATTTCTTTCACTTTATGTTTATGTTTTAATGAGTCGAAGTGTAAAAATGAGCATATTTCTAAAATATTTAATTTCTAACACATTCCCAGTTTCACTTGACCGACGCATGAATAAAGTGATGGGGCCCATACCAATGTTAATTTTACATAAGGTGAGAAAATACACAACGGGCCTACAAGTAGATCTTGTGCATGGCTTTCAAATGTGCTCATTTTACTAAGAACAGCCAATAGTGGCTGATGACCAGCCAAAAATGAAAGTTGTAATCTAAGCGTGTATTGCATTCTGTGGACCAATGTAGGATCGTGGTAAGTGCGAACTCGTAGATCTACAGAAGTAGGTTGCTCATTTCAAGCTTGTCTTGAATACGAGTATAGGCTATTCATTTGAAAGTGAGCACTTTTGTAAGCCCTCTCGTTTGGAATAATAATCAATAAATATATTTTATTTTAGTCGTGGAAATGAACTTTAGAGTGTGGTGGAATATACACAGTATGTTTATTACTTTAATGGCAATATTTATTTTGAAAGGTGCTAAAATGATAAAAATTGACCGAAAGAAAAAATTAACTAGTGCTTCAAAAGTGCTCACTTTACCGTGAACAGCCTATGCATGTTTGTACAGGCTGTTCACGGTAATCCGAGCACTTTGGAAATCTCTGCTTAAGATATACTTGTATGAACATTGTGTATTCTTCCGCGATATGTAAAATATCATTACCATGGGCCTCGTCACTTTATTCATGGGTCGCTCAAGTGAAACTGGAATCTTATTAGAAATTATTTTCGCTTAAAAATTTTAGATTTGACATTTAAATGCACGTAAAAACCGAAAGCAAAACTAACTATTTCAGTATTCACCAATGTTTCCCTAACACATATTTCGACGTTAAGATTTGAAACATGTGGAAGTACTTTCGCTTCGTCGTTACCAACTTTACAAACAAACTTTTTTGAATTCAACAATGCCTTTTTTTTCAATGCAATAGCTTTTTTACATTCGTTAAGTAAAGAGTCAGATTTGTAGTTTCAGTGGTGCAGTTAATTTTCCATTTTACATATAGTCAATTCGCGTTTTCTTCACACTTTTTGAATCAAATCTTTGAAAAATGACCCCATATATGACGTGTTTAGCTATATCGTAAATATGTCACGTATCACAAGCGTTTTATACTTCAGTTAATATGAAAGTATCTTATTTTTGGTTAAATTGAAGTATTACTCATATTTCATTTACAAATTATAATGCTTCATTTATAAATAATATGAGTAGAGCCAGTGACTTTACGTGAAAAAATATGAGTACACGGTAGACTTCAATACTATATGCACCCAACAGCAGTTTGTATATTGCCATTGGTTGCTGTCTGCTTGGGGAGGCGTTTACATATTGACCGGGCCACTCAGAGTTCGGCAACATCGGCACAACTCCTACGTGATTCGCGTGCAGATAGTTAACACGTGTCAAAAAGCAATTCAGCCAATCAAGACAGGTAATCGACGCTACAGTGTTTTAAAGTATAACTTGTCTTGAAACCTTTTTAGTGAAATTTCACTACCCCTAAATATGAATAAAACAGTGAGAAAATATGAGATTTGGCACCGTCTGGTAATAGCTCTCGTGCGAAATATTATTACAACTGAGTGCGCACGAATACGGTGCGTTGTTCTTTGGTGCAATATTCCAGATGTAGTTAAGTCTGTATTGCACGAGGGGGAGGAATATTCTGGATGTAGAACTTCAGCGGGGCCTCAGAAAAGGGCGAATTAACTGCGAATGGACTATAGTAGCAATTCCGTGTTTCCAGCCTAATGCCTGGCGACTGTTCGATAACATGCAGGGGTTAAAGACTTACGGTCTAGCAAGTTAACTGAGATTTCTTTACAGTGCACGGTGCTGGTACATGCAACTCGTACACGATTGTAGACACCGGGATTGAAGTTGTCGCTTACGCAGTGGGCTAAAATATGAAAGTAAGTAGCACTATCAAAGCTATTCATTTGGCCACAAGCTAGCTACCCGTTTGATAAACGTGACGTAATTCTATCGCGCCAGATATAATGGAAAGTAGGCTCCTGCAGAATGACTGTGCAGTCAAGAGTCAGCACAGTAAAGACTCTTTCATTGTCGAGCTGTCATTTTTTTTGCCGTAGAGGCAGCGCCTGTTAACTTTGTGTTGTGGTCAGTTTTCACAAGTGTATTAGGAGTGGGTGGTTGTTATTGCTTGCACTCCGTACACTTTCGTACAGTGAACTTTTTTTTTTTTTCCAGCTTCTTGCGTAATCGCCAGACGTAGTCATTCTATGCAATTTCTTTACTCCACCCGACACTCATTGAAGGCTTCAGTGAAAGTCGCGGCGCGGCGCTGGTGTCCATTAAATGCCAGGTGTTCCCACATTCATAATTTCACAGTAGACATGTTGCTTGACGTTAATGTTTATGTTACCCATACTGAAGTGGGAAACACAATAATTAGAAAAGATGGTTTATCGCCGGATAAGTTGATTTTTTTTTTTTTGCTAGGATTCAACTTACTGTACACATGTCCGACAGTTTTCTGTCCTTATTGGCTGTCATGCATGTATGAAGCTACTTCCCCGTTTCACTGGGCCAATGAGGATTGTGATACTATAATGCAGAACGTCCATGACTGGTCTGCTAACAACTTAGCCGAGCCAAAACCTTGTTCATCCAATCATGAACGAATTAACAAGTAAAAATGTTATAGAAGATATGTTGGCTCAAAAATTGTTTCGCGATTTTCCATCATCTCTAATAATGATGTGCGTGTGCGGCGAAATAAGGGGGAGGGGGAGTTAGCAACTTTAAAACAAATTTCTTACCGGACTAATTGTACGGCGTGCTCCCAATAAATTTAGCAGTGGAGCAGGGAAATCTACTTCATTTCTGAGGTTGGATTAAAAAAATGTGACACTTAAGTTTGTAAAACAGTGAATAAATAACAGTTTTTTAATAATATGTATTGATATGTTATTAGGGTCGCTTGTTTTCCGCCAAACGATTTACGCCGAGATTATTATCCTTGGTTATTGGCGGCCTGTCTTTGAGGGAAGACGACTTGGGCAATCAAAATTAAGCGAACTCCTGAACCAAACGACTGATATATCGCGAGCAAACGCCAAGCCATGGGATACCTAAAATCATCCGATCGCGATAGTAGATATAAATTAACGTGTTTTGGAGTACAGCTAGTCGTTTAAATTTTTCGCGGGAAAACTGGCGGCCCTACATCTAAGTCATAATATTTTCATTCTTGAACAATTCCAATGTTATCAGATCCACGACAGTGTTAAATTAAAATATGGCGGAAAGATACAACATGACAGAAAAGTATATCTTACGCAGGGCCAAAATTAACTCAGCTACCGCGAAGAGTCTATAAAAATAATACCTTGCACAAAGCTGGATTAAACTAATTTGTCGGATAAAATGAAGAACACGAATTGTTGGTAGGGGAGAAAATATATGGGGCAAGCGAAGAAAATGCGTCTTGTTGACCAATCATGTTACCACAGAATAGGTAAGTCTACGGAAGTGAAATGGTGGGACGGTTCCTTTGATGTGGGCCTAATTGTTCCTTTGATTGGTTGCGCGAGGTTCCGGGCCGTGGTTTGTGTATAATTGCCTACTGCGTGCTAATTTTCAAAATTATGTTTAGTTTAGTTTCTTGGAACTTCGTGGGCGGGGCTTGCTCCCGAAATCTCCCCCCGTGGGCACGGTCCTGCAATTCATACGTGGCTTGACGATGATCATCTCACTTAACGAATATGGTCCGTTCGCGGTTACGCCCAACTTTTCTGATGCCTTGCTAAAGATCTACTTCCAGGATATTCCTCCGCCTCATGCAAACAAAGCTTAACCGAGTCTAGAGAAACACGCTAAAGGGACTACGCACCGCATTAATGCGCACTCAGTGGTCTTACTAGGCGTTACATACACACCTATTTTCTCGATTTTTTTTTTTTCACATTTTAATAGTAATATTATAATGTGTAGTTAAAATATAAATAAGATTTCAGTGTAACCAATAATAAGGTACTATCATGTTCTTTTATCTTAGCACGAGTATGAAACTCTTGTGATACAGACCATAACTAGGAATCAACGAAACCACGTCCTACATGGGGTGAATTTTCAAAGGATTGATTCAGAAGTGTGAAGAGAGAGCGAGTTGACTATGGGCGACGCGAAATTCTCGTATATGTATGACTGAAGGTTAAACAGACATAATGGAATAATGGAAGGTTATGCGGCGTGGGTGCCAGGGCTGGTGTGTGGTATGGGGAATGGAATGCCTGTCCTTGCAGACAATGTCGTGGCTGAAGGAAAGGTGTCGCTGGCGGTACTGTCGTAGAGGTGACTGGGGACACGTCAGGTAAAACCCCAGGATCTTCAAGGTTGAGCAAGGGTCACGCTAGCCTCTAGTGCCACAACATGAGGCCGATGTAAGGTCAGGTACCGCCTTTCCGCTGTCGACTTGTAGCCAGGGGGGAGGAGTCACAGAAAATTACAACAGCTTAAAAACATTTACTGGCTTGTTGCAGCACGCCTTAGTATCATAATGCGATAACACGTGAATGACTCCGGAAAGTCTGGACGAAGTGTCCTGCATAACCTCTCTCCATTGGCGATACTCTCTTAAGTAAATGGGAGTCACGTCGGATGCCGCTTAGCGCCACCTGAGATCCTCGTTACTGAGGAAGGAGGTATCTTCCTTGTTTAATTGGGCTGATAGATAGCTCCAAGGCCCTATCACTAGGCGAGGCTTTGGAGTACTGAGCACTCAGACCATTTGAAACCCAGAACCTGAATTTCAACGTGAAGAAATTTACAAGCCTCAGTAAAGAACACTTGTGTAAAAGCACAAATACTGTGGAAACTTTAGTAGGACCCACCAGAGATTCTCTCTGGTGACAGATCAATTGAGGTCGCATACATGTGATGGCAGTGGTTCAAACTTAGATACTGGAGAATATCTTAAGGGTTTGTCGCCCACTGATGGGTCAATGCAGGGAGAGGTGACACAGCTCCTGGACGGAAATTACAGGTAATGGTAGTATCTCGACAGGACTACAGGTGTATCGGAGTGTGAGGGTCCCAGTGACGATGTGGGGTGCTAAAGTCCTTGGTGTTTGTGTCTGGTCAACTGTTGTGTTAGCTGGAAGTGCCTGCCGTGCTGATTACGAAAGTTACGTCCTAGAGGGATTAAGTACTGCTGTTTGGGTGCCACTGACCTGGGAGGCGAATTTATTCGTGTTGTTACAAAGTACGCCTTCTGGCCGTACTTTTAATTAAGGGCTAGGTGGTTTATGGCTGAGATACATTTTGGGGCTATAGCCAGAGGTACAGCTAACGGGTAAATGAAGTAATAATCCTATTACGGGATGACTCGGGTTATATTGTAACAACTGACATTATACAAGTGCAAGCAAGTTACACTGAAATAGCGAAGGGAGCAAAGCTGTGATATCTGTTAATTAAGTTTTTAAATAGAACCATACTAAGTTACTGAATGATCCGGGCTTTTCCCACCTTGTGTCGAATCCCGAGGCCGTTGTACTGATGCGGGGTTTTACGGCGAATGGCACAGCTAGCTACATGGGTCCTCCATTCTGATCGGCTTCACTACGGAGAAAGACCCCACCTGCCACCCACTAACGTCAGATATTCGCGTCACACATTGCAGTCCGCCCAGCTTCCTGGTTGGTAGTGGAGGTACTCGCTTACCAGCGTTTGGCGAGGCACGTCCCGTTTGCAGCAACCACCTTCCTGGTTTGTACTTAAGTGATAGGGCGGGGCTCAGGGGACGATGTAATTGTAGGCACATTCACGCCAAACATAATAGTGCGTGATGAATAGTGCAGAACAGTTGTCAAAGCCACAGCCCGTGAATCAAATTCAACCTGACCTACCCGATTGAACATCATTACCTAATAATACACATGATTATCTGTGACATCGCCCGACTGTGACACAACCCAAGAGTATGACTGGTACTATAATTATGACGTGGAAATTAGATGTGTCACAATGCTTCAGTACGAAATGATTGGGAATAAATATGAGAACTCCAAAATGAAAGGAACATGCCAAGTTGGTATGGAATGATAAGGCAATAAGTAGAGACCCTATAATCTCGCATTATAATTTTATGCCATGGTATGTGGCACACAAGAATATGATTGTTTCACGTTTGCCATTGGACCTCCGTTCACCTGACATGCCATGCAGGACTGAGAACCGAATAAGAAATATTCAGCACTCTGGTGGCTACACTTCATGTGGTTGCGTGGAACAAAACTGCCTGTGGCAGCAGCCAGTTAAAATATTATCTGTAGTCGAGTGTGTAGATGACTGTGGAGTCTAGCTCGGTACAAATTTATAATTCCAAATGGTAGCATGCAAATGATGATTTTTCCTCGATGATACTAAAAATGTGAAATTATTATTATTTTGGATTTACTCCGCACTAACAGTGCTTTTCTGGGAAGCGGAATGCCTATATAATACGACAGGACCCCTATAGGAACTGGTTCGTATGATAGTAAGTTGTGCTCCTGGAATACACTGCGAGGTTCTGTTCAAGGAGTGTTCCCTAGGCTCTGTTTCAACCAAGGAACATTATGATCTCAAAGTCGTGGGTGTGTGGGAATACTCCGGCCTTTTGGGAACAGTGACTTGAGAACTAGAAATGTGGCTGAAGAATTTGGTGTCGTAGTGGACTGGAAGCGCTTGTAACATGGTTTTACTTTCATGACAAAAATGGACCAGAAACAATGGTGTGTGTCTTAATAATGTGCATCCCGGCGTACATTAGAGTGGTTCCCGGATGCATAGGGCTGTAAAATATAGCTTGATGCCAAATGAATCAGTGAAATCTCTTGTGTCTAGCAGTGACCCTGGGCATTATGAATGGCATTAAGTGTTTTCTGCATCTTAGGAAATGGCCGTGGTGTCGTCTGCAGCAAATAAGAAGGCCCGTTCTGATTGTACCACCAGATTTGTTTTGAGGTTTTAACCACATAAACGTGGTACTTACCAGCGGCGCAACCCTGGCAATTGCCATTGGCGGATGAGTTTGTTTCCGTGTCTTCCCGTCACCGAGCGAGCTGCCACAGTGGTTAAAGCCATGACTCGCATTCGGGAAGACGCATCTTCGATTCCTTGTCCAGCCATCCTGATTTTTTTCTCATAGTTTTCCAAAATTACTCCAGGCCAATTTTGTGAATGTTCGTTAACACTTTAAAAACTGCAGTCGGATGTAGTTCGAGTTAAGGTAATTTTAAAAATGCTTTGTATTTTGGAACAAAATGCGCACCGATAATGGTTCACTGTCCGCCTGTGTTTAACAGGATCTTAAAACAACACAACAGCCCAGGAGCATTAAATTTTCGGACTTAAAAATAAATGTTATAACCACTCGAAGTAATACTATTGGTTATAAACCCTTTTACACAAATAAGGGCATTTGATTGGGGCAAAATCAACTCTGCACACCGATACATAATGGTCAGCCAATAATAAGGCTGTATCCTACAGTACAGTAAGTATATTTGGTGTCGTAGGTACCAGTATGGTGGTGGTGATTAGGAGTTCAGAGACCAACAGAACCGGTTTTCTTGCAGCAGTGGATTAGATAACTAACTTCGTACTTGTCTAGAATGTCAATAACTGTGTGCTGGCCTCAGAGTTTTAATATATGCCACAGTCAATTGCTTCCTCTTACGTGATTGTCGGAACAACTTGTTTTGTCACTATTATGACCCTGTTGTGGACGAGATAACCTACCTACCACGCCCTTCCGTCGCGATTGGAGGAGCGATATACTCCCCCTGTAGTATTGAATTCGGACATGTAATGGAGTAACGCGATTTCGTTTGGCGCTACATCGTTGCACATATTCTTGATCTGGGCTTTTGAATTGATGATCGCTATGCGGTGAATGGGTTGGTTTTTTTTTTACAAAACGATCTATTTGCAAAGACTTAGTGCGTTGACGATATTCCAAAATGGGGAGAAGATTGTTGCTGTCATTGATGTTTCGGTGAAATATTTCACGATGTAACCTATTTAAAAACTCTCTACTCGATGTGTTGGAAGATAAATTTCAGAAACCGAATCTTGAGTGTGCCGTTTAGGTACACAGGCACAGAAGCCGATAAAAAAAAAACATATAAATGTCTACATAAGGCGATTAATAAACACCTTGTTAAGATTATTTCACGAATGATAACTTCGGGGCAGTACCAGTTCCAAATATCCAAAAAAAGGCAGTCAACAGGACTCAGCAAAATACCGGTTCTGAGTCAATCTGAAGCCTCTCACTTACCAGTTTAAGAGATATATGGTACAATGAGAACGGTGTCGGTGAGGAATATTTTCACGAGGGTCACATAGACAGCACGTCTGTGGTTCGCTTCTGCGGTATTCTGTCGTTCATCTTCGCCTTAATTGCCCGCACAAAACCTTATCCCCCCCCCCACAAGTTCCCAGTGTTTTGGCTTACCTGTGTACTGCGGAAGGCGTTGGGAAACCAACATTGTTTGGCATAATTAGCTTGATCAATATGACAGGTACAAATTATGGTATGTTACGGCACACTAGTACTTTTAAAAATTAATAACTTGGAATTCGCATGATAATTTATAAAAAGCGTACCGTAACTGAATCTTCGTCCTTCGGGCATTCCAACGCACCCATAAAATTTGATCTAGGCCCAAAGGTTCGCGAGATATTGAACAGAAACTTCAAAATGCGTACCATCATTATCTCGGTTGATAATTCATCAAGATTTTGGATAGTCTTCCAGTTTTTCTGAAGCGCTGCATTATTTCAACTTCCGGGCGACTTATTACTATAGACTTGTAAAATTGTCGTCATTATTTTGTAACGTGCTATACTTCACTCACGTATGTCTACTTGATCTGAATTTGCGATTTCATTGGTTACTGGGTCATATACGGCGTCATTTACCAGTCTGATCGAATTACAAGAGATTGGCTGCTTAGCCGTAGAGTCTCCCACTATTCACTGAAAGATTCCTTGGGACGTGTGACACTAGAAAAGTAAATATTTTATAAATCTGCTCTCGTTTTTACACTTCGATGCAGAAGAAAAAATCTGAGTTATCACAAATGGTTACCGAACACTTTTTATATTACTTTAATAGTGGAACTACTTTCCATCCATCATTACCAACTTTACTAGGCGCATGTCACTTAGTGCGCCCGTTAAAATATATGCAGGCCGGGGCAGTGAGGCTGATTTCAAAAGTGCTCACTTTATCGTGAACATCCTTTATCTTGATAATATTTTATATAAGAAATATTTATTACTAGAGTCGCTGTTAACTTTAGGCTATATCTGGTTTCAATTCACATTGACTATAAAAATACATAATTTATAGCCAAATGTTGGAATAAGTTTCAAATTGTTTAACATCGTACATTATGCGGTTTCTCCAGAGAATTTACTAAGGAAGTATTAAGATACCGCGAATAGACTATATAATCCATTCACTGTTACTTCCAACTTTTCTGAAGCCCTACTAAAGTTCTACTTCCAGGATATTCCTCCGCCTCATGCAATGGGACATCGCACCTGCGCATTCATACGCACTTATTGCCACTGTAAAAAAAAAATCCTTTATTTTACGGAAAATTGCTGGTAAAAATTTATCCAGAAGTGTCCGTAAACTCTCCGTAAAATTACGGACACATTGATTTTCAGAAACGGACTTTCCGTAAATTTCATGGAACCTTTCCGTTAATTTTCTTTACTTTCAGTTTAAAATAAAAAGAGATAGTGAAAATGTCTTTAATTTTCGTTAAGTGGGTGTTATAACGCCTATAAAAATGATATTAAAAAAGTTAAAATATTTTGTACTTAAGCAAGGTTTGAAGCCGAATTAATAAATTACCAGCCCACGACTCTAACCATTCACTTACAACTCTCACTTGAACTTTGAGGTATAACTATTATAGTTGTATTCAAAAGGCAAAAGCAAAAATTCAGTTTATATTAAATTTAGTCTATTTTTAGTGTTGCCAAATGTTACAGACGCCTGATGCTATTTCTTAATGTTTGAAAGAATAGGCCATAGTCGCGTGGATAACCTTCACTGCCGCAGAAACGATAATTTTCTTGTTACAGTGGCGAAGAAAGCTTCGTGTAGAATTGGCATTGTTCGTCCCCATAACTCGAGGCCAAAGGGAATACGGAGACTTTCCGTATTTTGTATTTACGGACTTAAACTCGCGTTTTTCGTCATTACGGATTGCCTTTCCGTATACACACTGTACATTTCCGTGAAACATTCCGTAACTATACGGAAAATTTTTAACAGTGTAAAAAATATTTTGCATGAGAGCTAATTCTTACTTGGCATTACTAACTCGTTTACCTTCTCACTGTTATTAATTATTCATAGTAGTTATTATTGAAGTGTTGTAATATTTTTTTTGGTAAAATGCTAGTAAAAGTTTGATTTATCCAGTATTAACCAATTTTTACGTTAACGGAAGTATAAAACGCTTATGATGTTTAGGAAACAACAAGACACGTCATACACGGGATGATTTTTTAATGGTAAGATTCAAAAAAGGTCAAGAAACCGCGAATAGACTATACATGCCCTAATCTAGCATTGAAAACTTGAATCGTGATTCGTAGGTGACCGCATGCTGACCTCACTCGAGTACGCCAGGCGCTGAAAAGGAACGCGCCTGCTCGTAGACAGCGCGGGCGGCAATATCGCATCATGCGTTGTGCCAGCTCTCTAGAGCGTGACGTCACAGCCCATGAGTTTATGATGGATGTGACGTGACAGCGCCACGTAGTATCACGTGTTTAAGAAGTCCTCACGTGTGTAAAAAAACATTCAAAGGTGCCGAAATTTCTTGTTGGAAAAAAAAAATGGATAGAATAGTTAAAAAATTTCTGAGTTTGTGCAGTAATTTTGAAATACTTTAAAATTTCACCATACTTTGCTTTGTATAGAGTCACCTCAAGAAAACGTAAACAATCTCTTTGCATTCTGTAGAATAAATTTGCACTTTTTCTATTTTCAACGCAGATTTAAAATAAATTTTAATAATGAAAATCATTTAACATTTAAATCATTTATTCTTGTTTTGTGTAGAATCACTTCAAGAAGCATCAAACTTAACTGATTATGTAAAAAATTATCACAAAGCTTCGTATTTTGAATTGTATAGTCCCACCCAAAAATCACATCCCTCAAGAGACATTTGAAGCCAAACTTAATGTTGTGATGGAATTTACACAATGTATACAATTGCCAGTGATTTGTGTTTTAAAAGGTTATTCTTCATGTTTATATCCTTTTTGATGTATTGTGATGCTTCGCATGCATTGTTTGATATAGGCTGTTCACGGTAAAGTGAGCACTTTTGAGGCCCTAGTTACTTTTCCCGTTCGGTCATTTTGTATTCGTTAACCAACTTTTTAAATAAATATTGCTATTTATGTATTAAACACAGTGTATATATTCCACAGCACTCGGAATTTAGTGTCTAAGGCTAAAATAAGATATATTTATTGCCTATTATTCCAAAAGTCCTCACTTTACTGTGAATGGCCTATAGTTAACTTCACTGCCACAACAGTCGTTTGCGGTGTTCAGCAGCCTGTTGAGTCTGGGGAGCGCTCAGTAGACTAAGTAGACTGCCCTCTTAGGTTTTGTTTTAAAGGATCACTAAGTTATTTTGCCTTCTGTGCAACACGTACGAGGCTAGCGGCGAAACTTTCGCGGTCCGCATTACATATTATCATCATCATCCAGTTCAATCATGAAATGATGTGGCCTCTTGGAATTCTTTACATGTCGGATAGTATAATTTCCGCCTTTTGCACGAGTGCTGCTAGTTTGAGACCAAGTATCTAGTGTTCGTTTCCGAACGTGCATGCATCTGCAACACACTTTTAGTTCATTTACACCCTACAGCACCAAGTCAAGTCTCCTTGGGGGCTCGTTTATATTTACGGAGATTTCACGGTAAATGTTCAGGTTAGTTAGGCGTTTCAAGGGATCCTGTGTGACTAGTTGAATTTCATAACACGTCAGCACAGATCCACTCTCGTGATTGGGTGTTGTACGTTTTACGCGTCTTCCAGCGAATCACAGACGTACACTATCAAACTACACTTATTCTTATTTAGCCAGTCAAGTAAGATAATGTCTTCTGACAAGAATATCCGGCCACTAAGCAAAAGATAACTGCTGATATACCCGTAGGTTATTGAAATCTAGCATACGTGGATATCTTTTCATCTAGCATACGTGGATATCTTTTCGTGAAATCCTGGTGTCCCTTAGTCATTAACCACTTGGCAATTTTGCAACACACTTCCCTCGTGAGTTTAAAATTTCCTTCTTCCCTTGAATGACATTGACACTAGGATTGATAAGAAAAGTCACATAACTGAATGTTCTTTTATCAATACAACTAAATAAATTGAAGTGCCTGTCTGTGATTCAAATATTCCACTTTTAATTATTTTTCATGTAGTGTGATTGATTCTACTAAGCATTCATTATTATGTTACATTTTTTTCGTGTCTGTCTGTCCGACCGGATTTAGCTCAAAAACCACTGACCGTATTGACATCAAATTTACACTGCGTGTAAGTGTGTGTGTGTGTATACATATATATGTGTGTGTATATATATATATATATATATATATATATATATATATATATATATATATATATATATATATATATATATATATATATATATATATATATATATATATATATATATATATATACACACACACACACACACACACACCGTCACACACATGTAATAACCCCAGGACCAATTTAGTCTTTGTTCCATCGAGATATTTCAAATGATTCCGAAAATATGGATCAGGGATGTACATAGGTACTGGATTAAGCTTTTCTTAGGATTACTCCATAAAAAAAAAGCATTGTTAAAAAAAATCCCGTCATTTGTCCTTTTTTTTCTTGGCTATGGGCTGTCCTCCATTCCTTCCCAAGGGCTTTTCCAAATCCTAAACGTCATGCGTACGAAGTAGCACAGGAAAGCTAGTTTAATTTAAAGTTTGATTCTATTTGTGGGAGGGGCTAGAGCCCACAAGGCTTCCCCCAATCCCCGACACCACGGTTCCTTCCCTAGAATTCGCCCCTACGCCAAACTGTCGCCAGCCTCCCGGAGCACGCGAGCTGTCTCCGGAGACGCAGGTTGATCTCTATTTTGGCGGAGCTGCCGTTCAGAGCCGTACATAGCCGTGCGGTCGGCCTGCATCGCAGAACCAGTTCAGCAGCCTCAGCTGAATTCGCGCACGCTCCTTCGTCTTTGGTCGTCACTCCAAGGGCTGCCTTTCCCCTGCCACCGCCCTCTTTTATCCCGCCCGTGTCTGTCGGCCGGCCAAACATTTCCCACATTCTGCTTCAGGTTCGTACTTTCTTCCGACGCAGCCCCTCGCCGCCTCTTTATATATTCTGCTTCTAGAAGGTATTTTATTGTGACGTCATCTCGCATCTGTTTAAAGGCATTTTCTTTCCGCCTTGATTGGAGGCACCCGATTTTTGCGAAATTTTCCTGCATAATAGAAGAAGTTGAGCCTTAAAAACACTATAGTGTATTCGCGGTTTCTTCACACTTTTGTAATCAAACCTTAGAAAAATGTCCCCATGTATGGCTTGTTTGGTTGTTCTTAAGGGTCCTACGTACTGAGACGTTTTCTGTGAAATCGTTGTTTGCGCTTAAACGCGTGTCTCGGTAAATAAATATTCTGGAAATACGACGTTTTACCAGAAAGGATAAAAAAAACTATTGTCCATGTCTCTATCTTTTTACTATTATCATATTAAGTGTATTTATGAAGAAAAAAATTCGCGAGAGTGGTCAAATATCGGAATTTTTAAAGCTTGCTTATGAAGTCTATTTAAGCGGCAAGAGAAAAGTACGATTATATGCAGGCAGTTTGATCCGTGTGCTTTAATCGCGTGTAATAAAACCCCACAGTTACAGATCTAGTTTACGCAGTACAGCGTCACGACGGAAACACTTGCACGCCTTGCGCGTAGGAGCGATGAGGCGCTAGGCGTGCGTGTCAGTGTCGCCCGTATCGCTTCCTCGCTTCTTCTTGACCTTGGACGCGCAGTTACATAGTCCTCCTAAATATGTCGCGTATTACAAGCGTTTTATACGTGTATTAACATAAAAGTTCCTTATTTTTAGTTAAAATGAACTTTACCGTATATCCTATCTATAAGTGTTATATTTCAGTCATAATTAATATAAATAAAACAGGGATAAAATAGGTGTGTTGGTAATGCTTGGTAAGAAATAGTCCCTGTGCAAAATAATATTACGCTGACTGTGCACGAATCCGATGCGCTGTCTCTTTAGTGTCATTTTCTATACTTCGTTAAGCTTTGTTTACATAATGCGGAGGAATACCCTGGAAGTAGAACTTTGGCAGGGCTTCAGAAAAGTTAAAGTAACCTTGACCAGTCTATATGTACACAACCGCGATTTCAAGAATCTGAGTCACTGTGTCCAATATCGTGGCCACGTTGCAAGTGAATTATACTTTTGGTCAGTACTGTACACGCCAAGATATTAGCACCAAACACACCGAGAGTCTACCTTGTGGATAATCTGATTTGTGGAATTTTCTACACCTCTTTGACTTGAATAGTTCATGTCCATAATATTGAGCAAAAAGCACAGTGTTCATTGGGTTGTGAGAAAAATGCTGAACACAATTATAGGTCATACCAAAAAATTTTCGTGATTGCAACACTTTGACTCAGAAATTAATGTGAGAGCTAACGGGCTAATGTGATACATGCAACAACGATTCGTGAGTTGCAACGGGGGCTCTTGATTGCTCCGCGGGGAGAAGCATCACGTTGCCAAATAGTGTCATACAGATGAATTTTTTTTATAAAGCCGACAACACATGCTGTACCCAGTCCGGAACGTTCCGTGTGACATGTTTGTTTCTAAAAGAGAAACGGACTGCACACCATACAGCTACGTTCCTGAAAGACGGGTACAAATAATCCTGCTACTAGCCACTGTCTCTTGGAGGATAGTACGACGGAGGAGCAGGTAATCCGAGAACACAGCACGGAGTTCTTCCTACTGACTGGTAACAGGATAGATACTGACTCCATAAGTAAGTTCAGCATTGCGAACGTAGATATTAAACAATGATCAAGTACCCGTGTAAGCGTGTGCAAACTGCCCAGTGTTTACAAACATGCCAATAATCTTATAACAATTAATGGGGCGAAAATGTAATTCCAGACATAGAAAGTAATCTGCAAAGTGTCGGAACTCCATTGACTTACAAGTTGACTGTAAGGAATCAAACCAATCATTCTCCTTATCGAAATGTTGAAAACAGAACTATACGATCTCAGAGCAAATCCATCATTCCGTAGATAAGTACTGAGTAACAGTAACCCTAGAAAAGCTATTGCGAGAGCGTGCGAATAAACCCCTGAAAGATAATTATTAATCATTTAAATATTTTTCTTTGATATAAACGAATCAACAGCAAGGCTGAAACGTTATTGGTGCTTTTTCTTAAACAGTAGTGGGGATGACTTTGAAAATCTCGAGGGATATAAACGAAAAGAAGTCGCACCGGAAAATACGGTCTGTTAAGCTGGAGTCACAATACCCCGACGACTACGACACGACAACCCCGACACGACGAAATATTGAGTAACAGCCAATGAAAAAAAAAAAAAAAAGCATGGTCACTGTGACGTCGGTCCGACCAAATCGCAGCCCCGACAACCCGAGAAAAGTAGATTCTGTTCATTAAAAAACAAAATTTATTCCATATTTGCCTACTGTAGTGAATAAACTTGCCGCCAAAATAACATTCGTGTTTGTTTCTACATGCTTTTTATCCCTCGTATAAATTCAAATATTCTCAAAAGCAAAATAATCATTCACTTTTTGCGATATTAAAAAAAGTAAATATTGATTATCATAAGGATAACTTGCCGTATTAGAATTTTTCCAACAGCCAACTAACATATCCGTAGCGCAGCTTTCGTCTGGTTATTGTGAACACTGAATAAAATTCAACATGAAATCCCGTCGAGCTCTGAAGTAATATCCGTTTGTCGTGTCGTGTTCGTCGGGCTATTGTGACTCCAGCGTTATTTATTACATTGTGTGATGTGCTGTAATCTGCTGGGTCATCCTCTGAACCCTCGTAGTCTGTCTTAAGGACGCTGGTAACAAAAAGAGATTATTTTATAGCTGTACGGACACACTTTTCAACTTATAGTCATTACTTACACCAGAATCACATAGTTCCGACAAGCACGACATGACAGCCCCGACACGATAATTACAGCTAAACAGCCAATGACATACAAGATATATCTGACGTAACTGTCGTCCGACCAGCAATATTGGATTAGAATTGATTTTTATTTCCGTCTTGTCGTGCGGCACGACGCACAGAGTGTACAACCTTGTAAAATGAAATTGTATGGCAAACTTTCCCTACAATGGCAAATACGCAGTCAAAAAAAATTGTTTTAAAATTACTGTATTTAACTCTTTAAAAAATAATAATTATACCTTTATATGCATTAGCGATAAACTATCACTTTGTCACCATCATGTATTCCAAATTTCCCGTCTGCCCACCGCCTTTGAAACTAGCGTAGTTAATCAGCGCCTTCTAAATGATTCCGAAAAATTCTACTCGTCGTGTCGCGTCCGTAAACTGTGGGGACTGTAAATTCGAGCAGTCACATTGAAAATATAAATGTCGTGTCGTGGTAGCGGTTTTTGTCGGGGCTATGTGACTCCTGCATAAAAGGTACCGTTTCTTCGCATAAAAAAGTTTTAAACCCCATTTTTTTAATGTCGTGTCAAAACCACAAATAATAAACCACGAGTTACGTCTATAAATCTTTAAAATAACGCCATAAAATGTTTTCGCAATTTCTAAAGATTGCTCAAAATAAGGAAATGTTGGCATACCTACGTTGTATTACTAGCAGTCGATGATATTTTTTGCATAACAAATATTACTAAGAATACCTTAAAATAAATTAACACAATAGCTCTCAATCATCCTTAGCATTTCTGTAAATGTTTTCGTTCAGTTTACTTATACTTCTGCAAAAAAAATTAGTGATTTTGCGATAGAAGAGTATTGTCAAGTAATGCAAGTTCGCTGATATTTAGCACATGTGTATAATAATGATTCCTTGTGACCGCCACCTTTAATGTATTCCAGTAATCATCAATGACGTCAGGGGCCGCGGTGGCTGAGCGGTTTGCCTGCTCGCCTCCCAACCAAGGCGAACTCGGTTCAATCCGCGGCCGGGTCACTCCCGGATTTTCGCATGTGGGAATCGTGCCGGAAGATGCCGCTGGTTGGCGGGTTTTCTCGGGGATCTCCCGTTTCCTCAGCCCCTTCGTTTCGGCGCTGCTCTGTTCTCACCTCGATCACCCACATTGTTCCTCGAGACCTCGCTGTTAAGGAGGTCTGCCTATGGAGCACTGCACTCGACTATACAACGTGAATGACTCATAAAAAAGTCATACAGACACAATGAAAAGTGAGTGGAAAGTGCGATTTATGCTGTATATAAAAGAAGAACGTATATATTTTGCAACATTATAAAATATTTTACCAAAACGTACTTTTTAAATGTAAAAAAATTAATCGATTATAGTAGTGTGTATTTGTAACCAAATTTAAGACTATTTCCATTCTGCATGCTACAGAAAGCATAATTTGCAAGAAAATCTTCGTCATGGAACATCCACATAATGTTTACTATTACTGCGCGTAAGAAAATTGTAATAATAACATAGGAAATAATTTTTATAACTGTCCATTTATCACAAACATTTATCTCGGAAACTGATGTAAATAAAGTTAATTAAAAATTTGGTATGGTACATTATTACTATGATGTTATTGTACTTGATCACAATAAATATTTTTATGCTCTTTCTTGAAGTTGATTTTCTTATAATTTCCGCTTTCCGAAGCATCGAAAACGGAAATGCGCTTAAATCTTGTTAAAAATGCGGACTGTACCTACCGATCGATTAATTTTTCACATCTAAAAAGTATATTTCAGTAAAATATTTTATAATGTTGCTATATGTATGTGTGTATATATATATATATATATATATATATATATATATATATATATATAGTGTGTGTGTGTGTCTGTATTAATTTTCTACGAGTTCTTCACATCTCTTCACTCACTCATCAATGACGTCTCCCTCCCCACTAACAGCCGCTGACAATGGAAATGACTGGTTAATCAGGGATCGTTTTCTTCCCAGTAATTCAAAATAACCGAGTCTCACATCTGTATCTTCTTCGATTAAACATTGGATTCAATATTTCTCCATCCCAAGTAATTCTAGGAAGTTATCGTTGTTTTTAAGGCTTAATTACACTGAGTTCAACGTGAAGTTCGCTACATCGACTACGTCATTTTTAAAAATAAAACCGCAGCTGTCCTTTACTGAAGTTAAGGTTAGCTAGTCTTTATGATAAGCCGTGTCGCAATGCTACCAAATATGCTGTATATAGAATCTGGAAAATGCTCGTGTATAAATGTTTTCGTACATATCAATATACAGAAAGTACATATGGACAATTGTTACACCAGTTATAATATTTTAAATATTTCCACCTCTGTGCCAAGAACAACTTCATATGTCATCTAAACTGACACATGTTCGCGCCCAAGTAAAAGTAAACTTCAACGTATTTTACAGCCGAGTACTACAGAACACTAGAATCGATTTCAAAATTAGTAGGAATAAAGATGAACATAGAAAACCAAAGAAATAAACGTTTCTTGAATTTAAGTAATATTGTCTCTGATTTGTTTTAATGACGTATAATAACGTGTTCAGTTTGAAAATGCAGCCTTTTTTTTTTTTTTTTTTTTAAGGAACGCATCTTGTAATTATTTGGGGGGGGTGTCCATATCAAGTTGATTTTCGCAGTATAAGCACTCCCCTAATCGGCATTTTTTGAAGGTAGCCAGTAGGCTATTTTCATGCTAACCGTATTACATGCCAACCTTATGCTTACGGACTCAAACACTGTTGGCGAAAATTTTTTAATTCTCACAGTTTTTCTATTTGAATGGGAAAGGGGAGTGTTGCAGTAGTGTAATCTGTTTGAAAATTTCCATTTTTTTTTTCAGCGACTTTATGCCCTGTGGTAATGATGTGCAGTTATTGGGACGTTTTGCTATGTCGAGCGTGTAGCATTTCCATTTACGGCGTATTGTCTGCCAGACAGATAAGAAGCTATCAGGCATATTGTAGTAAAACGCAGCAACACAACGCGTGGCGATTACTAACATAAACTGCAGCAGCAAGGAAACGTCGACACACCTCGACTGTCATGAAGGCAACTATAGTATATGTCACATACGAGAGGTGACATCTGACAGACAACGTGACCAACCTACACACTACGTAAACAGTTCATGCTCTCGTTCGTTAACTATCGTATCAGCTGTTGAATTGCTACGGGATCCGTGTTGTTAAGTTGGCGATTTTGATTATGGCTTTGGAAGGTAATGATACTCAGGACTAAAACTATTAAGTAAAAATCTTAATTATACTTGCAATATTTATGGTTTTAAAGCAATATTAAATTTTCTTGGCTACTAGTGACTGGACTTTAAAAACATGTCCAGCAATTACGACGGAGTATGTTGACACGTACGAACAGTAAATGCTTCCAGCCAATGGCTAGCCGGCCATGTTTATGTTTCCAGTTTCCAGCCCGGTGAAGGCCGTTGAGAGTGTGCCTTTTTTCTCGTCGTGTTTATTATACGAATATCTGGTTGGTGTTGTCGGAATATATTAATCGGTGGTTAATTATTTTTTATTTCCTTTTTTTCAAGCATAGTTGGTTGCAGGTACCGTTGTAGAGCGTTTACTTGAGTGAAATGTACTATTAATGGACACGTGTTTACAGTTTCGTAAAACTGCTCGTTCCGCCATTTTCCTTACCGCGTCCGCAATCAAGTGACACGAATATAATTTACTTATCTAAGTTTAAGTTTGTTGGTTTCAGGAAACGTGCGCAGTGTTGATTTTTACTAAATGAATCTGCGATTAAATTATTTAATGCACTTAACTGGCTCCATGCGCTAGAAAAGTGCATCGAGGCGCGGTGAGTTCAGACGCACCCCGTGTCTCAATTGGCCCAGAGAGCCCTCTATCATGCTCTCGCGACCAGGTTGACTATGACGTCAACGAGAATGCTCTCTGGTCGTCTGAATTCGTCGGAGAGAGCGCGAAAGGGAGAGAGAGCACGAAGTTGTGTACTCGCTGGCGCCCTCTCGCACTCTCTGGTCACGCGCCATGTTTGTTTACATTGTTCTATTGTTAGAACAAGGTTAGAGAAACTTTCTAGGCTAAAATCACGTCGCATTTTAACTTAAAACTGTTAGTCTGCGTTTTTCTGACAAAATCTCGTCTTTTTTTCGTAACTTTGTTGCAACGTGGCGGTAAGATAAACAAAATCAACCATATTTTATGCGCTAACAATTATTCCAGTAGTTTTATATACGTTTCTGAATTTTTGGTAAAGGCGGTTCACGATAAAGTGAGCACTTTTGAAATCAACCGTGGAAAAAAGTCACTGCCCCTGTCTGGGCATATTTCGACGGGCCTCCTGAGGGACATGCGGTCAGTAAAGTTGGTAGCGATGGATGGGAAGTAGTTCCGTACATCATCGTCAAATAAAAAGTGTCAGGTAACCATTTCTGATAATTGAAATTATTTCTTTCGCTTTCTATTTTGTTTTAATGCATCGGAGTGTAAGAACGAGCAGATTGGTAAAATATTTACTTTTCTGATAATTTCAGAGTTCTGCTTGACCAACCTATGAATACAGTTAAGAGGCCTATGACAATGTTAATCTTGCATAAGGCGGAAGAATACACGACGTGCATACCAGTAGATCTTAAGCAGGTCTTTCAGAAGTGATCATTTTACCGCGAACAGCCTGTAAGTGTGTAAATTACTTCGAATAGTGATGGACGTGACTTTAGCTTGACACAAAATCACACGCCTTTTTTGCATCAGCTGTTCGCGTGACGTCGTAGTGTAGCGGGATAGTGGTCGTCTTAGTCTCACAGAGCGAGAGTGTGAGAGAGCGGTGTACCTCGTGCTCTCTCCAGACTGTGCGAAAGAGTGCGCTCTCTCGAAAGAGTACTCCATACATTGAGAGACAGCCTGAGTGTCTCCGATATGTTGCGGGCCAGTGACGCCACTTTGTTCGCGTTTGCTGCTCGAGTTCGCTGTTTTAAAGGTTATTCACGATAAAGTGAGCACTTTTGGAATCAACCTTAGAAAAATGTCGCTGCCGCTTGCCTGCGTATATTTAAACTGGCACACTGAGTGACAGACGTCTAGTAACCACTTGTGATAACGTAAATCATTTCTTTCTTTTTCTGTTTATTTTTTAATGCATCGACGTATGGAAATTAAAATATTTGTAAAATATTTGCTTTTATAATCATGTCACAGTTTCGCTTGACTGACGCGTGTATAAAGTGACTAAGACTATGGCAATGTTAAGTTTACATAAGGCGGAAGAATACACAGCGTACACACAAGTAGATCTTAAGCAGGGCTTTCAGAAGTGCTCATTTTGTCGTGAATAGTTTATAGCTCTGTTTCACGAATATTGAAATTAATAAGGTGTAAAATTGTTACACGTCGTTACGTAATAAAAATACAGATTCCGTGAATATTTCAGCAATCTTTTTTTTTCTTAAATACTTATTATGAGTGCGATAAATATTATTTTACTGCAGGAACTTATTCATCTGAGCGGGTTTTTAAACACTTCATTTGGTGAAACTAATATGGCGGTCATTTGGTATCTCTAAGCTTCAAATTTTACATATCATATTTGCAGATGAAATAGGCTACGCGCGTTACGTTACCAAAATGTTCGAAATGGAACGCGACCTTAGCTCGTTGCCAGATGACAGCGCGGATTTTTCATGACTCTACAAATAGTTGAAAATCGAGGTCATGGCTGCTTCATGACCTAGTGCAACGATTTCGGACGTCTCCGTCGTTTATTTCTCCGTTTGCTCACAGGTGGCGCGATAAAGCGAACGAAACAATGTGTTTCGCGAGCTCTTGTGAAGATGGCGGTATCACTGTGTTGGTCGAGACATATACACCGCAGTCCTACCACACTGCCAAAACCAAGGTTGGCAACGTCTATAAATATGGCGGCTTACGTGACACGTGACAGCGTAAAGTACAGAACTTTTGCAAGAACATGATATTTGTGCACAATTGATTTCGAGCACGAAGAATGAATGTAAAAGTTTTATATATTATGCATGCAATACTCTAACGTCCAACCAACGGCGCTTACATAGTAGTTAATTTTATTTTGATGACGTAGGGATTTTCTGGGTGAATTGTATACTCCAGACGCATTTTTTTAATGCGTCAAGTTTTCTTCCAAACTAAAATTTTTTATTAAATACATCAAGTCAATTCTTATCATTCTTTTCTCATTGATTCCTATTGGCTGGAGGTATTATGCATACGATTCGAGATAAAATAACTGCAGAATCCCGAACTATCTAAAAATTACGATGGACATGTGTGCAGTGGATGAGAGGCGGATCTTAACTCGCTTGAAATATTACGTGTTGTAATATACGGCTAATATCGATGATCAACAGTAGCTAGCGATTAGCCTGAACTGCAGGACAGCAATACCGGAATTCGGTGCGTGCTGGTGCTGCAAAAGTATTAAATCGGTTTTAATGTAATGAGAAACCATTAATTTGTTAAAACCATATTAATGCACAACCGTGTGTGATTGGCTGGATGCAAGAAGAGCAAGTTCATTTGGACGACCAATAATAATGTCGTTCACGTTCTCATGAACTCGTTTTTCGTTCACGAAATAGAGTCTATTCACAGTTACTTCAAACTTTTCTGAAGCCCTTCTAAAGATCTACTTTCAGGATATTCCTCCGCCTCTTGCGAACACAGCTTAACTCAGCGTAGAAAATGACACCAAAGGGACAGCGTACCGCGTTCGTGCGCACTCAGTGTAATATAATAATTAGCATAAAAACGACTTACTAGGCATTACCAACGCACTTTCATTCTCCCTGTATTTATGAATATTAATTATAAACGAAATAATAGAGTTTATAGATAAAATATAATTCAAAGTTCGATTGAAAAAGGTATTTTTATGTTAACAAAATTAAAAAAAAAAAAAAAAAGTTTGTGATACATGGCATTATTTCGGAAACAACCAATAACTTCATACATGGGATGATTTTGTAAAGGTTTAATTCAAAAAGTGTGAAGAAACATCGAACAGACTATAATCTTAAAGCTATTATTACACAGAACGGTCGGACCGCAAGCGCGGGTCTTGAAGAGGTAGTCTGGAGTTGTCTGCGATGTTACACCGGCCCATCGCTGAGAGCGAATGACACATGGCTTGAGGGAGGACAGGGCGAGTACACTCTGGAATCACGTATCCTGAGTTGACCACGCCTCGGCCCCGAAACTCCACTCAGCCGCGCCGTATTTCCAGCCCTGCAAGCTCAACGACGTGCTTGGGGTATCTATATACTACTCGTAAGGAGGCCACCTCGCCTACTAGGCGCTAGAAATGTGTTGCAGTGTGTTGGGAAATCCGGTTTTTTTTAACGAAACTATGATTTAATTTACGAAAAGAAAACAAACTTCAGACGATGACGGAATGTCGCTTTTATGACACTACGCATGTTAGAACCACTATTTCCAAGCCCTCCAACATAGCTAAAAACAGCATTTTCAGACTGCAGTATGTCAAAATGTGCTGACCGGATCTACGTGAAACTCAGATACAATCCTGCATTGATTTTTGCATTAGACTTCCCTTCAGTAAAATAATATAGTCACCGCTTAAAGTCCCATAGAAAAAACGGTTCGACGAAAAGCTTGCGCGCTAGTTTAGTTCTTCGCGCATAGTGGCGATGCGGCACTTGATGCGCGTGCCAGTGTCGCCCTTAGCGTTCGCTCGCTCTTGTGCCATATCGCGTCAAGAAGGCGGCCCTCTTGAGGAGACTATGTAGCTGCGCGTTCAAGGTCGAAGAAGCGAGGGAACTGTAGGGGCGACACTAACACGCACGCCTAGCGCCTCATCGTCCCTACGCGCATGGCGTGCAGTATTTCCGTCCTAACGCTTTACTATGTAAACTAGATCTGTAACTGTGGGGTTTTATTACACGCGATGAAAGTACACAGATCAAACTGCCTGCTTACAATCGTACTTTTCTCTTGCCATTTAAATAAATTTCTTAAGCAAGCTTTAGAAATGCGATATTTGACCACTTTCACGATTTTTTTTCTCCATTAATACACCTAATGTGGTATAAGTAAAAATATAGCGGTATAGACAATAGTTTTTTTTTCCTTTCTAGCAGAACTTCATATTTCCGGAACATTTATTTAGCGAGACACGCGTTTACGAGCAAACAACGATTTCACAGAATACGTTTCAGTACATAGGATCCTTAAACGCCGGCCAAATCTCTCCATTCCGCACTCCACCCTACTCCGTCTCCGAATCCACGGCTCCGACTTTGACTCCACAGACCTGATCGTTACAACCAGCCCTTGGCTTGTCAAACCATCGGCAAACAACTGGTGGTCCACTGGAATCTGGAATCGAGGTCGGGATCTCTGAAGAAGGGACACAGTCGTCTCGCCGCTGAGGCAAACTTGAATTCGCAGGAGGGGGAGAAAAAAAATATCCAGACGATGAGCTCTCGGAACTATCGAAGCGAAAACGATGGCGGACCAACGTGATATTTCCATTCACGTCGTTGCTGATGGAACAAACTTTGTGGCTGTTCGAGGAGCCACCATGGCGGTTTTCAAGTGGGCACATTTCGAATTTGGCAATTACGTCATTCTGGCATTATCTGTCATCGTAGAATCGATATTAGCGAAGCAACGACAGGGCGTAATTATGAGACTAGATACACTTCCCATGGGATGAACGGAGACTTTCTTTGGGTAATGGGCAGGTACGCAATATCCTAATGTTACATTCCTGAAAAGGTAGGTGGCCGTACGAGAGTTTGGGTCCCTTAAAGTTACTATTCTCTCTCTTTTTTTTTTGGGGGGGGGGGGGAGGCATGACTTCTTTCCCACTACGAAGAGCAGATGAGTGACCAACTCAGTGAATACTAGCTGGCCGGACAGGACACGACCTGAGGCATATGAACTTGATAAACATTCTAAAGCTGAGGGAAAGAACTGCACGGTCAGGGTTAAAAAAAAGAAAAAAGAAGAGAGAAAATGTATGGGGCAGATCATAAACTGGTTGTCAATACTACTATGTCTATACTACTATGAAGTGATGGGTATTGAGGAAATCGGGATGGCGTGAAAGAGAGTCACAAACTCGTTTCTCATGTACGAATCTTTGGATATGTAAGTAGTCAATTTAATATTTATTTATTTATTTATTTATTTCGCCTTATTTTCCTGTGGGCGCAGTTAAGGCATAATTTGCCTTCTCTGCCACTGAATCCATTGTACATGTACATGCATCCTGTATATAAAAGCAATAATTAAAGTAAAAAATATAGAAAATTACATAAATCAATATATCTAGTTGTCGTAACTAACTAATAATGTAATGTACACTACGCTAATATAACAATCCATGATATTGATCTAACTATAAATATTTCAACAATCGCATGTAATTTAATTAACTGGTATAACTGCACAATATTAAGAAAGGTACGGTAGTATTCACAATTCAAGATCCCTAGAACATGTCACCCTAAAGGCAGACTAGCAATAGTAAAAATATGAATAATAATACAATTCAGTTAACCGATTCCTCAAAAAAATAAGAAAATTCTAAAGCTCTACACTTGAAACTTTGCACATTCTGTTAATAAACTCTCCATATAACATAACTACATGAGGTGATATATAGAATAAATATAGATACTAAATTAACTACGTAACATACAAAGTAAGACAAATTGATAGATCACAATCTCGTAGTAATTTGACAAATACTAAATTACACAAAATAGGAGGTTATTGATGGTAAAAGTACTACATAGCATTACTTTATTTATGGGGAAATGTACTCCTTGTCCAATAATTTTAGTTTTTTCATTGCAATACTCGAACGGAAAATTTTTTAATGCAGGATAACAGATTTTGATTTCACTTCCATTAAGCAAAACACACGTTTGCATAAGTTCTCGTCAATAATCAAACGTAGCTATTATCATCATAGATTTTCCGTGTAATCAAAAGCAGCTCTTATCATCCATATATCAGCGAGCTAAAAATTTCTACCGCTGTCATCGTTGTCACCTACATTTCTCACATTCTCAGTCAAGATTGCGTACAGACGGAATTTTTTAATAACTCACTGAAGGGGTTCAGCTGAGTTGAGAGATTTGGGCGGCTCTTGACAACGAAGTCTTAAGAGCCGATGAGAGTGGTGAATTTCGAGTAGCACCGGAATGCTAGGGCGGGGGAAACAGGAGATCTCCGAGAATACCAGGTGACCAGCGAGTTCACTGTTTAAATATATGGTCACTGTAAGTTAGTGTTTATTGTTTTGTATTCATTAATAGAGCACGAAAGTTCACATTACTTACCGTTTCACAATTCTGGCAATTACACTGTTGCAATGTTAATTTTGCGTAAGGCAAGTAGATCCTAAGCAGTGCTTCCAGAAGTGCTCAGTAAAGGTCGGGTCACAATCAATTTGGATTGAAATTGTAAAGGACTAATTAACATCCACCCCCCCCCCCCCCGTGTTATGCCTGATGGCTTATCAGGGGGACTACTTACAAAACTAACTTATGACCTAACCCAAACTAACAAACGTGCCTTACATAAGATTCGAACCCAGAACCTCTCGCATACAGCATACCGGCGCGGCTTACCCAACCCCACTGCGCCACGGACCGTGCGAGGTGGCGCAGTGGTATAGGCTGTCCACGGTAAAATGAGCACTTTTGAAAGCCCTGCTTAAGATCTACTTGAATGCACGTTGCGCATTCCTCCACGTTGTGTAAAATTAGCATTGCTATGGGCCTCGTGACGTCATTCATCCGTCGGTCAAATGCAACTGTGAAATTATTAAGAAAATTAATACGTTACAAATATACTCATTTTTACACTTCTAAGTTATCATAAATGGTAACCTAACACTTTTTATTCGACGTTAGAATATGGAACTACTTTCCATCCATCGTTACCTACTGCACTGGGCTAATATCACTCAGTGCGCCCATTAAAATATATGCATGCAGGAGCAAAGACTTTTTACTAAGGTGCTTTTCTATAGTGCTCACTTTATGGTGAACGGCCTTTACCAGTTAGTCATGTCAGCTAGATATATTGATTTATGTAATTTTATTTTTTTCTTTTATTGTTGCTTATATATATATATATATATATATATATATATATATATATATATATATATATATATATAGGATGTGTGTATGTGTACGATGGTTTCAGTGGTCGAGAAAATGCAAACTATGCCTTAACTGCTCCCACAGAAAAATAAATATAATATCGCTATTTCCTAAACGTCGAGAATGTTCCTCCAAGCAACGCAGGTATGAAGAATCACAAGGAAGCGTTTCGCAGAAACGATTCGGAGCATGTCAGCGCCCGCGGGGCGAGGAATGTTGTTTACGGCGGGCGTGTTCCGAGTCTCCGGGGGAAACAAACGCTGCTGCTTACTGACGACACGTGACACCTGGGGCGCGGTGGAAGGCGGTGAAAGTCGCCAGTCAAGGTGCCGCTGCCGCCGATGGGAAATCGCCCGGTGATGTGTTTCCCGCCCAGGCCCTCCTAAACCCGAACGAGGAAAACGGATCTTTATAGGCGGGTCTACGATCGAAGACTGCAGGAATGAAGAAGTGTACTTAATGACTCGATAAGCGGACGGAAAATGAACCGTGAGAAGATTTGCAGTTTATGATTGGATTGGCAACTGTTAAGTGTAGCCAATCGGAATCGTAGAAGACGAAAGCATCCGACAAAGTGGAAATATGGACAGGAGTGAATATTATTTACATATATTGAGTTATTTGTGGTCACTGCGCTTGTGTAAACGTTTTGAAAAACTCGTGATATCTTATATATCTTACATCAATACATCTGAAAATGTTAATTAAAGTAAATTCAATAACCTCTTCCAAGAAGTAACTCATGGTCATGAACTTTTCTTTAAATTAAGAGGACACTGTCTCCCGATTGAAATAATTATTTGCATACGATTTCAGAATACGACATAACCTAAATACAAGTTGTAAATACAGCTTCCCGCCAAAAAACAAATGTTACTGGTCTCCGATCGGCTACTTCGTCTTGACTTGTACTTAAGATATAAAATATGACGATCTCTCAAGTCACGTCAAGACCCGCACACGACAGTTATAAAATAAGCACACGGCAAAATTATTGTGTTATGGCAAACGTAAGCCCACCTTAACACAAGACACCCGAAGTCGAGGTTCTATAGGCTATTCACGGTAAAGTGAGCACTTTTGGAAGCTCTCTCATTTGGAATAGTAGTCAATAATATTTTTTATTTTATCCTTAGACGTTAACTTCCGAGTGCGGTGGAATATGCACACTGTGTTTATTTATTATATTGCGAAATTTATAAAAACAGGTGGTTAAAAGCGAAATAAAAAGAAATAAATTTACCACTAATGGTTACCTAACACTTTTTATTCGACATTAAGATATGTAACTACTTTCCACTCATCGTTACCAACTTTATTGGGCGCATGTCACTCAGTGCGCCGTTGAAAAATATGCAGTATGGTGCAGTGTCTTTTTTCTAAGGTTGATTTGAAAAGTGCTCACTTAATCGTGAACAGGCATTACCAATACTGCAGTTTTTTCACTTTTTTTATTAGCAGTGGCCTACTTATCATAAATGAAATATTATTATTTATCTATAAGATGCAAGTAAAAGTTAAATTGAACCAAAATCAATATAAAAACAGTTGCGATACATTAGATAATTAGAAAAAAACCAAACACGTCGTACAGTGGGGGGAATTTTCAAAGAGTCGATCGAAAAAAGTGTGAAGAAAGAGTGAACAGGCTGTAGTTGGTATCCGCAGCGCTAGGCTAGACGCTGCTGATCAGATATTGTGTCCTCATTCGTGCCTTTGCTACAATCTGCGGAACGCTGTCGCTTTCGTCGTCCTGGTTACCAGACAAGCACAGTGACGTCAACAACCCGCTCTCCGTTAAACCAATGTTTGCATGCGCCTATTTCATCGCGAGCTGTTTTGGCGTTGACGAAACACGAACAGGTAGGCCTACGTACACTGCAAAAAAAAACTATTAGGAAAATTACCTGACAAGTGTAAGGTAATATTCGCTAGCTTGTGTGGGAAACACAGTTTTCCCTTACGGATGAGGTCAAATTACCACACTCTGGAGTAAAATTCACGTACATGGTAGTGGAAAACCGCACATATGGATGGGAAAATTACCTTACGACTTGTGGATCTCCTCGAACATTTGTAACTATTTGTTATACTTTATTTAGTTTTTACCTTAAAATTAATTTCTATTGTTTAGTCATAAAGCTGGATAGCGCATTGGCTTACCGTGATAGAGGACCATTGTTGCCTCCCACCCACCAGCAAGTGTCGAGGATCTTAGAGTTGAGATTTCGGTTACTATTCGTCAGAGGAAATAGGTAATAAAAATGAATAGTACCTAATACTCCGGGTTATTATTAAATATAATTTTATTATACAATATAGTTAATATTCCCTTCCTTGTATGGTATTTTCCGCCGTTTGTGTCGAGTACATTTTCCGTGCGATTAGGGAATAGTACATTACATGTTATGTAAAATTACTCTACATTTAAGATGTAAATTTACTATAAATATATAGTTAATTAACTTCCCTTAGGCTATATGTAAGGGAATTTCACTTCCAAATTTTTTACAGTGTATATGAACCATTGTTTGCATTTTGGTGTTGGGAAAACACGAATATATATATATATATATATATATATATATATATGACGTGAAAGCGGAAGTAAGTGCTCAGTGCTGTTACAGAGCTAGAAAACCTGGAGATGAGTTGGGTTGAAAGATTTGGGCGGCTCTTAGCAACGAGGTATTTGAGAGCCGATGAGAGCGAAATGAGTTGGGGATGGAGCAGCGCCCGAATGCAGCCAGGGAGGGAGTACCCCGAGAAAATTCGCCTACCAGTGACGTCGTCCGGCGCGATTCCCACATGCGAAAATCCGGGAGTGACCCGGCCAGGGATTGAACCCGGTTCGCCTTGGTGGGAGGCGAGCAGTCTAACCGCTCAGCCACCGCGGCCCCTAGAAAACCTGGTGAACCTACAAAAGTCAGGGAAATTTGAAATTACCAGTAAATATTAAGAAATTTTTTAAAAATTGCGAAAACGTTTCATAGCGTGAGTTTAAATATTCCGTGACGTAGGTCATCGTGTCTTTTTTTTTCTAAGTGCATTATCTTATTTCGGTAAGTGAGTTAGTTCTTATCGTTTGCACATCCCAAACACAGTGAAATTGCGATTTCGACAAGCCATTGTGTAACAAAGAAAAATATGCCGGTTACAATTTTTTCGTGTCACGAAATAGTACTATAGGCTGTTCACGATAAAGTAAGCAATTTTTAAGGCCCTCTCAACAGGTATTGACTCCTAATAAATGTATTCTATTGCAACCTCGGGCGTTAACTTTTGAGAGAGTTGAACTGTATACACTCTGTTTATTAGTCACACGGCAATGTTTATATTAAGAAGTGGCGGAAAGATGGAAATTGAACGAGAGGAAAAATCTTATCACGGCCTTAAAAAGTGCTCACTTTACCGTGAATAGCATATAGTAGGTAGGTAACGTCTACAAGTTGAACAGCATCCGTACAGAAGTACAGTAATGTATGTTCCGGTGGCCGAAAGCCTGCTGCTCGCTTCCTTTCTGCGGTGGCATTAACCCTAACTCCACCCGGCTGACGCAAGCGAAAAACGAGACTAAACGGAAATCGAAGGTCCCTCTTCTCTCTCTCCTTATTTTTTTTTTTTTATTTTTTTTTTAAAGTACGTGCCCGAGAAGTTAACACAGACGCTATCAAGATTCACCGTGTGTCCACCGAATACTAAAGGCCACAGAAGAAAAACTCGCCATTAATCCATTCGTGCCCCTTGCAGACAATTGTCTACTTGTTGCCCAGGAAGGTTATATTTGACCAGTAACGTACACTCCAGTGTTATTCCCTGTGGGTAACTGATTCCTAAACCGTGCTATACGGCCTTACGTTATGAAAAGTTCATCTCGCTGATCAGATCGCCGAACACAAAAGCAGCGGTGGCGCAGTGGTCGGGGCGTTCGCCTCCCGGCGGGGTTCGCTCGCTGATTCACGCATGTGGGAATCGTGCTGGGCGATGCCGCTCGCCGGCGGGGTTTTCTCGGGGTACTCCCGTTTCCCCCCGCTCTTGCATTCCAGCGCCGCTCCATCCTAGGGTCTCACTTCATGTCGTGTCCGGGGATGACGGGCACTTACGAGCCCCAGATGGAAAGCCCGTCACTCGGCGTGTCCACTCCCCACTCGAGTTTTTTTACAATACAAAAATACGAAAGACTACATCGTATTGGTCGTGATGACAAAACATTTTCTTTGTCACCGTACGTACAGCACGTAATTAAAAAATGTCATTTGGATAGGCTGTTCACGGTAAAGTGAGCACTTTTGAAAGCCCTACTTAATATCTACTTGTATGCACGTTGCGTATTGTTCCACCTTATGTAAAATTAACACTTGCAAGGGCCTCATCACTTTATCCATGCGTCGGTCCGGTTAAATTGTGAAATTATAAGAAAAGTAAAATTTTTAAAAATGTGCTCATTTTTACATTCCGATACATAAAAAAATACCGAAAGCGAAATAAATAATTCAAGTTATCACAAATGGTCACCAAATTTTTTTTATACGACATTAAGTTATGGAACTACTTTCCATTCATCGTTGCCAACTTTACTGCACCCATGTCACTAAGTGCGCCCGTTAGAATATATACAGGCAGGAGCAGTGACTTTTTTCTAAGGTTGATTTCAAAAGTGCTCACTCTATCGTGAACAACCTTTACCGAAGTTCGGTTCCGAGTTTCCTTGCATGAACAATACACAGCCCTATGACTACCCGTGCCGATATCGGTACGTCATTGGCTGCTGTCTGGGCGAGAAACAATTCCCTCTTGACAAGACTGTAAATGATTCGTGCACGCCATTATGAAGTGTATACTCATTGGCGCAAAGTTGTACAGAGCATGTTACATGAAGTATGGTTCAGTGACAAACTTAACACATGTTTGAAATGAAACGTGTAAAAAAAACGAGAATTCTGCAGGTATTTAGTTGCATCGTTTCCATTGCGAACTCCAACCGCACATGTCAGCGACATACATCATCGGCCAATCAGCTCCCGGCAACGAGAACTCATCCCCTGACGACGCTCCAGCTAATGGGGGAGCTTATCGCCCTACACAGTGGCCAATCAAAAGCAAGGCATGTTAACATTACCTCGCCCAACACAAAAGTGATCAAAATGGACCCCCTTTTTTTTTTTCCTCGCAAAAATGTTCCGTGACTAGAGACTACCATTTCGCGTTGTAAGTAGAGGCCCGAAAATTTCGCGAATTCATTTCAGGAAACGTTAGACCTAAAACATATGACCACTTGGATACCTTTTACAATTGGTTAGAAGTTTTTAAAGCACGCCCTGGACGAATGCAAGCCAATAATTGACACACAGGAACACAAGCACTGAATCAGATGTTACCTGGTCAACATACTTGAGGCTCAAGTAACACAAAAATTGTTGTGGAGTCTAGCTTGTCGCCAAATAAATCCGCGAAATGTCTCGGTATCTAGTTATAAGTAGACCCCCGAGAATTTCGCAGGTTCATTTCTGGACAACTTGGAATCCACACACATATACGTTCATGCTACTTTTGTAATTGGTCGACGTGTTTTTTTGACACATCCTGGAGATACGTAAGCCAATAATAAACATGCAAGAAATTGTGCGCCCAACCACCGCCTTTTACTACCACAACAATCAACCAATAAACAGTGGATGTATGTATGAGAGTATATATAAGACTGTGAAGTCCAGCCTACAGGTCAATGAACTCGCGAATTTCTCGGGAAGGTCTAGTTATAAGACGGCACCAAGCTAGACTCCACAGTCCTATAGACATTCGAGCAGAAGTCGCTTGTTCATTGGCTGCCGCCACAGGCAGATCTCACTCTCCTGTTGTACTTTGACCTCACGGAATGAAGCTCCCAGAGTTCTTAATGTTTGCTATTGGTTCTGAATACAGTAGGGCGTGTCGGGTGAGCGTAGGTCTAATGAGACACGTGAAACTGACATATATATAGGCTGTTCACGGTAAAAGTGAGCACTTTAAGGCCCTTCTTAATTTTCCTTTCATCCTATTTCCATCTTCCTGCTGTTTTTTTATTATAAACATGCAATGTGACGAATAAATACCCTCAAAATTTAATGCCTGATGCTACAATAAGATATATTTATTAGTGGTTAAAGCCTATTGGGAGGGCCTCAAAAAGTGCTCACTTTACCGTGAACAGCCTATACGTGTATGCCTTCTACCTTGGTAAAGTCTGTTCACGGTGAAGTGAGCAATTGTGAACTCAACCTTCAAAAAAATGTCTCACCTCCTATGGGCTATTTACGGTAAAATGAGCACTTTTGGAAGCCCTGCGTAATATCTACTTGTGTGCACATTGTGTATTCTTCCGCCTTATGTAATATTAACAACATCATGGGCCTTATCACTTTATGCATGTGTCGGTCAAGTGAGACTGTGAAATTATTAGAAAAATAAATATTCAACAAATCTGCTCGTTCTTACACTTCGACGCATAAAAAAAAAAAACCGAAAGAAATTATATATGTTATCAGAAATGGTTGCCTAATACTTATATTCGTCGTCAAGATAAGGAACTACTTCCCATTCATCGTTACCAACTTTACTGGGCGCATGTCACTCACGGCTCCCGTTAACATATATTCAGGTAGGGGGCAGCGACTTTTTTCTAAGGTTGTTTTCAGAAGTGCTCACTTTAACATGCGCTCCTACCTGCGGATATTTTAACGGGCAGGCTTGACCAACTTGCGCTCCGTAAAGTGGTAATAGCGGAGGCAAAGTAGTTCCTCGTCTTTGCGGCGAATTAAAGGTGCTATGTAATAACTTGTGAATACGTAAATTATTATTATTATTATTATTATTATTATTATTATTATTATTTTTCCAGTGCGTATAAGTATAAGAATTAGCAGATTTGTAAAATATTTACTTCTCTAATCATTTCAGAGTTTCACTTGAGCGACGCATGAATAAAGTGATGAGGCCAATGGGGACGTTAATTGTGCATATGGTGGAAGAATACACGGAGTGGATTCAAGCAGAGCTTTCGAAAGTGCTCACTTTCCACAAAAACGGCCTGTAGTGAATTATAACTATGTGCAGGTGTTTTTCGCGAAAAGATTTGAATACCAGTTGTACTTCAAAACAACTTTGTTCATATGCACTTTCGTGTTTGGATGATTTTATGTGTCACGTGCCTCAAGTGTCTGCCCGCAAATCATGGACGTTCAGTATCGGAGTACTTTGTTAATGTCGGCCCAGTGAAATAAGAATATGGCTTCTCACGTAGACACGCGGCCAATAAACAAAGGAAGTTGTGGTTGGGACGTAGGATAATGAAGTCTAGCATGGCCATAAATATTTTCGTGAAAAACACCTGTCCCTAATTATATCGCGAAGTGATAGGGTCTTTATCCATGACCAGTTTTGCTTCAAAACACATTATCATCTCAAATCCACTTTCATAACCGAGTGATCTCAGCTATTACGTGCCATGCGTATTCGCCCATGAGTGACGAACGACGACTAATTATTGTTGGCCTATTGTAGAGGTAAAATGTCTGCCGACAGAGACACGCTAGCAATATCCAAAGAAACGATGCAGGTGTGCAAAAACGATATTGAAATTTAGTCAGCGCGTAAATCTTTCTGCGCAAAACGGGTGCCCCAATTAATGTGCAGATTTCATATTTGGTCGTCCCATAAAATGTTGCCGGCACTAACAGCCCGTACATCAATCAGGCAGCTTTGGCATGCACTTATCTCTTTACGAATCTTGAGGGAAATATCAGTGCGTCCTTTGAAACTATGTCAAGGAGAGAAAACTGGAATTACTTATAGATTGTTCACCGTTAATGAATAATTTCGAAATGAGTGGGGTTAATGAGTACGTTATGTTTATAGTAGATTGGTGTAATTGCTAGCCACTGAAAACTACCCCACCCTAATTTATATAGGTTGTTCACGGTTAAATGAGTCATTGGAAATCCCTGCTTAGGAGTTGCCTCTGCGACTATTTTTTTTTTTTTTATCGTTCCTCCGCACGCAAAATTAACATCGCCGAGGACAGGATCAATTATGTCACGCCTCCTTCAAGTGGAAATATGGAGTGGGGAGGAACGTAAGTAATTGCTAACGTACGCCGATTATTTCTGTTACACGCTGTCCACGATAAAGTGAGCAGTTCTGATATAGGGTAGTCACGGTATAGTGAGCACTTTTGAAAGCCCTCTCTTTTGGAATAATAGTCAATAAATAAATTTTATTTTAGCGATGTATCCTACACACACTGTTTATGAATTACATTGCAATATTATTTTAAAAGTTGGTTAAAAGGATTAAAAAAATGGCTGAAATAAAACGGTAACCAGGAACTCAAAAGTGCTCACTTTACCATGAAGAACCTATATCAACCATCGATAAAAATCATTTCCCAGTTTACGGACACGTGCTTGCGCAGTGTCTAGAGCCTCCCACCTCAGCGAACCGGGTTCGATTTCCGATAAGGTTGTGGCCCGTTTCTAGCACGTGGGAATTGTGTCGGACAATGTCGTTGGTCGGCTGGTATTCTTAGGTTTCACCCGCCCTTACATTCCGGCGCTGCTCCGTATTCACCTTGCGTCACCCTCATCGACTCTCAAGACCCCGATGTTAAGATCGCCACTTCACTGCGTTGCCCATTAATTAATATGTGTTACTGTGCACACTGTCACGTATGCTTCTAGTCGCGCTAACTACGTAAAATAGTTATATCCGTTGTCTGTAAATTATACGTTTAACCATTTAACTTTGCATCCCCAGTGTACTGATTCTCATACGACTTGTCGCAGAAAAGGTATAGGCTGTTCACGGTAAAATAAGCACTTTTGAAAGCCCTGCTTAAGATCTACTTGTATGCACGTTGTGTATTATTCCACCTTACGTGAAATTAACATTGTCATGGACCTCATAACTCTATTCATGCGTCGGTCAAGTGAAACTGTGAAATTATTATAAAAGTAAACATTTTTTAAATCTGCAAATTTCTACACACTGGAGCGTTACAAAAAAAAAGCGAAATATATAATTTGAATTATCACAAATGGTTTTGAAACACTTTTTATTCGACGTTAAGATATGGAACTACTTTCCATCCATCGTTGCCAACTTTACCGGGCGCATGTCACTCAGTGCTCCCGTTAGAATATTTGCAGCCATGAGCATTTTTCTAAGGTTGAATTCAAAAGTGGTCACTTTATCGAGAACAGCGTTTAATATCATGGTCGTTGCTGTACATATGTATATAGGCTGTTCACGGTAAAGTGAGCATTTTTGAAAGCCCTCTCATTTGTAATAATAATATATAAATATATTTAAATTTAGTTTTAGACAGTAACTTCCGAGTGCTGTAGAATATACACGCTGTGTCTATTACATACATGGCAATATTTATTTAAAAAGGTGGTTAAAGTATTAGAAAACACCTGAAAGTAAAACGTAATTAGGGCTTCAAAAGTGCTCACTTTACTGTGAACGGCCTATGCATGCATAGTATGTGTATACAAACGCCAGTGTTTTGCCCACATGTTTTCGACAGTCTTGATATCAATGTATTTGCGGGTGCTGGTAGCCTGCGCACATTACGAGAGTCAGTTTATCCTGTAGCGGGAGGTAGGAGAGCTCGAGCGAGGACAACACACAGTTCTTCCTACATATAGTTTCCACGCGATACAGCACGCCGCGCGTGTGTGTGTGTGTGTGTGTGCTCTACACGCATGGGCGGCCAACTATACTTAGCTGGTTCTCCCACTGTGCCGTCAGAAATGGCGCGCGCCCTCAACGAAGGAGACGGGTCCATCGAGTCCAGTTTACCCAATTCCGACCCAGTGAAAATAATCGTGTGCATTGGGTACGTGCATACGCTAGTCACAGTAAAATGAGCACTTTTGAAAGACCTGCTCAAGATCTACCTGTATGCACGTTGTGGGTTGTCCAGCTTTAATGTAAAATTAACATTGCCATCACTTTATTCATGCGTCGATCAAAGTGAAACTGTGAAATTACAGCGAAACCCAGTTAAGACGTTTAAAAAAAAAATACTGGAAAATATGTGGTTGTTAAGCACGAAAACTTCTTAAGAGGGTAAAATTGTGTATTTGTAATACACCAAGTGCAAAGTTTCTATAGCTTTCAGAAGTACTCACTTCATCGTGTACAGCCTTTAGGCAGGCGTATGAGATTCTATAACTGAGCCACCAACACTTTGAGTGTTGTCCTCGTAATATTGCGTCACCTGAATTTAACTGGGTTGTGAGGAACTTGCCGTAACATCACCACATCCGCTTTCTTTGAAGATACAGGAGAATAAGGTTCCCTGCAACATACTCAGTGTGAAAATTACTCAAATGAACAGGATGTGTTGTATATTATTGTACGTAGGAATGCATATTTGATTGAGACTTTATATTGATAGAGAGCCGGCCAGTTATGAAAGCTTGTGCAGTATACTACACTGAAAATCTGAATCAGTGCGAATTTCACTGTCTCAATCAGTCAAACGTATCTGACTGATACAACGGTCACTTAACAGAGTTTCAACTCATGAACCAGTGAAAAAAAATGCCATATTTCGTTTACTGATTGATTCAGTGACATTTCCCACCGATTCGTCAGTCATTTTTTCCACTGTTTTCTCAGTGGTTTATTTTTTGACTGATGGACCAGTGAAACATCTGATCAACTTGCTCCGTCTCTGATTATTTTTGACTGATGGACCAGTAAAACATCTGAGCAACTTGCTCCGTCTCTGATTATTTTTGACTGATGGACCAGTAAAACATCTGATCAACTTGCTCCGTCTCTGATTATTTTTGACTGATGGACCAGTAAAACATCTGAGCAACTTGCTCCGTCTCTGATTATTTTTGACTGATGGACCAGTAAAACATCTGATCAACTTGCTCCGTCTCTGATTATTTTTGACTGATGGACCAGTAAAACATCTGATCAACTTGCTCCGTCTCTTATTATTTTTGATCGATGTATCAGTGAAACTGCGTGTAAAAATGGCCGCTAAACAACGAGTATAAAGTGAAGTAACATCGAATAAAACGAATAAAACCAATAGAAAATACTTTCTAAAATGTGTTTTGTCTTTCAAAACTTCATTTTACGAAGTAATATGAACACAGCCTTTCATTCAGTTTTTTTTTTGTATTCATTTCGTTTCCATCTAGCAGTCACAGCACTCTGTTTGAAGGTTTAATCTCCATATAATATGGTTGAGAGAGTGCACTCATATATACTATTCGGTCTAACAATCATAACGGTACCTATAAAACCAAAAACGAAAAGTAAGGGCATACAACTTCAAGCTACACGATTTCGCAGCGATACTATAAGACATATATTTTCCTCTCACGCTTTCAACCTGATGTGGTGGCTCAGATGGCAAGGCAAAGGTGTAGAGTCTAAGGGTTGCGGGAGCTCTATCCCAGCCCCCTGCGAAGAATAATTTTTACTTTTTTAAATTACTGTAAATTGTACAATATAAGTTGTAAACTATCGTAAATATGTTTATTTAATGTCATTATTTGCCTATATTCAATAAACTCAATATTTTATTCGCCACTGCAGTCAGCAGTAATTTATTCAGTCAGTGAAATTGTTTCACGTCACCAATTCAATTAGTGAAATTTTTTCACTGAAACAATCAATGCTTTTCCACTGATTCTAAGTGGAGCCATTTTCACTGGTTAGAGTAATTGAATTTCGCTGCGAAGCAGTGGTCACAGTGTAAGCGAGCGCGGTGTATAGTGAATCAGTAGGGTAGTCGTAAATGAGAATGCAAAGCCCAACAGAATCGACGGTCAGACATTCTTGAATATTGGCGTGTTTCCAGGACTCTAGCTTGTCTTAGTTTTCAGTAACACTATTCCCATCGTATATGAGGAACGTATTGAAATAGTATAGATTCTGATTAATTTAATATTAAATAAATAATTAAATTCACTTGTTGGCTTCCACGTGTGCCAGCAGATACACTGCAAACCCAATCGCAGAAGCTTCGTTCACAAGTATTATGCAGACAGAAAACTCACCGCGCGGAACATAGTTACTCGGTAAATGTCGATCCGTTGTAATCCCTGGAAAGCTGTTTTGCTGTTCCCCCCCCCCCCCGATCCATCAGCACGGGGGTCCAGTTAGAACCGCAACGGAAGTCGTAAACCGCGAATCTGAAAGCTTGCTGTTGCATAAGCAGTTCGCCGTTGCGAAAGCGAGGCAGTTGATTAATGACTTCCCGCGGCTGGTTTTTCCATCTGCAATCGATCGTTGCAGAAACTCACTGTGCGAGTTGTGGGCTTGGACTGAACCAGGCGTGTATCATAGAAAAGTGAGTGAGTGAGCGAAGAGATTTGGGCAGCTCTTAACAGCGAGGTGTTGAGAGCCGATGAGGGTGATGAGGAATGGAGCAGTGCTGGAATGTAAGGGCGGGGGGAAAAGGGAGACCCCCGAGAAAACCCGCCGACCAGTGGCATCGTCCGGCACGATTCCCACATGTGGACATCCGGGAGTGACCCGGCCGGGGATTGAGCCCGGTTCGCCTGTGTGGGAGGTGAGCGGGCTAACCGCTCAGCCATCGCGGCCCCTATCACAGAAAATAAAAGTATACAGAAGGGCGGTATTTTCCTGAGATGTGGCAACAAACATTCATTTGATTGGCTGCGCTAGGCTCTGGGAACGGACGTTGTGTCTGATTTTCCGTTTCAGACCTGTCTAAGGCGGGGAGGGGGGAGGGGGAGGCATGAAACAAACTGTATAGACCATTCACGGTTTCTTCCAACTTTTCTGAAACCCTGCTTAAGCTCTACTTCTAGGAAATTCCTCCGCCTCATGCGAGATACGCCATAGGGACAACGTACCGCATCCGTACGCTGTGAGTGTAATAGTATTTTGGGTAAGAACTATTTCTTACTTGGCATTACCAACACACTTATTTTCACCCTGTTTTTATTCATGTGAATTATAAATGAAATATTGTAAATAATTGTTTAAATACGTTTTTCTAAAGGTCTGATTCAGAAAGTGGGAAGAAGCCGCATATATACTATAAACTAATATGTAGAGACCTGATGAAAACAAAGAAATAATTTTAGTTGTCACAAACAGTTACCTAATACTTTTTATTCCAAATTATGATACGGCACTACTTTCCATCCATTGTTACCAACTTTACTGGACGCATGTCACTCAGTGAGCACGTTAAAATTTACGCAGACAGGGGTAGTGACATTTTTATACGGTTGATTTCAAAGGTGCTCACTTTGTTGTGAACGGCCTTTAGTTGAGGTCACTAAGGCGTAGCGCTCGGACGCAGGTAATCAAGATTCGCATCTCGGCCGAACTTCAAAAAATATCTATATCAATCCAAACTGTTTAGTGTACGCGGGGCCAAGCCACTATTTAGTTGCACCAACCAAATATTAGTCTGGTGCAACCAAATAAGAATAACAAAATAATTTAGTTTCAGCAACAAAATATTTGGCTGCGCAAAACGAACTTAGTTTGATTCAACAAAAACCGTTTTCTCAGTGTGCGTTCACTGAAGTCGAAGTTTGTAGATTTACACACATTAAAGTACGATTTTGCATTAATGCGGTCAGTGACTGTGTCCACGATCGTGGACACGTTGCAGATGAATGATACTTATGGCCAGTACTGTACACATCAAGGCATTAGTGCCGAACACACCGAGAGTCTACCTTGTGGCTAATCTGATTTGTGGAATTTTCTACTCCTCTTTGATATGAATGGTCAACGTCCATATCACTGAGCAAGTAGCATATTGTCCATTGGTTGCAAGATAAATGCAGAACTCAAGTACAGGTAGTACCAAAAGTCACGTGATTGCAACACTCTGACTCAGAAATTAATGTGTGAACGAACGGGTAAAACTAACATGTGTACATTCCCAAAATCTCCATGGATGGTGCATGATGATCCATGGTAATGTTGATTGTGCTAATGGCAGGAAGATGCAAATCGAGGAGAAAAATACGCCGTGATCAGGGATTTCAAACGTGTTAAGTTTACCGTGGACAGATTATAGCAAACAGAATGCTTCAGGCGTTTGGATAGTTTGCTGAAAACTGATTCTTGGACGTTGAAGTGACTAGCCTTAAGTCCCTGTCACACAGTCAAATTTTCGCCTGCAACTATATTCGACAAAAAAAAATTTGATGATAAAAATACGGCCATCAAATTGTTCCTTCCAACAAATTTTATCAAATAATCACGAGTTTGTTTGGAAATGTGCCACACTGTTACATTTTTTTACTGGGAGATTCTAATTTGAAATATTATTTAAAAGTTATTTTCATATTGAGATATTGCTTCCCCCCCCCCCCCCCCGGGCAGTCCATTACAGGAAGAAATGTAAACATTGTTGTAATATATTTTCGTTTCTTTACTAAATTCTAAATTTTTATTTATCGTAGGTGTTTGCTGCAAAATGTAATCTAATGCCTCTGAATTTGTAATATTATGTGCAATATTCACTTAAAATAGCATTTATGGCCTGCCAGCTTCTACATAAATTATACAAGCTTCCTAACCTTCTTGGTTTCCAGCAATTGTTCGTTAAGTTAAAGTTTCTTGACGTCCATTTTTGTCGTGGACGATTCAGATTGGCTGAGACCGTCAAACTTCAAAGAAATTTTAGAGCCTGTCCAATTTAAAAAAAAATGTTTTAAGGAAACCGAAGCCATCCAACTTTCTCAGATAAATACGGTGGCATTTATGTAGTATCAATGTCGTCATAACCGACTAACTTTGATTAGACCAAACTTATTGGAAGCAGTTCGACAGGGTGACATGGGGCTTCGTTTACTAGCAGCGATTCAAATAACAATTTCGGAGTCGGCCTCGATCGCGGAGAAATGGTTCGCGTCGATAGTTTCCGTAGATAAGTGTGACGTCAGCCAGCGTGGTGCGTGCAGCCTTGGCTCTACATCGTCGTGATCTCGCGGTCGCCGCGAACCGCGCCGACTCCGTGAGGGACGCCCCCCCCCCCCCCCACCCACCGCTGTCAGCGAGATACTCAGGCAGGGGAAAACCTCGGTGACCGCTAAATGCACTGCTACTCGGCGTCTGCGGTAAACAAACAATCTGCTGCTTTACCTGCTTCGTCAGCGGTAGACACTCGTGGGTGGGGACAGGAAAAATTCGCGAGTTCGATGACCTGTAGGCTAGACTCCACAGTCACGTGTATACTCGACCCTCAATTGGCTTCTGTCCCATAGAGTAGCCACTGTTACTTCACACCTGGCATTACGGCACTCGCTGTGTTGGCTGAAGAGTCGTCCAGGACGTGTCTAATAAACTGCCATCCAATTGCAAAGTCAACTTCAGTGTACACGTGTTTGACGTCTATCTTGTCCTGAAATGAACTCGCGAAATGTTGCTATCTCTACTTGGGCAGGGACACCCGAATTTCGCGACCAACTGTTTTATTTTGCTTATTGCATCTTCTCCTGCTTAACTGGCCAATCAGGATTAGGTAACTTCAATGCTGCGCGTCTTTGATTCGCAGGCAGACATCTGAAGATGCGTAACACGGAAACCATCCAATCATGAAAGTGAATCCGAGCTAAAGTGTTATGAAATACAACTGGTCGTGAAATCTTTTCGCGAAATCCGGATGTCCCTACTTATGGGTAGAGACCTGAAAAATTCGCGGGTTCATTCTGGGACAAGCTAGAATTCAAAACATGTGTGTTTATACAACTTAAGCCATTGGTCCACACGGTGTTTGATATCTCCTGGAGAACGCTGGCCCAATCGTCGCCTTCCACTGTGACAGCAGACAACCAGTGCACAGTTGACATCGAAATATTTGTACATAGGACTGTAGAGTCTAGCCTGCAGATCATTACACTCGCAAATTTTTCAGGTCTCTACTTATGTGTAGACACTGCAAATTCGCGTTAGTATTTGGGGATAAGTTATACTTCAAATATGTGTGCGTTTGCAATAAGTTTCACATTGTACAATACTTTATCTGACATACCCTGAGTAACTCTGCGACAATAAATAAACACTTCACAATTGTGTACTCCAATCACACGTAGGTCAGTAAGAAAAGGCATGGTTTTACTTCTATGCAGCAGCCAATGGAGAAACGACGCCGGCTCCGGTATGGACAGTACTGTGAAGTTCAGCGTGATGCCAAATAATAACGCGAATTTCGCATGTCTCTTCTTATGGGTAGGGCCACCTGTTTTTCGCGGAAAGATTTTGAAGGAAGCTAGACTTCAACATCCTACGTGCACACTTGCAATCTACATTTGACTATTGACCACATGTCTTTGTGTGAAGACAGTCGGTTACATGAGTGAGCCAATGGGGATTAAGTTTCTTCGATATAGCCCGTCCGTGATTCTTCGGCAGCCAGATAAGACACGTAACAATTCAAATGATCCAATCACTAAAGTGGTTCTAAACTAGAGTGCTTTGGAACACAACTTGTCCTGAAATCTTTTCGCGAAAATCAGGTGCCCCTAGTTATGGGTAGAGACCTGAACAATTCGTGGATTCATTTTGGAACAAGTTAGATTTCAAAACACGTCCGTTTATATAACTTAAGCCATTGGTCCACACGGTGTATGACACCTCCTGGAGAACGGTGTCCAATTGTCGCCTTTCACTGTAAAAGCAGACAGGCAATGTGCTGTTGATATTGGCATATTTGTATATAAGACAGTAGAGTATAGCCTGCAGTTCATTGAACTCGCGAATTTTTCAGGTCTCTAGTTATGGGCAGAGACGTGCAAAATTCCTGTTATTATTTCAAGGCAGACTATATTTCAGTCACTTGTGCTCCTGTACTGCGTTTGTCATTGGATCACAGTTTTCCCGGTCACTCCGTGGGTGCCTTTGGACCAATAGGAAACAACTAGAGAAGCTGACCCAACCACGCCCTTGGTTGGGCGTGGTTGGGAAATGGGTTCCCACTGCTGCAGAAGCCAGTAAAGAAGCGAGGACGACTCGAATAAGTATAGGACTGTGAATTATAGCGTGATGCGAAAAACAAAACGCGAATTTTGCAGGTCCCTACTTATGGGGAGAAGTATCCATTCCATCATAGATTTTCCTTACAAATCATCGTATTGAAAATTTATGACCACGCGCAAAAAATCAAAGCTAGACATGACATAGCGGACTACTTTACGAATTTTTTGAAATGTGTACGGTTTCAATTATACCCGAATTTTCACATGTGGTATTGGCATTGTTAATCCGTTCAATCACTGTGTCCACGATCGTGGACACATTGCAAATGAAAGACACTTATGGTCAATACTGTACACATCAAGGCATCAGTGCCACCTGTTTGACATGAATAGTTCATGTCCATATCATTGAGCAAGCAGCACATTGTTCATTGGCTGCGAGAAAAATGCTGAACACAAGTACGACAACACCAAAAAATTACGTGTTTGCAACACTTCGACTCAGAAATTAATGTTTGAACGAACGGGTTAAATAATTTGGTGAGTAGTTTCACTATGTAACCGTAATTGAATTATCATGTAAGAAAAATAAGTTGGATTTCGAAAGAACTTTTAAAATGGTCCTTATGTTTTAACTAGCTTGGTTTTTAAATATTGACTCCGAGGAAAATATGTAAACCCAAGATCGCAAGGATACTTCCCCCTTAAGCCTTTATGCCGCGTTTGATGTCGAGAGGAGCAGGAATGATAAGGCCGACGCTGCTACGCACATCAAGTGCCCCATCGCCTCTAATCTCAAGGCTCTGAACCGGCGTGCGGTGTTCTCGTCGCACTGGGTGTATCTATGGGACTTTCAGCGGCGATGCTGTTACTTTATTGTGGGGCAGTCTATGGGAAGGTTGAATGCAGGTATGTTGAGTACTTTTGTAAGTACCTGATGAGTATATTTTGAGATACAGCGCTTTGGAAAAGTCGTTTCTAGCCTTTCTCCGCAGTACTCTGATGAAATGGGGCTTGTAACTTGCGTGACGTTTTGAAAGTACTCAATAGCCGTCGTCTGAAATGCGTGTTCTATTCGTGGATCAACAAATCGTACCAAAGTCCAATACCTCAGTGGAAAGACGTGTGTATTTCAAACACACTGCAGCGTAACATCCCGACAACAACCCTCAACCCTTACAGTCTTCGCGTCCACGAACGAGATGGGTATTTGTGGTCGGTACTGTACATAAACAACGAATCGGTGGCCATTATTTTGGGCGTATTCCTTGTTAGAAATCTCATTTGTTGGAGTGTCGACATCTCTCATTTGTGAACGTATAATGCTGACATCAACTAACAGACATTACGTTGTTCACAGGTTGCGAGAAGCACGCTCGAAAAAGTACAGTAAACATCATAAATAAACGATTGCAACACTGTAGCTTGGAAATAATTTCAGGACTGAATATGTTAAAAGAGAATTGTGCACAAATGCCGTACGTTTTCATAATTTTTGTTGCAAGTTGTTTTAGAGATGTTTAGCACGGCAAGGAGTTAATAATAATTTCGAACACTTCTTACGTTGTTAGATATTTAATCTCGGAGCACTGATGGAAGATATGTAATAAACGAATAAGTAATTAGCTGAAAAATTTCGCGGATTAATTTTGGGACGAGCTAGAATTGGGAAACTCTTACATTTGCGTCACCTTTCCCATTGATCCACGCTTTGTTTGACACCTCCTGCAGAACCCTGGGCCAATGAGAAACAAACAACAAAATGCACTCCCAATCGTCGCTCTCCACTGGGACAGCACCGTGGTTACACGTGCCTGTTTTAAAGCCTGATATTAGGTTTAGTTTCATGTGTTAGCGACTGACCCAGCGGCATTTAGTGAATGTGTTAATCAGGACCAATAAAAACCAATATTAGTTCTTGGACAAATAGCCTCCGTTCCACTATGCCTCTGACGTATAACTCACTTCCGTCCGAAGCCGAGGTCAACTGCAGAGCAAGGTCCATTCCTACTGCTGCTGGCTGTGATCGCTAAGGTCAAGAGATAATATAACTGGCTGGTTCATTGTTATTTGGGCAATTTTAGATTAGCATTTGGGGGGGGGGGAGGATCTCTGCCCTTGATTTTACGTATAATGTAAACTGTCTGGAGTTATTAACTGTAATGTTAGAAAATAGAGGTATAGACTGTTCACGATAAAGTGAGCACTTTTGAAAGTCCTGCTTAAAAATCTACTTTTATGCACGTTGGTTATTCTTCCACCTTATGTAATACTAACATTGTCATGGGTCTCATCACTTTATTCATGCGTCGGTCAGGTGACACTGGGAAATTATCAGAAAATTAAATATCTTACAAATGTGCTCATTTTTACACTTCCATGCATTAATAAGTAAACAGAAAGCGAAACAAATAATTTTAAGTTTTCAGAAATTGTATCCTAACACATTTTATTCGACGTTAAAATACGGAACTACTTCCCATCCACCATTACCAACTTTACTGTGTCCATTTCACTTAGGACGCCCGTTGAAATACATGCCGGTAGGGGTAGTGACTTTTTTCTAAGGTTGATTTCAAAAGTGCTCACTTTATCGTGAACAGCCTTTAGAGACATTTGGGCAGCTCTTAAACATTGAGGTCTTGAGAGCCGAAGGGGGAGAAGTGAGGTGAGCATGGGTGCAGCAGGTGGGGGGGGGGGAACGGGACATCCCCAAGAAAACCCACCGACCAGTGGCATCGTCCAACACGACTCCCACTTGGAGAAAATCCGGGAGTGACCCGGCCGAGGAATCGAACCCGGTTCACGTAGGTGTGAGGCGAGTCCTGTCTTGTCATTCTCACAAATCGACTTCGCTTGTTCGCAACAGAACTCGTCTGTAGAGACCTGAAGAATTTCGCGGATTCATTTCGGGGAAAGCTTACAATTCGAACATGTGTGTTTAGATAACTTTAACCCTAGGTCCACACGGTGTTCGACACCTCCTGGAGAATGCTGGCCCAATATTTGCCTTCCACTGTGACAGCAGGCAACCAATGCGCAGTTGATATCAGCATATTTGTACATGATACTGTAGAGTCCAGCGTGCAGGTCATTGAACTTCGCGAAGTTTTCAGGTCTCTAATCATGTGTTGTGCCCTTGGAGGTCTGCTATTGCGTTCAGCTGTGTTCGATGGTTGTGGCTGGCTCCAGGTGCACCTATCACACCAGCGGTTATAATTGATGGTGTTGTATCAGTTCATCACGCTCACTTACGTATTTTATGGCGAAACAGTTTCTTTCGGGCCCACGATGTAAATGGGAGGATATATTAGTGATCCCATCGTCGTATTATCATTTCTTACGGATGTAAGGAACGACACCAAATAATTGGGCCAGAGAGCTTTTACAACCATTAAAAAAGTTAGTAAATCGTTTTCCCGTATGAAAGTGTTGAAAGCGTTATAGTCTTGCCAGAAAATAACGGGGATTTTGGTGTCCCTGCCTATATGTTCTACGACTGGTTACTGCTTTCAACCATGAACCAATCTTTAATACAGTATATTCGTGGTTTATTCACACTTTTTAATCAAACCTTTGAAAAATCGCCATACATAAGGCGTGTATGGTTCTTTCCTAAATGACATATACCTATAGCTACGGCCACCAGTTTTTCGCTAAAGGATTTACGCGAAGACTAGACTCCAGTGTTCTACGGCCTACGTACAGTTTTCCTTTGGTTATTGGCCACGTGTTTTTGTCGGCAGACAGTTCCTTACCTGACTGGGCCAATCAGAATTAGGTAACTCCAACACTGGGTGTCCGTGATTCGCGGGCATTTAAAACCATCCAATCACAAAAGTGGATCTGAGCTCTAGTGTTTTGGAGTACAAGTAGGCCTCAAATCTTTTCGCGATAAACAAGTGGCCTTACCTATAGCGTAATTTGCCAGCTCACGTAGGCGAATCGCTGGTGCTAGCACAGGCGGGAAGGCAGGTTGGTTGTGAAACGCGGCTCCTCACTGGGTGAAAGCGGGAAGCAACGTGGTGAACAGCGGAGCCGCGTCGTCGCTCTAGGTTGGTCGGTATTCCCGGCGCGTCCTCCAGTATGGGCGGCACGCGACCACACGTCTGGGAGCACAACACTGCTCCGAAAACCCGCCCTCTAACTCACCTACACTCCCCTACTTACACACACTTTCCTGCAGTAGAACTCGGAACAACCGCACCGAGCAATTCTTGTTCCGAGATCGCCAATTACTCACCTTATAGGTAGGGACACCCGAATTTCGCGAAAAGATTTCACGACCAGTTGTACTGCATAGCACTTTAGCTCAGATCCACTTTTGTGATTAGGTGATCTAGATGTTACGCGTCTTAAGTGTCTGCCCACGAATCAGAGACGCACAGTGTCGGAGTAACTCAATTCTGATTGGCCTGCCAACTAAAGAAATATCTTCTCACCAGACACACGGCGCCAATAAGCAGAAGGAAACTGCTGGTACGCTCGTAGGGTATTGAAATCTAGCATGTACCGAAATCTTTTCCCAAAATTCGGGTGTCCCTACTTATAAGTAGGGATGGGAACATTTCGCGAGTTCATTTCAGGACAAGGTAGACGTCAAACATGTGTACACCGAAGTTGACTTTGCAATTGGATCGCAGTTTATTAGACACGCCCTGGACGACTCTGAGCCAATAGTATACTGGAAAGGAAACATGTAGCGAATCCCATATTGCCGGGTGTGGAGTAACACTGGCTTCTCTCTCGAGCAGCAGCCAATGAACAAACTACTGAGGGTTGTGGAGTCTAGCCTACAGGTCACTGAACTCGCGAAATTTTTCCCAACCCTACTTATAGTTACAGACCTGCAAAATTCGCGTTATTATTTGAGGACACGTTAAACTTTAAACGCATGTACCTTTAAAATACGTTCGTCATCGGAGCATAATGTATCTGACACGTCCTGGGTAACTCTGCGCCAGTAAATGAACAATACACAATTGTGTGCCTCAATCACGTGCAATTCAGTCAGGAAGGTCGTGGCCTCGTATTTATGCAGCAGCCAATGGAGAAACGACGCCGACTCCAGCGCAGACAGTACTATGAAGTTTAGCCTGATGCCGAATAATAATGCGAATTGTGCATGCCTCTAATTATAGGTAAAAATTCGCGAGTTCAACGTCCTCGAGGCTAGACTCCGCGACTTATGTGCAATCGTACATATATCGATTGCTAGTAACATGCAAAATTCGCGTTATTTATGTCATCAGGCTGAACATCACAGTACTGAACATACCGGAGCCGGCGTCGTGTCTCCATTGGCTGCCTCATAGAAGTGAAGCCACGCCCTTTCTTACTGACCTGCATGGGATTGGGATACACAATTGTGAAGTGATTATTTACTGGCGCAGAGTTGCCCAAGGTGTGTCGGATAACGTATTGTCCAATGTGAAACTTTTGCAAAGGTACACAAGATTGGAGTTTAACCTATCCCCAAATAGTAATGCGAATTTTGCAGGTCTCTATTAATTGCCCATTTGTTACTTGCTGCCGCAACGATTGGGAGTGCATTTTTTTTGTTTTGTTTATCATTGGCCCAGGGTTCTCCAGGAGGTGTCAAAAAAAGCGTGGATCATTGGAAAAGGTGACACAAATGTAACAGTTTTTCAATTCCAGCTTGTCCCAAAATTAATCCGCAAATTGCATAGGTCTCTAATTATAGGCGTCGTAAACACTGTAAAAAGAGACCATTAAAATAAACTTGATGGTCTCCACCCTCCTCAGCCTTACTGTCATTCAGAGCACAGTATTTTTCTTGAACTTCCTCGTGTAAGTTTTTGGGTAGGGCCACCTGTTTTTTGCGAAAGATTCCATTACCAGTTGTCCCAGAAAACACGTTAGTTCAGAAATAGTTTCATTGCTGGATGATTTGAACTCTCACGCGTCTGAAATGACTGTCAGCCAATCACGGAAGTTCACTGCCGGAGTAAGTTAATTCCGGTAGGCCCAGTCAAACATAAAACGTATCCTCACACAGACACTCGGCCAATAGCCAAATGACACCTGCTTGTGTGCTCGTAGGATGTTGATGTCTACCCTGCGCACAAATATTTTCGCGAAAAACATGTAGCCCTACCTTTGGTTTATCGTAGGGCCTAATCAATCCGCAGTATCTTCACCATTTTAAAATTATTTCTTTGAAAAATTATTCCATGTATGACGAGTATGGTTGAGTACTAAATGTCATATACCTAGAGACCTGAAGGATTCGGGGATTCAGTTCGGGACAAGCTAGAATTCAAAATACGTACGTTTATATAACTTAAGCCATTGGTCCACACGGTTTTTGACACCTCCTGGAGAACGGTGTCCAATTATCTCCTTCCACTGTGACAGCAGACAACCAATGTGCTGTTGATATTGGCATATTTGTACATAAGACTGTAGAGTCTAGCCTGCAGGTCATTGAACTCGCGAATTTTTCATGTGTCTGCATATACCACAAGAATTGTATATTTCTGTAACCATAAAAATATGTTATTTGGTGGGAGGGGGGAACGGTGGTCTAGCGGTTGACCACCCGCCTCCCACCTAGGCAAACCGAGTCGATTCCCGGCAGGGTCGCCCGGATTTTCGCATGTGGGAATCGTGCCGGATGATGCCTGTAGTCGGCGGGTTTTCTCAGGGGCCTCCCGTTTCTCCCGCCCCATCATTCCGTCGCTGCTCCATACTCACCTCACTTCACCCCCGTCGGCTCTCAAGACCTGCTGGTGCCGTGTCCATCTTCGACCAAGCCACTCTGGAATACATAACTTCGGCATTGAACCTCTGTGATTCGTGCGCAACAGTTAACAAGGACCCTAGAGTGCTTTGCACTGTATCTTGTCTCGAAATCTTTTCGCAAAATATCACTGTCCGTACCCATAACGTGCAATAGCCAATCAGGTTCGAGACTCGTTTCCACACCTTGGCACGGCCAACGAGCGAGCGAGTTCACTTACATCAAAGGAAACGCCATAGAATTTAGCTTCTGTCTACTTACTTAGTATGTGCCATGGTAGTTCTTTTACTGTGAGGGTAGTGAGTGGTATGCAAGGGAGTCTGGGAACGAGCATGTATAACCAGAGTGTTATGAAGTGATCAGGCCTTAGCTGAACGGCCTGCCTGATCACACCTTCAAACATTGAACCAGGGCACGAGCGTGAATGCAATAACACCTTGCGAAAGACAGTTGCAGAAACCCCCTTCACCGGCCAATAACGGGGTCGAAAATATTAAACAACGCGCCCCGATATAGGCCAACGTAACACTGGGAGCGGCGTCTTTTGTCGTCGGGGCAGCGGACCAAGATGAGTGGAGATGGGTTTGTCCGGCCGTCGATAACCGCGTGCTAGAATCATCCTCCATCGGCATGAACAAGGTGGGGACTTCCACATTGTAATACTGGTGGCGTGCGGTAATAAAACTTATTGTGATTAATTAGTAAATTGGTATTCCAGTTAAGCTCCCCGATCAATAGTCACGCAAATAGTTATTGTATAATCTTTATGTTCAATAAACCTCATCTTATACTGCTGTGCTCTACCTAATCGTGACTCATTACTTAGCTACGCCCATAGCTCCTTTCGGGTATGAATTGCTGAAAAGTTGATTCGTAACAAGTTGTAATGCAACAGAAAACGTGACTTTTAAGTATAAACGTGTTAGTAGTCTACCTTGTCCTGAAACATATTTGTGAATTTTTTTTTTAATCTCGGGACTACCCAAGGATACATGAATTTTTTCGTGTAGACTGTTCCGCGGAGGCTAGACTTTAATATCCTACTTGCATTTAAGTTTTATGTATTCCTTGTTATTGACCATTGGTCTTCGTAAGACACTGTGGTACTTGACTGGTCCAATCAGAAATTAGGTTGCTAACGGTACTGAATATTGTGATTCTCGAGCAGGCCCCTAGCAGTCGAAACCGTTCACTTGCGATATAACGACTTTACAGAACATCTTCTCGCTGAAGGTGGGTGTTCCTCTTTGCATAGGTACGAGACATCTGCAAATCTCACCTTGTTTCAGTCTGCAAATCTCACCTTGTTTCAGGCAGTAGGACCACCTTAGTAAAAATTTTTGTAATGCCTCAAGTCCTTACATCCGTCCATAACCCTTTCAGGACCCACTTTAATTTCCTTTCTCAGGAGTTGCAAACAAAACATTTTATGATGCGTGTTGTACTTAAGTCGACGCAACACTTGTTTCGTTGTTACAGCCAGTGAGTTGTAGGCTACATGCTCGGGTATAGTCATGAACCAATTATGTCCTAGACCAGTAAGACTGTTTGCTTTACTCACATGTTAGGTCATTGCATTGGTCATTGAGCTTCGTAGTGTGCATTAGACACAAAAAGGACCTACACGTGCGTAATGTATACAATTGTGTACACTAGGTCTGAATGGGTTAATACAGAAATGTGTTCAGAAAAGACACGGCATTTGCCGCTGTTGTTTAGACTCGGTTTTACGCAAGAGTAAATATCTTAAACAGGGGGGGGGGGGGGGCACTTACAGCGAATTTTGCAGATTATTGATAACCGATTCGACTTTCAATTCTGTGCTGATTAAAGTTTACATTGAAATCCTCCATTATAATATTATAATAGACACAAGTGATTACATCAGGGCCCTAATGGCAATTAGGGGGATTCCTTGAGTGTTCTGACGCTCATGAGAGTTATGGAAGCAGTGAGTCGACCAGGAACACATTCATCTCGACGTAATACGTGTCGAGAAGGGCGAATTGTTGCCACAGTCGCATTCCGCAGTATTCGTGTCACGTAGCGTTTGTTGTCGTAGGCACCGAGCAACGCTAGATAGCGCACTCTCTGCAAACACACGGACTCCAAACAATGCTGATCCCGGAAGTGAAGAACAGGAAGAGATGAAATGGATCTGTTGTGCGCCTTACGCAACAGAGGGCGACACGCGGAACACCGGACATAACCAAGCACGCGGCACGTTCGCGACGCCTCTTCCGGGTATATAGCGCCTAAATGAGTGGTCGGCTAAAATATTTTTGACGTGAATACGTCTTTAAATTTGCCGCCATAGTGGCAGGCAATCCAGAAAATCCGATGATAACAAAATCGGGGAATACAGTTTGGCATTGCAGCTCCGAATATATCGTCTATATTCAATATTCAATTACACCACTCGATTGTCAAAGTATCAAACAATATGTTACGTTGAGTGAGGACTGTGGGCTGGATGGGGGGGGGGGGGGGGATTTGATCTCGTTTGGCCGCGTCTCGTAACGTCCGCTTAGTATAACTTTCGACTAGGAGAAGCTACGACGCTCATTTAGGTTTTAATCGACAGCTCTCATCAATATAAATCGATTGCATATATAAAAACATTCGTGTGGCGTGGCTATGGTGAAATTGTATGCGTTTAATGTAAAAAAATTAAGTAAACTTAACACAATTTCGGCCTATACTCGACAAAAAACCACATATTGGACACCGTGACTGACAGGATTAAAATTTGAGCGTTCAGGAGTTAAGGATCTTCTCTAAGGTTGTTTTGATATAGGCTATTCACGGTAAAGTGAGCACTTTTTGAAAACCTCTCATTTGGGATCATATTTTACAAATATATTTTATTGTAACCTTAGAAGTTAAGTTTCGAGTCCGGTGAAATATACAGACTATGTTTATTGCTTAAATCTAGAGACCTGCCCTGCACGCAAGACTCTGCAGTCTCATCATGTCCAAATATGACGATATCCAGTAGGCATTGGTTGTCTGCTGTCACAGTGGAAGGCGACTATTGGGCCAGCATTCTCCCGGAGGTGTTAAACATCGTGTGGACCAATGGCTAAAGTTATCTAAACACACGTGTTTTGAATTCTAGCTTGCCCCGAAATGAATCCGCGAATTCTTCAAGTCTCTAATTAAATGGCAATATTTAGGGGCACCTGTTTTTCACGAAAACTTTCAAGATTAGTTGTGTTCCAAAACACTGTATAGTTATCAGAAAGAAAAGACTTTTGTGGTTGGACCATTTGAATTGTTATTCGTCTTATCTGTGTGCATGTAGGATATTGAAGCCTAGCTTCCGCATGAATGTTTTCGCGAAAAACAGGTGGCCCTAGCAATATATATCTTAAAAAAAAAAAAAAAAATGGCGGAAGGATTAAAAAAAGGCCGATAGGAAAACGTAACTAGGGCCTCAAAAGTACGCACTTTACCGTGAACAGCCTATGCGTAGGACCACTTGTTTTTCGCGAAAAGATTTCAGGATTACTTGTACTCCAAAACACTATAGCTCAGATTCACTTTCGTGATTGGATGACATTAACTGTCACGCGTTGTAGGTGTATGCCCGCGAATCACGGACACCCAGTGTTAGAGTTACCTAATTCTGATTGGCCCAGTCAGGTAAGCAACCGTCTCCCGGCAAAGACAGGTGGCCAATAACTAGGGGCACCTGTTTTTCGCGAAAAGATTCCAGGACAAGTTGTGTTCCAATGCCCTTTAGTTCAGAACCACTTCCAAGTCTGGATCATTTGAATTGTTACGCAGTGTATCTGTCTGGACGCGAATCACGGACGGTCAGTATCGGAGAAACTTAATTCTTATTGGCTCGCTCATGTAACAGACTGTCTTCACACAAAGAGAAGCGGCCAATGGTCAAATGAAGATTGCAAGTGTGTACATATGATATTGAAGTCTAGTCTATGCGTGAATCTTTTCGCGAAAAACAAGGACCCCTCCAATAACCAATGGAAAACTGTACGTATGCCATAGGTAGAGACATGCAAAATTCGCGTTATTGTTTGGGGATACGTTAAACTTCGAACAGATGTACCTTTTCAATACGTTTGTCAATGGAAAATACTTTATATGACACGCCCTGGGAAACTCTGCGCCAATGAATGAATACAACACAATTGTGCAGTCCAATCACGTACAGTTCAGTAAGAAAGGGGCGTGACTTAACATCTATGCAGCAGCCAATGGAGAAACGACTCCGACCCGAGTATATACGGTACTGTGAAGTTTAGCCTGATGATAAATAATAACGCGAATTTCGCAGGTCCATAGCCATAGGATATTGGCGTCTAGCCTTCGCGTAAATCGTTTCACGAAAAACAGATGGCCCTACGTATACGTGCTCGCTCGGCGAGACTCACAACGGCAGCAGTAGCAGCAGCGGAGTGGAAAAGTACGAGGCTTGTTTTACGGCGTGTAAATACTCGACTCGAGCACGGGCTCGGGAGTGCCTGCACGTGACGCAAGAGTGGCACGTCCCTCTCGTGCGTTGTTGCGTGTCGTCGCAGAACTGGCCGGACACTCGCGATGCTCATGGCTAACATACCTGCAAAATTTGCGTTATTATTGTTTCAAGACGGACCAGACTTCAGACATTTGTGCTTTTGTATTTCGTCTGTCACTGCACTGCAGTTTGTCCGGACACGCACTGGACGGCTTTGGGCCACACACACACACACACACACACACACATATATATATATAACGCTTATTTTGCAGGTCCTTACTCTAGGTGTAAAGACCAAGAAATTCCGAGAACTCGGTCGTTCAAGGACAAGATACACTTCAACTACACGTATATTTGAGTTCCTGTCTCTGCTGGACCGCAGTTTGTTAGACACGCTGCGATCACAGAGTACCTGAGAACACAGATGCGAAACAGTCGCTTGCACTGCAAACTCCAGAGCCCGCACACGCACACACCAACAAGATGGTGTTATCGGCCTGGAATATGTTGTAAAGCGTGGTAACCTACTCGCCTGCGTGGTAACCTCAGCCAACAGGTAACGTCGCGAAGCATGTAAGCATGGTGGCTGGGGTCCTGGTGGTAAAACGTCAGGTGACTCTTGAAGCATTGTGCTTGCTGGAAGAAAGGAGGAAGGATTATCGCCCATGAGTTGCGGGGAAAGCGCACCGTACTGGTTATTGCACCCAGAGCGTAGTGTGTAGGGAGGGAGAGAGAGAGAGAGCGGTCCTGGACATGTGGCAACAGTGGTTGGCTGGGCAGACTGCGTGTCTGTCGTGGGTATAGACTGTTCACGATAAAGTGAGCACTTTTTAAGTCCCTGATAAATTTTTGCTTCAACTCAATATCTAGCTTTCCACCACTTTTTAGTACAAATATTGGCAGGTGACTAATAAACACAGTGTACACATTAGACCGCCCTCAAATATAAACGTCTGAGACTGCAATAAAATATGGTTTTTTTAGTGGCCAATGCCTGTTGGAAGGACCTTAAAAAGTGCTCACTTTACCGTGAACGGCCAATACCCCGTATTTGCCTGCTGGAAGGAAACTTAGACCTGTTTACAATCGGCCGTTCCCGTGAACGTGGACGTGTTCGAAAGTCGACGTCAAGTGACGTCACGTTGACGCAGTCCGAATATGGTCTACAAAGGCGTTGTCCGAAGTGAGCTTCCAGAATCCGACACTATGTCTCGGTAAACTCGTCACGTTACTTGTTACGTAGTAATGTTTAGATTTGCTGAATTATTGATTATAATGTTTACGAAATTGGTGATTTTAATATTTGTTTGTGACAAACGCCTTAACAGTTTTATTTTAAATAAGTTCGCCAACTGAGATCCAAATTTTGTTTTTTTTTAAACCTACGTTTTATAAGTTTCAGCTTTCAAATAAAATTGTTCAGACCGAATGAAGACGTCGCTAATTATTCATTAGCATTTCGTCATGCTTGTTTTGAGAAAGGCCACCTTTCACATCCATTGTTTACATTACCCACGTAAACATTCCACGAATGTGCGCGGAAGTATTCAAAGTCTTCTTCTTCTTCTTCTTCTATCAACTTTGAACACAACTCGGGACAAAGGTTCAGTTTTCCGAACGCTTCGACATGGGATACAGGTTGACTTGCGACGTGGCAGCTTGGGACAGCGCCATGATGTCAGGGGGCAATGCGCGCCTTTAGGGTCCCTGCCTAACTGCATGGCAGTGTGTTTGAAATACACGTCTTTCCACGATACTGTTAAACGAGCATCCAATGTCCTGATATAAGGAAAAAAAAAAAAAAAACACGCACTTCAGACGAGGCGTGTTGAGTACTTTCAAGAAAAAAAAAAAAAACACCATCTGATATTACTTCAACATAGATAAAATCGGCTTTTCCAAACCTCTGTATCTGAAAATGTTTTGCTTTAGGGCCGTTCTCACCACGCGAGATAACGATAGTTTATCGAGATTAAGTGCTAAATTATCTCGATTATCTGTATGCTATGTTTCACCACGCACCTTATCTCGATTTCTCTGTATATCTAGATTAAATATTTGAACCGCCGATTGTGATGGATTAAGTCTCATTAACCATTATAAAACTGTAAAACAGAAACAAATACATTAGACTACTGGCAAAGAAATTTGGAAAGTGATAGAGAATTATTATTTGTAGATTATTAGCATAACTTGTTCGGGAAACAGTAATTGCAGTGTCATCTGTTTTTTATATGAAACACTTTTATTAAATTTTGATATAATATTTAATATTGGCAGATTCTTGCAGTTTAAGTTAATTCGTTGCATATGATTGGATAGACAATAATGCACTCAATACACAACAAACTATAATTCGGCCGCTAAAATAACAGTAGCTTGTGGAACATATTTTTAAGCCTGTATTTTCAGAGGTTTCATTTTCACCTTATGGCATTTATTCCAGCATGTTTGCCTGAATAAGTATATTTCTTTAAATAAGTACTATTCGCCCTTTAGAAAAGTATGTTGTAAGGAAAATAACATTTAAACCATCGATAATATTACACATTGTGATAATAGAACATTTCGAAAAATGAAATTTTACGTGTATTTTAGATTATGCTAATACTTTCCGTTACTACCTGTAACAAACCGTTTTTTCTATGCATTTCATATTTTTGTTGCTTTTTTTTTTTTATGCTCAGCGCTTCTCAACCTCAACCGCGGAGGAAAAAAAAAAATGTTCCGTTACGGGGACACATTTCAATACCCTTAATGCACACATGTTCACAGTAAAATGCATGGGTCTCATCATTTTATTCGTGCGTCGGTCAAGTGAAACTATTGAATAAAAAGTGTTAGGTAACCATTTGTGATAGCTTATATTATTTATTTCACTTTGTGTTTCTCATAATTCGCCAAAGTGTAAAAATTAGCAAATTTGTAAAATATCTACTTCTCTAATAATTTCACAGATTCACTTGACCAACGCATGAATAAAGTATGTCGAAAACCATGCCAATGTTAATTTTGCATTAGGCGGAAGAACACACAACGTGCATACAAGTGTATCTTAAGCAGGGCTTTCAAAAGTGCTCACTTTACCGTGGACAGCCTATACTTGTCGGGGCCAATTAGATCTCGGTGACTCCGGCACTGGTCGTCTGTGATTCGGTGACGGGTCCCAGAGAAGCCTAGCACTTGAAAATCGTCCCATTGCGAAAGTGGATCTGAGCTACGTTGTTTCGAAGCACAAATGCGACCGCAGGATACTTAAGAACAGAGAAGCGAACCCTCCGCTTGTATACTGCAAAACCCAAGCCGCACTCCTCAGCATGACTGCAGTACTGTCCAGAGAATACGTCGAAAAACCGTTCGCCGATCAGCGCCTGGTAACTTGCTCATTGGCCGGCAACCCGCCCATTAGGCAACGTTTCCCATCACGCAGTAGCCAATAAGTAGAGACCTGCAAAATTCCCCGTTATTATTTGGTACAATGTTAGACTTCACTGCCCTATCCACACATGAGAACAATTCATATTTTCTTTGGCTACTGTACGGGTCCATTAACCTGGGTGTTTTTCTCCGCTGTAGATTGGTTGTTCAACCGTTGAGCCATAACTACTGGCTGAAAGCGTCGACGGGGCGTACTGAACAAATTTTCGGCCAACAGCAGAAGACAAGCAAGCATTCAACATCTTGGAGTTTAGTCTGCAGCTACAAATAACGCGAATTTAGCAGGTCCCTACCAGTAAGACACTATACCCTTTCCGGAGCCTCGCGCAGCCATTCAGCAGGTGGGTATGCCGACATCAAAGGCACCACCTCAACTTACCTATTCTGTAAAGTTTGCGGATTCAATACGGTACAAGAGAGAATTCAAAAACTTGTATAGGTTTTTTTTTTTTTTTTTTCTTCCAATTTGTGCACATGTTATTTGATAGCTCCTGGAAAACCCTAAGCGTATAACAAAAATGCAGTAACAGGTCAGAAAATTAGAGTAAATTCATGGTAACTTCCAACTTTTTAATTTATGGTAACTAGGTTCTACTTTCAGGCTATTCCAACAAGCATTACCAACATATATTTGTACTCTCTGCTTTTATTCGTATTGAATATTTACAAAACATTATAATTTATATGTAAAATATAAGAAGGGACACCCGAATTTCGCGAAAAGTTTTCCGCAGATACTGGATTTCGATACCCTACGGACACAAACTATTTTCTTTTGCTTATTGCCGGCATGTATTTGTGAGAATAGATCCTCCTTCTTAACTGACCAAACAGGATTAGGTTACTTCAATACTGTGCATTCTTGTTCCGCGGGCAGACGCCTAACAAGGAAACTATCCATCATGAAAATGGATCTGAGCATAAGTGCTGTATAGGAAAAAAAATGGTGTTATCAGAAGTATAAAACACTTGTGATACATAACATATTTAGGAAACCACCTAACACTTCATACATGAGGCGATTTTTCAAATATTTGATTGAAAATGTGTGAAGAAACCACAAATGGATTATTATTTTCCGCTGTGACAGCCAGCAGCCAATGGGCAGTAAATAGTCCCATGACTGTAAGTAAGACTGTGAAGCCTAGCCTACTGGTCTGTGGAGACATGCAAAATTAGCATTATTATTTGTGCAAGACCAGATTTCACTGACATATTCATGTTTCAGAACGATCCGTGAGTGCATAAGCGGCTGTCATTTTTTTAAAAGTCACATACCTGCGTGACAACGTTTTAGGGTATTGGTCACCCCATAACTAAACTTTTATCACTGGCTGGAGAGTCCTTCCAAGTGTGCATTACAAATTGTCGACCAATAGCGTAGGAGAGACCCGGAAATCTCGCAAATTCATTTGAGGTCAAGCTACTCTTCAAACACGTGTACATTTGACTTCCTTTCCAAACTGGGTCGCAGTTTGTAAGCCACGCCCTGGACAAATTCGACCAAACAACGGGACTTCAAGAAAAAGAGCACCTAATCCCGTGGTACCTGTTCTGCTGCAAAACTTTTGCATCAGCCAATGATCAACTAGTTGAAGCTCTAGTACACTAAGGATTTTGGCGTCTAGCTGGTTGCCAAATGAACTCGCGAAATATCTCCACTTCAATCTTCTAAGCATAAGTCAAATGGGCATATAAAGTCTTGCAGCTTAGCTTGCTGCCAGAAGGTAACGCGAATTTGGCATGTATCTAGTGATCTGTAGAGCTAGTGACATTTCGCGTATAAGCACCTAACATCAGTTTTTATATTGCCATTGGTTGTTGTCTACTTGAAAAGGCGGTTTCACATTTGACCGAGCCACTCAGAATTCGGCAACATTGGCACGGCTCCTACGTGAGTGATTCGTGTGCAGGCAGTTAACATGCATCAAGAAGTGATTCAGCCAATCAAGATTAGTAAACGACCCTACAGTGTCTTGAAATGTAACTTGTCCTGAAATCTTTTCGCGAAATTTCACTACTCCTACTGATCTGTTATGTGTGGAGACATGCAAAATTCGCGTTATTTTTAGGCAGAACGCTAGATTCCACCTCCCTATACACACTAGAGTCGGTGTGTCATTTGTTTATTAGTAGGGACAGGGAAATTTCGCGTTTTAAAAGACCCGTAGACTATACTCGACGGTCCTATGTATTTCCGAGCCTCGACTTTGTGTTCAATGGTTGGTACCCCAGAGTTTAGCCAATTTCACTTCAGACCAGGTGGCACGGGATTCGGTGCTGGTTTCCATGCAGGTTTGCGATTGGCTCCGAATTCAAATGGACGTGTCTAATAAACTGTGGTCCAATTGCAAACATAACAAAAATGTAGATGATTTTGAAGTGTATATTTCTCAAAAATGAATTCGTGAAATTTTCCGTTCCCTATTTATTAGCTTCTGCAAAAGCGAGGAGTTACAATCCCATTTGACTAGGCGAGACGTGATTGGGCTATTTTGTCATTTTTTATTTCCCATGGCGGGTCATACCTACTGAAGTCCAATGACAAGAGCAGTGCAAACATGCATGTTTATTTTTATTTTTTAAGTATATTCTGTTTTCAAATAATAACGTAAATTTTGCAGGTCCCTAGTTATGTGACTCTCGCAGACGAAGCAAGTTGGTCACCCCTGGACGAAGCTCGCACTGACTGCGCTAACCAACCTGCGTACACTTGTTACACTACTACCACCGCTGCCGTAACTGTTCATCGAACTAAGCCTGGTTCACGTACACCCCTGTCACGCCAGCCTCACACAGTAGATAACAACACAGAGACAAGATGGCGTGCGTGGCGGCTCCTTTCATGGCGGCGGAATCCGAAGCGTTTAACACTTTCAGGCCCACATTAATTTCCATTTCCAGGTGTTGTACACAAAAAAAATGTATGATGAGCTCTGTACTTAAGTCGACACAACACTTGTTTCGTTGTCACAGCTGCATGCTGTGTGTTCGGCTACAGTAATATGAACCAATTATGCCCTAGACCAGTAAGACGGTTTACGAATAATTTACCCACATGTTAGATCATTGGTCATTGAGCTTCGTAGTGTGCATTACAGACCAATAATTACCTACACGTACGTAATGCACACTTGTGTACTCTAGATTAGAATGGGTTAAAAGGTCCAATTGAATCTAGACAAAAATTTGGATTATTACTATCTTTAAACTCTTTAAACTCATAAACGTAATAACAAATATTTCTCGTATTTACTATTTAAAAACAAATCAAATATTTAAAACATAGAGCTAGGGATAGGAAAATTGCGCGAATTCATTTTGGGACAAGATAGACATCAAACACATATATCGTGAAGCCACCTTCGCAATTGGATCACAGTTCACTAGACCCACCCTGCACGCTTCTGAGCCAATAGCAGACTTGCAAAGAAACACCTTGCGAATCCCATAACTGCCAAGTGTGGGGCAGCAGCCAATTAACACACAGCTGAGGCTCCGTTATGCACAGAACTGAGGAGTCTAGCCTACAGGTCATTGGACTCTCGAAATTTTCCTATCCCTACACATAGCTTACATCCTGGGTAGACACCTCCGTCTACAAAATCTGAATCGTGTCTTTCACAGTCTAGGCACCAATTCGCACTTCTGAGTCTTTCTGTATTAAAGTAACAGGTGCAAATAAACTTTACTCCCACTGTCACGCAACATCTATTAAGACAGTAAAAGCATTCTTTGCTTCTGTCTACTTTGTAATTATTGTTCGTAGTATTATATTTTTCTGCACCGTCTTCGAGCTCAAAACACCTATTCTTATGTAAAATTAAAAATTGTATACATTTCAAACCGACGCATGTGTTTTTTTGATGAGTTAACACTTTGAGGACTACGCTCGAGTGTAGCTCGAGCAAAAATATTTTGAAGATTTCTTTGTTATTGAAAAGAAAACTAGCATTTTCATGCAGTCGTTGTACAGCCTGTATTTAACAGGATCGTAAAATAACCCTACAACTCAGTAACAATAAGTTTCCTAACTAAAGACATGTTTTTGTTTCATATCCTCGAAAATACAGTTGTGACTGTGAAACATGTTACACAAATAAAGACATTTGACTGGGCTGAAATCAACTCAGCTCAGCGTCTTAGTGACTGATGACCAGCCATTGCTGGACATTGCAGATCACAGTAAGCGTGTCCATTGCCATATTGGTAGTGGTTGGGAACACAGAGACCCATAGAATCGTTGTTCCTGCAGTGGCGGATATAAGTAACTCACTTACAACTAGAGACCTAAAGAATTCGCGGATTCATTTCGGGACAAGCGAAAATTTCCGCGTGGTCCGTGAGGAACCTCCGCTAGTACAACTGTCGAAGTCATGTGATCAACGTCGATAAACGGGTTTGTGCACGTCTGAATTTTCAACGGACCGCGATTTTACATGAAGGAAATACTCTGGCTAACTTGAATATTTTCTAGTCGCGTTCAAATTGGACCAGAATGGATGTACAGCCATCTCAGAGCACTTGCTCACATGAAGCAGTTCTAACCTGAAGTCGCATGCACGTCGTTTGCGACAGTGCAGTTGGCGATAAAGCATTGCTGTTGGAAAAAAAGCGAAGTGTTGACTGCGCAGCTTGCGTGCTCACTCTGCCTCCAACTTCACTCGCTCTACTTTCTGTCCGGCGTACATGTTCGAGCATACATGTGAACCAGGCCGAGAACAGCCAGCCGCTGTGTAAACATACACCGGTCACACACCACAGGCCTGGATCACTCATCATGTATAGGTAGGGGCACCTGTTTTTCGCTGAAAGATTTCAGGACAAGTTGAGTTCCAAAACACTTTAGTTCAGAGCCACATTGGTGATTGGGTCATTTGAATTGTCACGCGTCACTCATGTAAGAGACTTTCTTCATACACAGACAATCGGCCAATAGCCAAATGAAGTATTCAAGTGTGCACACAGGGTGTTGAATTCTAGCCTTCGCTAAAATCTTTTCGCGAAAACAGGTGTCCAGGCCATTCGCGGTAAAGTGGGCACTTTTAAAAGCCCTCTCATTTGGAATAATAGTCAATAAATATATTTTAGTTTAGGCTTAGAAGTTAAATTCCGAGTGCGGTGGAATCTACACCGTGTTTATTATATATAATCAGACACACGAAAAATTCTCGAGTTCAATTACCTACAGGCTAGACTCTATAGCCATATGTGCAAATATGCCGATATTAACAGCACATTGGCTGTCTGCTGTCTCAATGTAAGGCTACGATTGGTCCAGCGTTCTCCAATTGGTGTCAAACACCGTGTGGACCAATGGCTAAAGTTATATAAAACACGTGCTTTCTATTAAGGCTTGTCTCAAAATGAATCCGCGAATTCTTCAGGTCTCTATTTATAGGGCAATATGGTTAAAGGATAAAAATTGGACCGAAATGAAAAAAGTATCTAGGGCGTCAAAAGTGCTCACTTTACCGTGAACAGCCTATAGGTCAATATTACTTCACTTCTTTTTCGCACGAACGGATTCGTGCAGTTTACAGATCTCGACAGCGTGGCTCGCCCTTGACACGGATAGCAGGTTGAATGAATGTGCACAGGAAGACTAGACGGTTCCGCCGTGGTTTCAAGAAGTTGCTGTTCCAAGAGATAGATGGCTTTGGAGTCTGACAGCCATTCAGCCATTGTGTTTTAATTGATGTATACGGATAGCTGTTTCTAATGACCGTAAAACGAAATAATTCCATTTTAAAACAATTACGCAACAGAAAGTGATAACGAAACAATCTGGCACCTTCCGTTCCACAAATAACCCTACTTTGTGAGTGTGTACTTGAGTAACTCAGCTTAGCGTCTTGAAAATTAGCCCATATCTAAAGTTAGTTATTGTAGAGAGCTTTATGAACATTCCATTGTACTATATCGAGAATAACTTCCACCTGAAAAGAAGTATAATGTTTAGTATTCAGTTCGCTGACGTCTTGTCTTCCAAGTGTGATTAAAAATAACTTGTGTTTACTCTTATCCCTTTCATGCCCACTTTAATTTGTGGTTTCAAGAGTTGCAAATAAAAAAAAAATATGATGCGTGCTGTACTTTCAACACAGCCCTTGTTTCGTTATCACAGCCAATGAGCTGTAGGTTTCGTGCTCGGCTACAGTTATATGTACCAATCAAGACCTAGACCAGTAAGAGGTTTCACGAATAATTTAGCCACAGGTAAGATCATTGGTATAGAGGCCTGAAAAATTCGCGAGTTCAACGACCTGCAGGCTAGACTCCACGATCTTATGTGCAATCGTGCAGATATCGATTGCGCGTTCGTCACTTGCTGCCACAGTGTAGAGCGACGATTGGGAGTCCATCTTGTTATTTGTTTCACATTGGTCCAGGGTTCTCCAGGAGGTGTCAAACAAAGCGTGGATCAATGGGAAAGGTTACACAAATGTAAAAGGTTTCCAATTCTAGCTTGTCCCGAAATTAATCTGAGAATTTTTCAGGTCTCTAATCATAGGTCGTTGATCTCCGCAGTGCACAGTAGCAACCAAAAATTACTTACACGGTCGTAATGTACACAATTGTGTACACCAGGTCTGAATGTGTTAAACGGCTTCTTAAGTTTCTTTCGTACGCCTTTCAACTCGTTGAAGTTGGTACTTATTTACTGGCATTGAAAATAAGCCAAATTCGAATCGCCTGTACCCATCACAGCCATAATACCAGTTCTATTGTCCTATATAAATTCCTACTTACCACGACACCCGAGACTCGCTTACTCCACTACAAAACGTTTTGCTATTGGCTGGCTGTCAGCAAGTATAGTGGCGAGTTATGTCTCAAAGTATACAATCATACAGAGACAATGTGACTACTGGCTACTGTGATAACGACGTACTCATTCTCTGTCTGGTTATGCGAGGCTGTGGGAACAGTCCTAGGCTACTGGCTGTAATCGATTCACGCTTAATTCACACGATTCTGAAGCCCTGCTGAAGTTCTACTTCTAGGATATTCCTCCGCATCAAGCAAACTAATTCTAGAAAATTACATCAAAGGACAACACGCCGAATTCGTGCGAACTCAGCTATAATTATATTTTGCATGAGAACTTTTTCTCACTGGGCGCTACCAACGCACGTGTTTTCTCACTGTTCTAATTAATATGTATTATAATTAAAATTTTATAATTTATAAACAAAATACAGGTAAAACTTAAATTTAACGAAAAAGAAGATACTTCAATGTTAACAGAGGTACAAAACGCTTGTGATGCAGGGCATATTTAGGATATAACTAAACACTTCATACTTGGGCTGATTTTTCAAAGGTTTGATTCCAAACAAAAGTGTGAACAAATCGCGAATAGACTATAGCAAGTAAGTTACCAGGGACTACGCCGTTCCGACCATAGACTAAAGCTGAGGTAGATAGCTTTTTCGTCTTCTGCGCATGTACCCAACATTGGCCTACTCCAATCATACACAACTGTGAAAGTCACATGGTCAACAGTGATTAACGTGTTTGTTTATATCTTACATATTTTAAATAACAAGGCACTATTATTATAACTATGGATAGGAAAATTCTCGGATTCGTTTCAGGTCAAGCTAGATTTCATACACTTGTACACTGAAATCACCTTTGCTATTGGATTAAAGTTTATTTTGCGCGTACTAGACGACTCTGAGTCAATAGTAAACTTGCAAGGGGACAAGTAGTAAATCCCATACTGCCAGGTGTGGGGTGACACTGAGACAGCAGCCAATGTACAAACATCTGTATAAAGGATTGTGGAGTCTAGCCTACAGGACATTGAACTCGCGAAATTTTCCTATCTCTAGTAATAACATACTTTTATCCATTTGAATTTAATCAAACTGTATTACAAATTTATTAGAGGAAGTATATATACATATCAAAGCATTTATTTACAAATCAGTTTTCTAACCTAAAATCCAAACGCTAGACGTGTTGGCAGAAAATCAGTTGATTGTTGGGACACGGAGATTGGTTGGGCGCAGCCAGCAAGATCGCTCTATCTCATATTTAGTCTATAGTGCTGACATGTTCCTGGCTCGTGACGCCATTATGGTGGCGTGTTAGCCTGAAGTACGCGGCATATGCAGCTATATTTTACATATTTATTCTTATTTACCCTGTGCCAAAGGTCCTTGAAATCTGGCAAATTTCTTTCGGTGATGTGTTATACTTGAAGAACTCATACTCACGTGCTCCATTCTTCATTGGCAGCGACGCTCGAATTTCGCGAAAAGATTTCCGAAAATGCAAGAATTCAATACCCTACCAGCGTATCAGCAGTTTTCGTCTTCTTATTGGCGGCGCGTCTTTGTGATAAGACTTTTTCGTACTTGACTGACCAATCGCAAATCAGGTAACCTCAATGATGCACAGTACGCCCGTGATTCGCCCGCAGACACCTGAGTCGCGTTAACACGTTAATCATCCAGTCGGGTGTCCCGAGTCATTGGACCATAGGCCTACTTGTTTGGAGGCGGCCAGAAACGACTCCTTAGCCAGCGGTAAATTGCGAGAAATTTCGTGACCTGATTCAAATAATGAAGAGACCTGTCACCGCAACAGCAGCATTCAATTAATAAACAACTGAAAAGTCTCGGCCGCTGCCACGTAAATCCCCGAAAATCACTTATCTCAGAGGATAGAATAAGTCGCAAGGAAAACGTCACCCAGTCACACAACACTGGGTCAATTTTTCGGACGATAAATCTCTCTGTCTGTAGCGATCATTAAATCATACTAAAATAGCTTTTTCTTCATTCACGAAAACTGGTGGTGACGGGCTGTAGTCATCTTGCACTTTAACCCTTTATGAAGGCACAGATTTACTGGCATTGGGGATAAGGTTGAAGGGAACTAACTATATATCTCCGCTGCAGCAATATCAATTACATTGGTCTCTGTATTTCAACTTACCATCGCCCTATTGGTAGGGATAGGAACATCTCGCGAGTTCAATGACCCGTATGCTAGACTTCACAATGTTTGTTCATTGGTTGTTGCCCCCAGTGTTACCCCACATTTGACAGCACGGGATTCGCTTCTCGTTCGCTTGCAAGTCGGCTATTGGCGCAGAGTCGTCCAGGGCGTGTCTAATAAACTCTGATCCAATTGCAGAGGTGACTTCAGTGTACACGCGTTTGAAATCTATCTTTTCCTGAAATGAATTCGCGAATTGTTCCTATCCCTACCTGTCGGTCCTGGCTGCACCAGAAACGCTTACTGCACCCTGCAACATTTATTACTGACTTGCCGTCAACCAATGGGGCCGCGTGTCGACGGTGTACCAATTAATGTATCGCGACACATGTAACAGGTTTCACAATACATCGCGTTCATTTGGGAAATAAAAGAAAACTGATTTATTCTTGCGAACTGAAATGTTGACTATTTATAAAATGTTACTTTTGTCTTCAAGAACAAAAAAATTTCCACATAAACGTAGCCCCGAGTATATACGTGCATACTCCTCAAAGGGTGAATGCTGAAATTGAAAAAATTGAATATGCAGTGCTGTTCACAAATACAATCTATTCGCGCTTTCTTCACACACTCCATGTATGACGTGTTTAGTGATCTCCTAAATATGCCATGTGTCACAAGCATTCTATACCTATGTTAACATGAAAGTATCTTATTTTTGTTAAATTAAGTTTTATCTATTTTTTTATTTATAAATCGTTATTTTTTAATTTATAATAAATATTAATAAAAAAATTGAGGAAACTTGTGTGTTGGTAGCACTTCGTAAGAAATAGTTCTCATGCAAACATAATTACCACTGAGTGCGCACGAATTTGGTGCGTTGTCCTTTGGTGTAATTTTCTAGACTTGCTTAAGCTTGGTTTGCACGAGGCGGAGGCATATCGTGGAAGTAGAACTTTAGCAGGGCTTCAGAAAAGTGTGAAGTAACCATAAATGTATCATACTTCAAGTGCCTGAAACAAACTAAACATTACTAGAAGGCCAGGCTTCACCATGCATCTGAATATAGGGAATTTAATGCTAAATTCGGACAAGGATCTCACAGTCGTTTTTTGTGGCAGTATTTTCAACTAAAGACTTTTTGTTATAGATTGAACGCACTTAGATTTGTGAACCCTTTTAATCGTAATTATTTAATTTTAAATTCACTTTTTTACTATTTATAAAAAATTTAAAAAGTGCATTTAAAATTTAAAAAATTAAAATTTGGAAGGTTTACAAATCTACATGCGTCAATTCTCTTACAAAAAATCTTTAGTTGAAAATACTACCACAAAAAAAAACGACTGAGAGATCTTTGCCCGAATTTAGCATTTAATTCCCTATACGCCGATGTATGTTGAAGCCTGGCCTTAAGGGGGCCGCGTACATGAAGCGAAATGGCACAAGAGCGCCCGAACGCTAAGGGCGACACTGGCACGCGCATCAAATGCCGCATCGCCACTATGCGCGAAGCACTAAACTAGCACGCAAGCTTCTTGTCGAACCGTTTTTTCTATGGGACTTTAAGCGGTGACCATATTATTTTACTGAAGGGAAGTCTAATGCAAAGATCAATGCAGGATTGTATCTGTGTTTCACGTAGATCCGGTCAGCACATTTTGACATACGGCAGTCTGGAAATGCTGTTTTTAGCTATGTTGGAGGGCTTGGAAATAGTGGTTCTAACATGCGTAGTGTCATGAAAGCGACATCCCGTCATCGTCTGAAGCTTGTTTTCTTTTCGTAAATCAGCACATCGGGCACACGTGAAATAGTTTCGTAAAAGCCAATAACGGATTTCCCTACACACTGCAACACATTTCTAGCGCCTAGTAGGCGGCCCCCCCCCCCCTTAAGAAATGAAGTTGACTGATAAAGTGTCGTGCGAAGGAGCAGTGTATTGGGGCAAACACACGCGCCCTGCCGGGAAAGGAGAAGTGATTGTTGAGCTCCCGGCCGCCGGTGTATTGGAAGGTTGCCAGCGAATCTAGCTGCAGCCAGCGTAATCTGCATACCCGACGACACGTCATGCGCATCCATCGTGCTAACTGACCGCGCAGGCACGAGAACCTCTTGGAACCAGTTCCCGAGTCCAGTGTTGCCAGGTCTTCTGTGAGGAATTGCGCATCCATCTTGCTAACTGACCGCGCAGGCACGAGAACCTCTTGGAACTAGTTCCCGAGTCCAGTGTTGCCAAGTCTTCTGTGAGGAATTGCGCATCCATCTTGCTAACTAACCGCGCAGGCACGAGAACCTCTTGGAACTAGTTCCCGAGTCCAGTGTTGCCAAGTCTTCTGTGAGGAATTGCGCATCCATCTTGCTAACTGACCGCGCAGGCACGAGAACCTCTTGGAACTAGTTCCCGAGTCCAGTGTTGCCTAGTCTTCTGTGAGGAATTGCGCATCCATCTTGCTAACTGACCGCGCAGGCACGAGAACCTCTTGGAACTAGTTCCCGAGTCCAGTGTTGCCAAGTCTTCTGTGAGGAATTGCGCATCCATCTTGCTAACTGACCGCGCAGGCACGAGAACCTCTTGGAACTAGTTCCCGAGTCCAGTGTTGCCAAGTCTTCTGTGAGGAATTGCGCATCCATCTTGCTAACTGACCGCGCAGGCACGAGAACCTCTTGGAACTAGTTCCCGAGTCCAGTGTTGCCAAGTCTTCTGTGAGGAATTGCGCATCCATCTTGCTAACTGACCGCGCAGGCACGAGAACCTCTTGGAACTAGTTCCCGAGTCCAGTGTTGCCAAGTCTTCTGTGAGGAATTGCGCATCCATCTTGCTAACTGACCGCGCAGGCACGAGAACCTCTTGGAACTAGTTCCCGAGTCCAGTGTTGCCAGGTCTTCTGTGAGGAATTATTTTCGTTTCCGAGGCCGAAAATTATCGTTTTCTGAAGAAAATCGCAGTACATTGTTTACTATCATGCCAATTCGTTTTGGGGTCATTCAGACCCAGTGTACACATTTGTGTACATTACGCACGTCTGGCTAATTTTTGGTCTTTACTGCACACTGCGAAGCTCAATAACCAATGATTCTACTTGTGGCTGAATGATTCGCAAATCGTCTTACAGGTCTGGATCATAATTGGTTCAACTGTAACCAAACATGTAACCCACAGCTCATTGGCTGTGACAACGAAACAGTTGTTGGCTTTAAATAAGTACAGCACACATCATAGATTTTTTTTTTTTGCTTGCAGTACCTCATGCCATAAATTAAAGTAGGTCTGAAACGATTAAAAACTACTAAATGTTCACAAACTGTGTATTCTGTAACAACTTGGATACTAAACAAAAAAAAAAAAATTACATCATACAAATTTTACGTTCGCAGTGAAATTATGGTACATTTGGCTATTATCGGCAAGTGGTTATCGTTTATGGTAAGAGGGCGGGCGAAAATATGGTACCAAACGATAATTATGGTACGGGCTGGCAACACTGTAAAATCCCGACGCCAGCCGCTCGCAAACACAAAAGAGAACGCAGAACTTGACTTCGCCAACGGAGTTTGTGACACTCGAGAATGAACGGTGCGAATGAACGGTGTTGGCTCAGCCTCAAAATTTCAAGGTCACTTGAACCATTGCGAAAACCAGTAGAAAGTTCGGGATCACGCCGCACGACTTGTAACAGTACGAGTGAGTGAGTGAGTGAGTGAGTGAAGAAATTTGGACGGCTCTTAAACAGCGAGGGGGTGATTGAAGTGAATATGGAGCGGCGCCGGAGTGAAAGGGCGGGGGAAACGGGAGATCCCCAAGAAAACCCGCCGATCAACGGCGTCGTCCGGCACTATTCCCATTTGCGAAAATCCGGTGTCCCGGCCGGGGATCGAACCCGGTTCGTCTTGATGAGAGGCGAGCGTGTTAATCGCTCAGCCACCGTGGCCTCATCTAACAGTACGAGAATACTTATTTAAATGCCAGTAAATTTGTGTATTTCGATGGGTTAGAATGAAAACGTATCTGAAATTTTTTTCGCGAAAATATTTTTTTCCGCAAGTTGGTTGGAAACCTTGGCCACAAGAAAAGATTTACACGGAGGCTATACTTCAATATCCTATGTGCACATGCGCAGTCTACGTTTGACTATTGGCCGTTTGCGTTCGTGTGAAGATAGTCACAAAGTGGTTCTGAACGAAAGTGATCTTGGAAGACAACTTGTCCTGAAATATTTTCGCGAAAAAGCCGGTGCACTTACTCACACCTCACACTTTGTAGCGCTCCAAATGAAATAAGTGCATACATTTTATTTATTTGAAGCTCTATGATTATATGAGAGATTTTCCAACGAACAGTATCAACAAACCATTTTTGCGAAAAATTTCACATGTGAGATTCTCAGTCTAAGCTGTCGATTTATGTTTTGAAATATTACCGGCGTCAACAAACGTTGCCTTAACGATGGGCTGAATGCATGTGCGACAGGATATACAACCAACGTGTTCATTTGAGTAATCATGCAGAAGGTATTTTTTTTTTTTAGTAATTCACGATGATTGCTCGAGCTATTTTCAAAACCTGCTTTCTTTGGACATCATCCCGAAGTGGATAGAATCTGACGTTGGTTAAGTAAACAAGCGTTTTTAGATGTATGTGGACTACTTGTAATCAATACTTGATGCAATTTGACTAAATTGGAATTGGTGTAAGTATTTTATTCATATAAAATGGCATGTCTTTCGAAAACTAAGATATTGTACAAACAGATTCATCAGTAATGACCAGGGAAAGGAAAATTTCGGGAATCCATTTCGGGACAAGATAGACGTCAAACACTTATACAGTAAAGTCACCTTCGCAATTCGATCACAGTTTATTAGAACCGCCTTGCACGCCTCTGAGCCAATAGCAGACTTGCAAGGAAACATCTTGCGAATCCCGAAACTGCCAGGTGCGGGGCAACAGCCAATGAACACACAGTTGAGTCTCCAGTGTGCACAGGAGTGAGGAGTCTAGCTTACAGGTCATTGAACTCGCGAAATTTTCCTATTCCTACTAATGACTATAGAGTCCCGGACATTTCGCTAATTCTTTTGAGGACAAGTTAGACTTCAATTATATGTGCATTTGAGTTTCTGCTTCTATTGGACCACAGCGTGTTAGACGACTTTTGGCCAATAACGAACCCGCAAGGAAAGTAAGGACCAAATCCCGTGCTTCCTGTCTGACAGCCAACGAATAGCCAACTTGTGTTCGAATACACAAAGGGCTGTTGTGTCTAGCTTGTCGCCGAATGAATCCGCGAAAATTCCGGGACTCTACTTAGTGCCATGCGACTTTGACAGTAGTATTGGCTTGGTGTCGTTGTTCGGTACATGCACAGAAGACGATAATTAAAGACCGGCAAAATTGGCGTTTTTATTTGGAGACACGTCCAACTTCAAACAAATATACCTTTTGAAATAAGTTTGTCATTCGACCATATTTCATCTGAAACACCCTGAGCAACTCTGCGCCAGTAAATGAACACTTCGCAGTTGTGTAGTCCAATCACGCGCGATCCAGTAAATAAAAGCGTGACTTCACGTCTATGCAGAAGCCAATGGAGAACCGATGCCAGCTCGAGCATATACAGAACTGTGCAGTTTAGCACGATGCCAAATAATAACGCTAAATTTGTAGCTGCAGACTAAACTCCAAGGCGTTGTATGCTTGCTTGTCTTCTGCTATTGGCCGAAAACTTGTGTAGGACGTCCCGTCGACGCTTTCAGCTAGTAGTTATGGCTCAACGGTTGAACAACCAATCTACACACGCAGGTTAATGACGCCGTATAGGTAGCAGTACACTCTAAGGAATTATTTGAAAATTTACCATATCAGTGTATACGTACAGTAACAAAGCGCGAATAGTGAAATATTTCCCCATACATGCATGGTAATACTCCCACTGTTGCTCGGGAAAGAGTTAAATGCATACGAAAGTTCCCAACTTTGTATAGTATCGATACTAAACATTCCCATATTTTCAGCCTTATATTATTATATATTACTATTACCATATACTGTATAGGTTAAAAACTTCCATTACAGTTTAGAAAATTTACCAGGAAATTTTTTACGGTGTAGGCAATGAAAATACGAATTGTTCTTATTTAGGAATAGGGCAGTGAATCTAACATGGTACCAAATAACAACGCGAATTTTGCAGGTCTCTACTCATCGTTAGTCCATGACATTACCCAGAAAAGGTACCTGTGTAAGCAGTGGGGTTTATTCCATAGACGCAAGGTAAGCAATGCTTAACCTATGCATATTGGAAATGTTTGACCCAGTTTTCGCTTTAACTTTAAACACATTTAATCCCGAGTTTCCCTTTCCTGATTCGAGAAACACAGTTTTCGTAACCCCCGTACTGTACACGCATAGTGCTGCTATCTAGTACGCATTTCCACAAACGGGAGCGACTAGCGATGAATCGAACTCGCGAGCAACAACACGCCACACGCTCGACCGCGTTCCTTCGGCAGGGTAAGCAGTCGTTCCGTTTGCGTCCTCCAGTTCTAATTTTCCCTCGGAAAATGGATGAAAGTGTTCGGGAAAAACGGGAGTTTTCTTATAATATTTAATATGCTCTCTAGATAATGTTCTTATAATATTTAATAGGCTCTCTGAATAGTGTTCAGTTTAATTATTATTACATTAATTTCGTTTCCGTTTACAGTAAATGCATGTGGAGGGTAAGCGAAGTTGGAAGTTACGTTTGTCAGTAGAAATTGCTTACTCTGTAAGAAAACTGACTACACGCCGCGGGGTGCAGCGCTGATAAGGTCGCGTAACCGGCCTCGGGTGGCTGTGAACGTGAAGGAAAATAACGTATTCATCAGTGGCAAGGCGGAGTTGTCCTCGGGCGCTGGCCGGTGTAGAGGCGCGAGACGCATCGACGAGGTTCCCCCGTGCGTGAAAGATGTCATCGTGCCAGCTGCCGTGATTCACGCGTCGAGACTGCGACCGCCCCGCGAAGAAACGTCTTGCGAACGAACGCCAGCCTCTCCGTCGCCGAGTTCGTGGCCGCAGGCTGGGAGGCGTTTTGCCTACTTGTCTGGCGAAACTTCTGAATCAACCCTTCGAAGAGTAAGCGCGTATACCGCGGGAGGCATTTAAAACAGGCCACTCTATTATATCGGCCACTTGTGACGATAGAAGAAAATGCTTCAGACGAACGTTGCTTGGGGGTGAAAGGGGCCATAATGTTAAGTTAGTAAACAGGTGTGTTGTACGCCGAGGGGTGACGGAAATATGGCGGTCAACTATACGGTATGTTATTGGCCGGGTGCGAGAGCCGGTAGGGAAAATAGGACAGGTCCAATTACCAAACCTGTGATGAAATCTGGCAGCGCCAGGCGAAAAATGCCATGACGGGTGCCGTACAGGCCGGTATAACGGCAGCTATGGCAGACCTAGCACGAGCTTTTACAAAATATGGTACCGTGTAATATGGCCTTAAGGCTTTCACACAGCCGGCTGTCCTGCACGCATCCCACCCGTGCCGTCATGTTCACCGAACACTAGTCGGTGGAACGACCCCTTATTGTCGCTCCTGGCGACTACTAGATTATATCACCGGATGTAAAGTATGTCCCTTCTACCAGCCTGATAGGCCATAATTATTACCATTATAGTTTGACATTTTATTTTACTTATTTTAGCACAAAAATCTCGGAGGCTGCCGTTCTCTGCCAAACTACCCAGCGCCCCGAGTATATATACAAAAAAAAATCTTAATTGTCCATATCGGGGTGGTTGCAATTGAACAGCCAATCCCTGAACGAGGAATATTCGACTTTCTTCTACGACGTTGCCGAAATTCTTCGTTGCAAATACTCTTCCGCCGGAGGCGAGGTCAGCGCCAGCCCACACGTGGCGCGGCGCGATGCTCTACCTCACAGCCCGCCTGTTGCGCCCCTAGCACCTCAGACAGTCATCCGTGTTAGGCTTCTTACACAATAGAAAACTTTAGCATTTGACTTTACGTTTCCTTTCCTCTGACTAGACCACCAATACACAATACAATATTGTAAAGTCGAATTTCAGAGCTTCGTAAAAATGTGTATGCTGTTATGTAAATCATTACGATATTATCCAGAAATGCATTTTTTTTTTAATGGGCTTAAAATTTATATTAAAAGTTTATTTCAAAACAAAAATCTCATTTGTTTACTTTATTAAAATATGTCAATTCGTATATTTCGTCTTCACTTTATATTTATTTGCCATTTATTAAATTTAAGACGAGCTTTGTTTAACATACCGACATTACAATCCCCCTACAATAAAATAACGCACTTTCCACATAACATATGTTAAGATTCTCGACAAAATGTCTGCTTGACTGTGACTTTAAATTTCAACTTTTCGAAATCGTAACGTGAAGAGTGCTTGACTGTACCTTTAACAGTTCCATTGTGTCGAGCTCCATCGGAAACAACATGTCGGAAAGTTCTCAATTGCGTAAGTGCCTTCAGTGATGACGGAGCTCGATGCCTTAGTGGACGTGTGTGCAGCTGCCACCTGCGTAGGGCTTCGTTTCTTGCCCTCGCAAGAGACTTTCCTCGCAGAACCATCAAGGGACTTGAATGTTAGGTCAGTTTTTTTTTATATTTCATTATATATTTCACCATCAAATTGCGGAGTTATCAACACGTTCAGGCGATGGAAATTTCCACGGCGGCAAGGTTGCGGCTGCCCGGCGTTCCGTAGCGGCGAAGAGCTGGTCGAGCCAGCGCGGCAGTAGAAGGGAGGAGGGGCGGCTCGATCATTTTGAGACAGCGTCTCAAGGTCACTGGACTACCGAATTTTTTCTGGTCTCTAGAAATTGTGTTTACTCTAATAACAAAAACCTATGGAATATATCAAAGTAATTTTTTTTACAAGATAAATGAAATTCGATATTTCATTGTCTGTTTTTTTTAATTTGGATATTGAAACATAAATCAGATCCTTGAAGATTAACAAAGTCAGCGAAAAATCACTTGAAGAAGCCCACCGTTTATAAATATGTATTCTCTAGGCTGTTCGCGGTAAAATCAGAACTTTTGAAAGCCCTGCATAAGATCTGTTTGTATGCACGTCGTGTATTCCTCCAACATCTGTAAAATTTATATTTTCACGGACCTCTTTACTTTATTCATGCGTAGGTCAAGTGAAACTGTCAATTTATTGGGAAAATAAATATTTTACAAATCTGCTCATTTCTACACTTTGATGGATTAAACAAAAAAGGGAAAAACGAAAGAAATAATTTGAATCATCTAATGGTTACCTAACACTTTTTGTTCGACGTTAAGATATGGAACAATTTTCTTCCATTGTTACCAACTTCACTGGAGGCATGTCAGTCAGTGCGCCCGTTAAAAATGTCTGCCTGACAGGAGCAGTGACATTTTTCTAAGGTTGATTTCAAAAGTGGTCACTTTATCGTGAACAGCCTTGACTGCGAAACAGTTTTTTCTTTAACCGTCGCGACACTGCCGTATCGTTTGTGAACAGATTTGTATTCAAAACGCCATGTAAACTGCTTGAACTTCTGAGCAAACAGAAGACACGTGAAGCTTGCTCGTGCTATCCATCACCACCGCAATGCGTCGCCATAGCCAGGGCCACCTGTTTTACACCTGAAGCTTGCTCGTGCTATCCTTCATCACCACCGCAATGCGTCGCCATAGCCAGGGCCACCTGTTTTACACGAAAATGTTTACACGCAGGCTATACTTCAACTTTGTACCTGCAGCCGAGCGAGGTGGCGCAGTGGTAACCAACTCCCTGGACTCGCATTCGGGGAGGACCTGGGTTCGATTCCCTGTCCGGCCATCCTGATTTCTGTTTCCCAAGGTTTTCCGAATTCGCTCCAGGTGATTGCTGGGATGGGTCCCTAACGAAGGCCATGGCCGATTCCTTCCCAATCCTTCCCCTCTTCCCTCTTCCCTGTGCAACTTGCACCGTCTCTAATGACCTCGCTGTCGACGAGACGTTAAGCCCAACTATAGGCCATTCACGATAGAGTGAGCCCTAGTTACTTTTTTCTTGCTACCAATTTATATCCTTCTCCCACTTATTAATGTAAACCCTGCAATGTGAGTAATAAACACAGTGTATACATTCACCATACCTAAAACCAAAAGTCCGAGGCTACGATGAAATGTATTTATTGGTTATTATGTCTGATGAAACAGCTTCAAAAAGTGGTCAGTTTACCGTGAACGGCCTATACCTACCCACCTACCGTACGTGCACACTTGCAAATTTACTTTGGTTATTGGCTACGTGTCTGTGCGAGAAGACGGACATCCTATACTCGACTGGACAAATCGGGATTAAGTTACCCCGACAACGACCGCCCGTGAATGGCCGGCAGAGAGGCGTGAAGCGTGAAAGTTGACCATCCTCCAACCACTGAATTGTTTCTGAACTAAATAATGTGTTTTGCAGTGCAACTAAAGGCTGTCCACGAAAAAGTGAGCACTTTCGAAATCATCATTAGAAAATAGTCGCTGCCCCTACCTGCATATATTTTAACGGGCGCAACGAGAGACACGTGTCCGGTAAAGTTGGTAACGATGGAGGAGAAAGTAATTCCACGTATTAACGTCGAACAAAAAGTGTTAGCTAACCAATTGTGATAAACTTAAATTATTTCTCTCGCTTTCTGTATTTTTTTTAATCCGTTGATGTGTAAAAATCGGCAGATTTGTAAAATATTTACTTTTCTAATAACTTCACAGTTTCACTTGACCAGCACATGAGGAACGCGATGATGACCTTGGCAATGTTAATTTCACATGATGTGGATGTATACGCAACGTGTATACAAGTAGATCTTAATCAGGGCTTTCAAAAGTGCCCCTTTAACAGTGAACAGCCTATAATCCTGTATGTGGCCTCGAGGTGTTAAATACTGTTTATTAGGGAATCCCCTTAAGTAGCGTGGCGTGGCCTTCCAATACGACTGAAAACGATTTTTGTCAGTATATATTTTTTTTTGTAATAGCGGCTGTAGGTGCAACGACCCGAGATGATTCTGACTGAGAGATAACTAGCGAGGTTTGTGTCACAGGCTGCTCAGTGGAAGACAATGACCTCTCTATTACGTCGCGGCTGAGAGATTTCGTTAAGGCGCGACTCGTTAGCGGGACTGTTTCCACGATAGCTGGTGCCCGGACCAAAACACACGATGTCAAGACGGCAGCGATCAATAAACACTCGTGAGTTATCGCGAAAAAAAAAAAAAGTCGCTCATTAAGGTGGCCGCCGAACAGCATGCAAAGCTCCAGCAGAAAACGTTTAAAAAAAAAAAAAAAAAAAAAAAAAAAACGTATCTGAGAGAGATGTTTACGAAAATCATTTAAGAAACGATACGCGCCTTTATACGTTTTTCATTTCCTCCATTTCTCTCTAAAGCATGTTTTTATGATAGTGGAAATAGCTCAAACGGGTGTTTCCATGGTAATTTTTAAGTATAAAAATTTTGGTACAAAACATTAAACAAGAAATTACTGATATATCTAATGAGCCTACTTTCCTCAACATGGCTGCAAATAATTTTTAAATTATTTCTTAAAAACCGAGTTGTTGGAAAGGACTTGACTTCTCTTTGAAAGCAATAACTTCAGAAATAAAACCAGAAACTTATGCAACAGTAGTGAGACAGTTTCAAATACACAAATGCATTACCCGGGACTTGAACTAAATCACCTCGTACTACAAGCTGGCGTGAAATCCACTGTAGTACGGAGGTCGAATTCGGAGCATCAACTGAGCTCCGGATTTAATCAGTCTAATGTTTCGTATGATATGGTTTTATTAACCTAAAATATTTATAGCAATTTTATTTTGAAAATAAGTAACTCAGCCACATAAAACATGCAAGTTTACTAGGCCTGCCGTAGCGCTACTTGTGTGAAACATTTGACGGAAATTGGATGTTTGGTCCCAGAGATACGACATAAAAGAACCTTTTATTGCCATAAAAAAATAGGCTCTATATACGATGCTTCTAATGTATACTGTCTACATACAAATTTTTGTTTAATTTGGTTAAATTGTTGAATATGCCAAACTTACCTAAATTATTTGTGAAGCTGTTATTTTGAACATCGTTTTTTGACCAATTTAAATCATGAAAGTTTACATGGACTTATGTAGCATTTATAGTTTGCACACGTTTGTACAAATTAGTTTTTCGAAATTTTACAGGGTAACGTTTAGTGAGAATCGGTTGATTGGTTCTCGAGATATGGCACATAACCTCAATAATTTACATATAGTGATCTTCATAAACGGAGGGAAAAAAGTATTGTAGCAAATTCGAATATTATATACTGTCAATATACAAAGTTAAGTTAAAATAGACTACCTTATAGCACACAATACTTAAATGCTTTTATAACCACCATTCTGAAAAAGCGTCATGTTTAAAAAAATACATATATTAATATGGTCTATAACAGTAAAACATCTTCGCTAAATTTTGCAATAATGGGTCGATTGTTTCCCGATGTATTTGTTAAAAACTTTATTTTTGATTGGTGGGGCTATTATACAAAATGGCAGAGAAATGAGGATCTGCATGTACATTTTTGATGGTTGTAATGGGCACTGCCAGAATAAAATTATAAGTTGGAATTTGTTTCTTTGATAAAATATAGTAATCCAAATATTGATATAGTCACCGTTTTCAAAAACTGTGTCTGACCTACTTAAAACATGCCAGTTTACACCACCTGCTGCAGTACTATTTGTTTGCCAAATTTGGTAGGAATCTGTCAATTTTTTCCCGATATATGATATAAAAACTTCATTTATTTGAATGGTGCTATCTGACAAAATGGAGGATAAAATATGCTCTCTGTAGATACATTTGATATTTGTAATATCTACTGCCAGTATACAAAGTTAAGTTGAAATTGATTACGTGGTTTCGACGATATAGCATTTTAAGCTTAAACTTGCTATAAGGCACCCATTTTGAAAATAAGTATCGTGTCATGCTTAAAATATACCACTTGGCATCATATACCTCAGTACTACTTGCTCGCCAAATCTGATAGGAGTTTGTCAATTCTTTCCCAAGATATGACATAGAAATTTCATTTTATTCTCATGGCGCTATCTTATAAAATGGCTGACAAAATATGCTCCATGTAGATACAGCTGATAGTTGAAATGTCTATTGACGGCATACAAAGTTATTTTGGAATTTATTACATAATTTCGAAGATAGCATTCTAAACTAAAATATACATGGACGCCATTTTGAAAATGAGTGTCTGATATGCTTAAAACATATCACTTAACATCACGTGCATCAGTATTATTCGTTTGCCAAATTTGAATGGAATCGGTTAATTATCTATTGAGTTATGACATAATTACTTAATTTATTCGTATGGCGCAATCTTCCAAAATGGCCAACGTGGATATTTAATTGTACCTATGATGATTGTAACAGATACTTTCAGTATACAACATTTGGTCGAAATTGGTTAAATGACATGTCAGATATACTAAATAAACTTATAACACTCTGTATATCCGCCATTTTGAAAATGAGTGTCTGATATGCTTAAAACATATCACTTAACATCACTTGCATCAGTATTATTCGTTTGCCAAATTTGAATGGAATCGGTTAATTATCTATTGAGTTATGACATAATTACTTAATTTATTCGTATGGCGCAATCTTCCAAAATGGCCAACGTGGATATTTCATTGTACCTATGATGATTGTAACAGATACTTTCAGTATACAACATTTGGTCGAAATTGGTTAAATGACATGTCAGATATACTAAATAAACTTATAACACTCTGTATATCCGCCACTTTGAAAATAAGTTACTAATCAAGTCAATTCACTCACGTTTACGTGGCCTACCATAGAATTAATTAAATGCCAAATTGGGTGATAATCGGTTGAATAGTTTCCGAGATATAAAGTAAAAAATTATATTTTTTTAATTCGTGCTATTTTTCAAAATGGCGGAATAACACAAATATTTTTCTCAAGATTTAATTCTTATACAATGGCCTGCCAGCATGGAGAATCTGGTTTAAATCGGGATATGACATATTGTCCTAAATATTAAAATGGCTGGTATTTTGAAAGCAGGTGCCCGGAGTTGTCGAAAAGTGCCCTGACTTAGTACTATATGTATACCGAGTTAGCGGAAAAAGGGGGGGGGGGGGGCATACGCACATTGTAGCGACAGCCTGGCGTCGCTACCCCGCCTAAGGTCGATCGGGGTATAGCTGGCGACCGGGCGCGATTATTTAGTAAACACGCCCTAGTTCGGCGGTACCCCCCCCCCTCCCACCTCCTGACCAGACGGCACCGAGACACTCGACGCAGTGTAATAGTGAGTGAGATATTGAGGCTGAAGCAGACGGCAACAGGCAACCATAGGTCCAGGGGAGCTCTGAGGCCAATCAGCGATAGACCTTGGGTGAGCATAAATGCGTTTGCGGTAGGTCGTTACGAGCCATCGTCATCCTCATTCCTGTCCCTTAATCAATTTAACTGCAAGGTTAGGGAATTAGCTGCGGTGATGTATTGATATTGTTTGAATACTGTTTCTGCAATACCAAAATATCGTAATTGTCTTCTTATTGCTGTGTATGAGTAAATGTATTGTGTTTAAAGTTATTATATTAAATTATATATTTTTATAAACTATCCTTCTCATTTATCTACCGATAAGAACTTCCCCCTTAACACCCCTTTCCACGTATTAAAGGACAGTGATAGCCAGTAGCCGAGTAGGAAAGTTAGCTGTTCGAACAAATAGGAGACAGGAGGAAGAATGGCAAGTGTTGTAACACGCAATACACACACACTCACGCTTACAGGAAAGGAGGTAGTCTAAAGAGGAATAGAAATGCACATAAAACCTTTATTTTTATTGTTACGTCATAAAACGACAGGGTCTCCGCTGAAAGTCTCGTAGATGCGCCTTATCGACGGCAAGACTGCACGCCAGTTAAGTGCTTTCCGCGTTGAGGCGACGAGAGAGTTCATGCGCATGCCTTGGACGCCCCTAGTGCTCCCACGTCCTTAGGCCTCAGACGCGCAAAATTCCTTCAATCAGGCGGCCACCTTAAGAGGCCTCGATAATAAAAAAATTTATAATCCTCAAGGTCCCGTCCGCTGTAAGGAAACACTTCAACGGGCGATGTAAAACAGCAGAAACAAGACTCGTGCGAGTTCTTTTTCCTGAGGAATTTAAACAGAGACTTATGTTCTTAACACAAAAACCTTTTCCGGAAAGCTATAGCATTGTAGTTATGTTTTAAAACACTGTTTTGAAGAAGAATAAATCGTAAACAGAAAGATACTGGCAGCGATTTTTGCTACTTTTCAACAACCACGTTTCTGTTTCAATAACCGGGTTTATGAGCGAAGGTATTGGGTGACTGTTAACATCGAGGTCTTGAGAGCCGATGAGGGTGATTGAGGTGAGTATGGAGCAGCTCCGGAATAAAAGGGCGGGGGAAACGGGAGATCCCCGAGAATACGCGCTGACCAACGGCATCGTCCGGAACGATTCCCACATGCGAAAATCCGGAGTGACCCGGTCGGAGATTGAACCCGGATCGCCTTGGTGGGAGGCGAGCAGGCTAACGCGTCAGTAAGAAAGGGCGTGGTTTCACTTCTATGCAGCAGCCAATGGGGAAACGAAAGCGGCACCGGTATATACAGTACTGTGGAGTTCAGCCTGATGGCACATAATAACGCGAATTTTGCATGTCTCACCTTCTATGAGTAATAACCAGTGAAATTTTTTTTTTCTGTTCTAAACTATTAAAAGTTTTTTTTTTTTTTTTTGCGGAAGGTATGGGGTCAAAATCATAGACTAAATATGATGTAGACCGATCTCGCTGGCTGCGCACAACCAATCTCCGTGTCCCAATGTTTAACTGTTTTACTGCCAATACGACTTGCAAAAACGGCATGGTTTGGATGTTAGGTTAGAAAACTGATTTGTAAACAAATGATGTGAGATGTTTTTATACTTCACCTAACCAATTTGTAATGCAGTTTGATTAAATTTAAATTGGCAAAAGTGTTATATTCATATAATATCGCTTGTCATTAAAAATTAAGATATAAACAAACACTTTCATCACATTTGACCATGTAGTTTTCACAGTTGTGTTCTTTTGAGGTAGGTCAATGCTGGGTACATGCGCAGAAGACGAATAAGCGGTTTGCCTCATCTTTAGTCTATGGTCGAAATGTTATATTTTCGGCCTGCACGGTTGGTAACGCCGCGCACGGCGGCGGTGGTAGACCTGGAGTTACTCGATTGCGCGTTGTTATACAAGAGGTCGAGGGGTGAGCAGTAACGGCGGTCGCGGTAACACTCGGTCGACAGAGCGGCACGACGGAAAGAGTGCGAACTCCGCGGATGTGCCGCAAGTCGACAGGCGAGCGCCAGCTTGTGAACTGACAGCCTCGTGACACTAATGCCCGATTGCACCAACATCTTCCCAGATCCGAGATCAAATTACCCTAGTTCCGAACCAGGATCCAGTTTGATCTTGGTTCCGATGTAGAAGTGTTGCACCAACGAAATTTCGTGATTCTGGATCTCCGATTCTTCGATCTTAATTCCAAAGTGAGAGATCGACAATTTTCCTATTGGTTCGTAATATACGTCGTCATGTAAGTAGCCGTATTTTTCACTATAGATAGAACTAGATGTGCAGTGATTTATTTGTTTCAAGTTTTCAAGTCTATTATTGTACGAATTTTACTGAATAATATTAAAGTGCCTATAATGTTGTTTTAATTTCACAAAAAAAAAAAAAAAAAAAAAACAATCGAACGTAGTTCTATCTGTTGGCATATTTTCAAGCTACATTTGTCGACGATGACTGCTGATCTCGGATCGAGTTTTGGAACCGCCAATTTCGGTGGTTCGTAATGAACTTCATCTCGATCTCCAGTCCAGCTCTGAACTTGAATGGTGCAACAATTTGTGTGTCGATCTTAGATTTGCGTCCGCGCTAGGACACCTGTACGCCAGCCGCGGCGTTGCCAAACACGTCCGCGCTAGGACACTCTGTACGCCAGCCGCGGCGTTGCCAAACACGTCCGCGCTAGGACATTCTGTACGCCGGTCGCGGCGTTGCCAAACACGTCCGCGCTAGGACACTCTGTACGCCAGCCGCGGCGTTGCCAAACACGTCCGCGCTAGGACACTCTGTACGCCGGTCGCGGCGTTGCCAAACACGTCCGCGCTAGGACACTCTGTACGCCGGTCGCGGCGTTGCCAAACACGTCCGCGCTAGGACACTCTGTACGCCGGTCGCGGCGTTGCCAAACACGTCCGCGCTAGGACACTCTGTACGCCGGTCGCGGCGTTGCCAAAAACGTCCGCGCTAGGACACCTGTACGCCAGCCGCGGCGTTGCCAAACACGTCCGCGCTAGGACACTCTGTACGCCGGTCGCGGCGTTGCCAAACACGTCCGCGCTAGGACACTCTGTACGCCAGCCGCGGCGTTGCCAAACACTTCCGAGATGACAATTACGCGAGGACACGCAGTGCTTAACACCTGTCGAACTCAAATTTTCGCCTTCAAATAAATTTGACAATAAAATTGTAAGATAACATACGGCCATAAAATTCTCCCCCCCCCTTTTTTTTTCCCCAACATTTTTATCAAATAATCTTGAATGTGTTTGAAAATTTGTCACACTGTACATTTTTTACTGGGAAAATCTAATTTGAAATATTATTGGAAAATTATTTCGAAAATAAGATTACTTTCATTTTTCCATACAGTCCATTGCAGGAAGTAATGCAAGGAATGTTACAATTTATTTTTGCTTCTTTACTAAATTCAGATTTTTTTATGAGATTTTTTTTGCAATGAAATTTAATGCCTCTGAGTTCGTAATATTATGTGCAATAATCACTTAAAATAGCATTCATGCGCAGATAGCTTCTACATAAATTAATTATATTCATAACATCCTTTGTTTCCAGCAATTGTTCGTTATTTTAAAGTTTCTTGAATTCCATTTTTGTCGTGCACAATTCTGATTGGCTGAGACCGCCAAACATCAAAGAAATCTTAGAATCGGTCCAATCTACACATGTTTGATAGAAACTGAAGCCATCCAACTTTTCTCAGACTAATACGGCGGCGTTTAAGACGTTTCGAATACTCAACTTTATTTGATAAAACTTATTGCGAGCAGTTTGACGGAAAAAATTTGACAGTGTGGCAGGGGCTTTAGAGTATGTGCTGAAATAAGACAAGTAACCCAAGAACGAGAAAATAAATATATAAATACAACGCTGGAAAATTCCAAGAGGAAAAAAGAGTAAAAAACAGAACAGCAATTTAAGTATATAAAAAGAAAAAGAAAAACAGTAACAGATAAAACACGGAAAACAACACAGGCTAGAAACCTGCTTGAAAAAGTTAGGTACGATACTACAAAGAGACGTACTCAAGTACACAGTAATTATTACCAGATACGACAGACATGTGCATAGTAATGGCGAATGTCCAATTAATTTCCACCTAGACAAGTTTTCGTATGGGAGAGTCTGGCATAGGGAAAATTTCCAGTGCTAGGTGCGCAGTGTTACAAAAGGTAACATTTAATTAAAATTCTAACCTACGTAAATAATAATAATAATAATAAAACTACGTAAGCAAGCTTTAAAAATACGATATTTGACCATTTTCACAACTTTTTTCCCCACGAATACACTTAATATGACCAAAGTAAAAAAAAAAATGTAGGGGCGTAGATTTTTTTTTCTGACAAAAAGTCGTATTTGTAGAACATTTATTTACCGAGATACGCGTATTCGCGCAAACAACTATTTCACAGACTCTTAAATCTATGGAAAGGTGGGGGAAATATCAGAAAAATGTATATGAAGTGAGAGAATTTTGATGAAGTAAGTAGAAATTTGTCACGATTACTAGACTACGTAAATGGATTCTAACACTTCTGCACCGTGCCATCCCATGAATAATGCCATTCATTATCGTCGTTTGTTCCACGTTTGTAGGAAAATTCAAATGCTTTGAGAGGCGTTTCTGTGGGTACATGGGCGATTGTGCCATTTAAGGATATAGTACAGAGCTGTTTATAATCCTTGCCATGCATGTTTGTTAAGGAAAAGTCTAGGGAATGTCTTGGGGTATTTGTTGAGGCCGTGTCCGAACTTAGGTATATACTTGAGTACTTGCATCCTTGCATACTTCACTTAACCTTGGCACCAAACTTGATGAATTCGGACAGGCAGTCTTGTTGGCTTCGGTGTCAGTTATTAGCCAGCTAACCTCTTTAAATGTCCATGTATTCCTACTAAGAATTAGATAATTTAAATTAGATTTACATTAACTTTATTGTCTTGCATTATTGTATGTAAGTGCATTTTGGATTGCTTTTTTTTTTATCTTAGCTTCTGTAGGTTAGGAATATAGGCGAAATACGTAGAGACCTGAAAAATTCGCGTTATTATTCGTCATCAGGCTGAACTTCCCAGTACTGTATATACCGGAGCCGTTGTCGTTTCTTCATTGGCTGCTGCATAGAAGTGAAGCCACGCCCTTTCTTACTGACCTGCATATGATTGGGGTACACAATTGTGAAGTGTGTGTTTATTAACGCAGAGTTACTCAGGCTGTGTCAGATAACACGTTGTCCAATGTGAAACTTATTGTTAAGGTAAACATGTTTGAAGTTTAACTTGTCCCCAAATAATAACGCGAATTTTTCAGGTCTCTATTAATACGAATTTATTGCTTATACATTTTTTAAGGCTAAGTAGTAATGTTGCCCTATTAAACTTAAAATCAGATAATGATGTCGGAAATCAACTGTAACCTACAAATAGCTTCTCAAAATGGCGGCATATATTTGGCAAGTATGCGAGAAGTTTACAACTTGCGTTTACATGTATACTTGCATACGTCACCTGCAGTTCGGACAGTCACTTCGGGGGACAGGTACTCACAAGTATGCACTAAAGGCGAATTCGGACGCAGCCTGAGGTTCACCCTCTCACCACGTGACTCGGCAACATCGCCGCGTTTATGTCCACGGCCGCCAGCCGGCGGAACGAGACTGTACACGTCAGCTGGCGCCGGCAGCACTAGCGAGTTGCCCTTGGGGCAGGGCGCAGTTCGCGACTATCCCTTTAATTATACGTGACGTCACTTCCTATCGCCTGCGCTCTCGGATGCTATCGCCAAGACTGCCACTGCTTGATTTACCCACGCACCAGTTCCTTCGAGTTCTTCTCGTGACTCCACGGCGGAATTTCGATTATGCGCATTTCGCAACTAGTTGAATTTCTTAACACGTTAGCACAGATCCAATTTCGTGATTGGTTAGAGACGTGAAGAATTCGCGGATTCATTTCGGGACAAGCTAGAATTCAAAACTCGTGCGTTTATATAACCAAGCCCTCGGTCCACACGGTGTTTGGAACCTCCTGGAGAACGGTGTCCAATTGTCGCCTTCCACTGTGACAGCAGACAACCAATATGCTGTTGATATCGGCTTATTTGTATACATAAGACTGCAGAGTCTAGTCTGAAGGTCATTGAACTCGCGAATTTTTCAGGTCTCTAGTGATTAGATAATGTGCGTTGTGTCTGCCAGCAAATCAGAGACGTGCACTATCAGAGTAACCTACTTCTGACTAGCCAGTCAATTAACCCTTCCATCCATAGTGTCCTACATCTGGGACGTTGCATATGAAGTGGCTTGAATGGTCTGCACTGTACACGGCAGACCATACCGTCCAATGAGAAAGGTTCCCTACGTGTGTGAGAATTCATTCGCTGCTGAGACTATGTTCCGTAGCCTCATAAATAGGGATAGGACAATTTCGCGAATTCAATTACCTATAGGCTTGACTTTACAGTCCTGTGTACACTAGATCCTCAAGTGTTTGTTCATTGGCTGCTTCCCCAGTGTTACCTCACACCAGGTAGTACGGTATTCGCTACTTGTTTCCTTGCAAGTTTACTATTGGCTCAGAGTCGTTCAGGGCGTGTATAATAAACTGTGAACCAATTGCAAAAGTGACTTTACTGTATGTGTGTTTGACGTCTAACTATCGCGAAATTTTTCTATCCCTACTCATAAACTACTGTTGCCAGTAACATAGAGCACAGACAGATTTCTGTTGGTCCCGATGTAAGACAAAGCGTCGTCTGGATATCAGTACAGTTCCGAACAAAAGATTTGTTCGTTGCAATACCTAAAATTTTATATTTATCTTTGACTGAAAAGATTACGTAAATAACTTCTGACAAAAATACGCAGCCAATAAGCAAAAGAGAACTGCTTATATGCCCGTAGGTGTACGCCCTTATCTCTCCCTCGCTTTTCCGTCTCAAACACACACAGAGCCCCAGGAAGGCGGAATCTTAGTCGTTGTTTACATGAGGCGGAGTTTTCCACCACAAAACGGGAAATTAAACGTAAATAAACAACAGCAGACGATTTTATGGACCTATTCGAGGACGTAGTGTGCTACTTCTACCCCGTAAATTGCAACCCTAAATCTCCAAATATTTAGGGCCTAAACTTGGTCACGTGGTCCATATAGTAACCTAAATAATGGCCTCGCAGCCGATTCGGACACAGCTTCAGTTTCCTCGGACTTTTTTAAGAGGTGACAATATGATTTCAAAACAGATATTTGATCAGAAAAGATACAGCACTGTCGCTATATTTTAAAACACTGTTCTACAAAAGAACAAATATCTGAAATATCTGAAAATTGAACTTTCGCTGGGCTTCAGAAAAGTTGGAAGTAACCATGAATGAGATGTAGACTTGTCTTCGGCGAAGACAAACGTGTGCAAACGAAGGTGGCTGCCTGTGTTCTGGCCGCCCAACGGCGAGCAGAGCTCGAGAACAAAAAGATTGATAAAAAAAAAACCGTCCAACGTGTCTGGGTTCAAGTCTGCTTACGAACAGCACTTAAGAAACGTTACACGTCTGTATACGTTTTTCATGTCCTCCATTTCTCTCTAACGCATGTTTTTCTGATAAGTGGAAATGGCTCAAACGGGCTTTTTCACTGTCATTTGTAGGTATGAACATTCCGGTAAAAAAAACATCAGAAAAGGAATAGGGACGTGCATCAAAACTTTATTTTTATTGCTACGCCCTTGCCCCAAGGACGTGGCATGATGGACAAACAAAAAGTCCGCAGAGAAAAAACTCCCAAAAGGAACAGGAAAATGCCCTCGTTGAAGCAGAAAATATTTGAAGCCTTACTACAAAAGTTTACTTAAAGTCAGCGCTTACTTGTAAGAAGTATAATTCACGAATAGTTTTAAGAGTATTTATTAAGAATTCTTTTTTCTCATTGTCTTTCAAGTTTTGTTTGCAATAACAACTGGCATGATTCACTTAAAATACACATACATCTTAATACCAACATTACGACTATTAAAGAAAATACATATAGAAGTATTACATTTCCCAAAAGTTGAATGATTTCCAAGAAAAATCTGGATTACATTCTAATTTTTACTTTTACCAAAATATATATTTATATATGGGCCTATAAGCTTCCATTATGATTCGTTGGAGAAGATTAACAGAAGTAACCCGCCCAATATGACTATTCTCCGTGTCTACAACAGTGCACAAATGCACAACCACAAACCAACAAATTATTTTGGTGTTGTTTTTCTGTGATATTTCCAAATATTTAATTTACATCCGTTAAATATTTCATAAGAAAATTAATGGCCTAATGAACTCTCACCGAGGCCAACAACATGATGCCTTCAATTTATTCCTAGTAAAATTCCAGCAAGAATATCTTTAAAATTTTATGGCTTGATAAGACTTCACCTGTCATGTACAAATTTTCTGGGAAACACAAATCTCCCCCTTAAAATGGTACTTGGCTTGTCGCATGACGACCCCTGGAAAGCTGGTAATTCGGCAGATCATTTTAAAATTATGTCAAGTGTTACTTATGTGATCTGAAAAATATTCTCAGCATTAAGTCATTTTAAAACATTTCTTGCCAACATGGCGCCTGACTCCTAACTAAAGACACCAAATGCGCCTGCTTCCTTTTTGCCATAAGGGCTATGAAGAAAATGTTACTTGTAGTACATTACTTAACTGGCTGGGTGATCTCCTTCTGGGGTAGTGGCAGTCCAACCACGAGCCAGAAATCGCACCCACCTTAAATACAAAATATATATTATACCTTAGAGGGGTGTTCAATACCACTGGTGAATGGGAAAATAGATGGCCTTTTAAGGAAATGTCTGTTGAAGGTAAGCATTACCTTTTATAGGGGTGAGTGACTTTATTACTGTCCAATCAAATGGTTTGAAGCTGAAACATGTCCATGTGTGGGGCGCACACGTGATTACACGTCACAAAACTTCCGACGTTCAAGCAGATTGCAGGAAGTGATGGCACAAGCGCGTGAAACCATGGCGGCCCGCCTATTGGCTAGCTGGCGGCTGATGACACAGGCATAGTTCGTCGGAGCTCCGCTGGCACGCGCTTAGCAGCACCTAGCTGCTTCGCGCTCGCCAGACGTTGCTGGAATCAACCTGGTGAAATATCGATACTCTGAACTGCTGCTGAAGTCCACCCAGGTGACAGCGACGTCGAATGCAGCAGTCCACCCCGGGCTGCGTCATGATCAGGTAAAAACATCAGGTATGTGGAAGAGACCACGTCTTCCTCACAATTTTCGGGCAGGAAAAATGCAAATTTTTTTCGTGATGATAATCAGTAATTTTTCAAGCAACTCCGTGCTCAAAAAGACGTCAATTTTCCGTGTGAGGCGTCGCATTATTATTACTTCATAAAATTGCAGGATCTCCGCTGAAAGTCTGATAGAGGCGCGTTATCGAAGGCAAGACTGCACGCGAGTTCAGTGCTCTCCGCGCGGAGGCGATGAGAGAGTTGATGCGGATGTCTGCGTCGCCCCTAGCGCTCCTCAGACGTGGGGAATTCCTTCAACCAGGAGGCCACCTTAACGGGAGAACGTTAGTGACTCGTTTGTCGGGAATGAGTAGCAACCCTCCCGCGAAATAATCGATTCGCGTACCTGCCTGAGGTCTCCGTGGTTGGAAAATTAGACCTGTCGTCGTTTCAGTCCTGTCGACGTCTAAGAAGTGAAGGGGGGGGGGGACAGCAGTGGGACCCTTCCTTGGCTACGGCGGGTCAGGCGGAGAGAAAACTGCAGCACCTCGGTGCTGCGATGTCGATGACCCTCGGGCGGTCCGCGTAGCTCTCTCTCGCTGGAAAACCGGAGCGACTCCAGGCACCTGTCCGGCCACACACCTCACCTCCAGCTCCAGCTCCAGCACAATGGATCGAGGTCCGCGATTTTTGCAAATTCTTCCGGCAGCGTCACAGACTACTTAACCCTTTCAGACTCATCAGGGTTAAAACCTCGGCCGGATCGCTCCCTGCTTTTCCCATGTAGGAATCGTGCCGGACGATGCCGCTGGTCGGAGGGTTTTCTCGGGGATCTCCCGTTCCCCCGCCCTTTCATTCCGGCGCTGCTCCATACTCGCCTCAAACACCCTCATCGACTCTCAAGACCTCGTTGTAAAGAGCCGCCAAAATCGCTCAACTCAACCCTTTCAGACCAACTTTAATTTACGATTTTTGGTGCTGCAAACAAACATTTATATGATGCGTGCTGTACTTAAGGCGACAAAACACTTGCTTCGTTGTCAGAGCCAATGAGCTGTAGGCTATATGTTCGGCTACAGTTATACGAACCAATTGTGACCTAGACCAGTAAGGCTGTTTGCGAATCATTTACCCACAGATAAGATCATTGATAGAGACCTGAAAAATCCGCGAGTTCAATTTCCTGCACACTAGACTCTACAGTCTCATGTGCAAATATACCGATATCAACTCCGCATTGGTAGAGACCTGCAAAATTTGTGTTATTATTTGAGGACATTTTAAACTTGAAATTCTTTTACCTCTGATTTTTTTTTTTTTTTTTTTTTTTTTTCCCCACGGCCTGGGTAACTCTGCTCTAATAAATGAACACATCACAGTCCTTCGTCCTTCTTGGAGAAACGACGCCGGCTCGAGTATATATAGAACTGTAAATTTCAGCTTGATGTAAAAAATAACGCAAATTTTGCATGTCCCTACGCATTGGTTGTCTGCTGTCACAGTGGAAAGATGATGACGATTGGGCCAACATTCTCCAGGAGGTGTCAAACACCGTGTGGACCAATGACTAAAGTTATCTAAATACACGTGTTTTGAATTCTAGCTTGTCCCAAGATGTACCCGCGAATTCTTCAGGTCTCTATGGATAGTTCCAGAAGGGGCCTACCTGGTAAAAGACGTTTCTAACCTCTAAAAGACACGTACGGCTCCGAGGAGGCGTTTCGACGGCGATGGAAAATAGCACGTACAAGCTCCGCACGTATTCATTCCGTGTCCGAAATTTGCAAATTTGGGGAATTAGGGTTTCGGAATTTAGGATGGATGGTTTCGAAAGGCTTGTAACAGCGGTACATGCGATAAAGTTGAAAACTACAGGCTTGTGGAATTTCAACCTTACTTTGCTTGTCAATAAATAACTTTCTGCCAAGCATTTCTCACATAAACCCCGTTGTCTTGCGAATAACTGATCATATTTCTTTCTACCCGATATCAATATTCTCATTATTTCTTCGCCCCCCGTAATTAATATTCCATTTCCAATAACAACTGATAGCCTTTTTTTTACAACATATAAACATTATTTTAATATTAATTCATGTAAATCCTTGATGTTACGGACGATGCCACTGGTCTGTGGTTTTTCTCAGAGATCTCCCGTTTCCCTCGTCCTTTCATTCCGGTACTGCTTCGTTCTCACCACATTTTACTCTCGTCAGTTCTCAAGACCTCGATTTTTGGAGCGACCCAAATCTCCGTTATTCGCGGGCTGGCACCTAACATGCGTCACAATTAAAATAATCTTGTCAGTAAAACCGAAGTAAAGTGATCCATGACTACAGCACCCCTGGCTTGCATTCTGCCGTGTCTGGTAAAACTGCTGTGTTTGGATGCGTTTCTTTGCTGTGTTGTCCCATTTCGTTCCTACTTTTTTTGTTAGTATTGTCCTAAATTTTTGAAGCAGGTTTCTAGCCTGTGTTGTTTTCTATGTGTTTTCTGTTGGTTATGTGTGTGTGTATGTATGTGTGTGTGTATGTATGTGTGTGTGTGTGTGTGTATTATATATATATATATATATATATATATATATATATATATATATATATATATATATATATATATATATATATATACTGTTCACGGTAAAGGGAGCACTTTTGAGACCCTGTTTACTTTTTCCTTTCAACTATATTTTATCCGTTAACCACCTTTTCAAATAAATTTTCCCATGTAAGTAATGGGCACATTGCTTATATTCCACAGAACTCGAAAGTTATAGTCTAAGGCCAAAATAAAATATATTTTACTAACTATTATTCGAAATTAGAGGACTTTCAAAAGTGCTGACTTTACCGTGAATAGCCTATATACGTATATTTTTCGTAATTAGTTGCTGGTTTTTTTTTTTAGTGTCGTCTACACGTATTTATTTTCTCGTCCTTAGATTACTTGTCTTCTTTAAGCATGTTTCTCGTGCTCAGTTCTGTTTTTCCGTGGCAAACATTTGCATCGCAATGGCGAATGTGACAAAATCTCCATCTATTCGGAAGTAGGTGGCCTTACAAACGAGCTGTAGCCGTCCCTGTGTTCGGCTATGGTAATACGAACCAGTGTTTAGCTACATATGACTAGGAACGTGCAAAATTCGCAATATTTTTTAGCTTCAGACTATACTTCAAGACGTTGTATGTTATCTTGTCTCCTTCCATCGGCGGGGGCCACGGTGGCTTAGCGATTAGCACGCTCGCCTCCCACCAAGGCGAACCGGGCTCAATACCCGGCCGGGTTATCCCGGATTTTCGCAATTGGGAATCGTGCCGGACGATGCCGTTGGTCGGCGGGCCTTTCTCGGGGATCTACCGTTTCCCCCGCCCTTTCATTCCGGCGCCGCTCCATCTTCACTTCAACCACCCTCATCGGCTCTCAAGCCCTCGCTGTTAAGAGCCGCCCTCATCTCTTCACTCACTCACTCACTCACTCCTTCCATTAGCCAACAACTTGCGTAGGACATCCCGTCAACGCTTTCAGCCAGTAGTTACGGCTGAACGCCTGAATAACCAATGTGCAGTGGAGAGATCACACATGTTGACGGCGCTGTATAGTTGCCAATAGCGATGGAAACCACAATTTCGCGGAAAGATTTCCGCACATGCTAGATTTAAATACCCTACGGGCATATAAGCTGTTATATTTTGATTATTGGACGCGTATTTTTGACAGAAGATATTTTCTTACTTGACTGGGCAATCAGAAGTAGGCTACTCTGATGGTGTACATCTCCTGTGTTTCGCTGGCAGACGCGTAAAACGTATATCGAATCACAAAAGTGTATTCGTGCTAAGGTGTCATGAAATCCAACTAGTCATAAAACCTTTTCGCTTAAATCGTGTGCCCCTATCAATAGCTGAAAAATTCGCGAGTTCAGTGAGATCCAGGCTATACTATATAGTCTCATGTACAAATAAACCGATGTCAACTGTGCCTTGGTTGCCTGCTGTTACAGAGGAAGGTGACGATTGGGCCAGCCTTCTCCAGGAGGTGTCAAGTACGAACCAATGGCTAAAGTTATGTAAACACACGTGTTTTGAATTCCAGCTTGTCCCAGAATGAATCCGCGAATTCTCCAGGTCTCTACTCTAATAGCCAATGCAAAGACGAAATGTTTTCCTGTAAATACAAAAAAAAGTGAAGTCTGGCATGGTGACAAATAATAACGAGAATTTCGCACGTCTTTACGTACGACTTACACACGGTAAATGTCACTGGAAATTGAGACTCGCGATTCCGCAAGTTTTGCAGGCTTCTGGCAGTGGCGAGTCATGCGCGCCCAAGCGAGATAAAAACCCCAGACCTTTCACGAAGGCAGAAGCCAGTCGCCAGATGGCCACTAGACTAGACGGGAAAGTGATCTCAAGAGGGCCTTCTAATAAGTGAAATGATCAGCAGCGTGTTCGCCTTCTATGCATTCTAAACCTCAGTGGCTTGAAAGCTGGACAGCAACGGATCATCTCTTTGTCGAATGGTTTCCCTGTATTCTTATCAATGTTGTTTCAACCTTTTACGTCGTTTTTCTGCTATAGCTCATACTGCAGAGGTAAAGTTCGAAAAATTTGCTTCTTGATTCCTGCCTTATAATTAATAACGAAATTAGTTTATAAATCCGAGGTCCTTAAATGTGAGTTTGAATCTACACTCTAAAAAAAATTTTGTAATTTTTGCTGAGAAAATTCTTTGTAATTTTACAAATGCTTGTAATAGTACAAAGATTTTCCTTGTAATACTACTCGTTTGTAAAACTACAAGGTCCGCGATTGTAACAGACCTTAGAAAATGTTTGTACTATACTGCGCCGTATCCACAAGCTTCAGCAAAATGGATGACACTCAACAACGTAAAACCGTATAAAGCTGTTTGTGCAAAAACTATTGGTGCAGAAAGAAGTGTATTGCAAGTTTGAATTACATAAGACACTTAAAACAACTCAAATAATCATAATAAAACGACAATTTCAATCAAACGTGACCGTATTATTCAATATTTAGTAGCGTTTCCTAGCTACACAAAACTCTAATCGACTCTTAATACCCCGTTGTTAAGAGGCGTCCAAATCTCTTAACTCAACAACTGAAATTTATATATAAAAAAACCTATTCATCTTAACTGAATAACTCAAATATTATTTCGTATGTTCTTGTGCGTATATTTACAATATCAGGTGTTGCTATCGTAATATAAGTTGGTCTTGTGGATAAAGATGCGGGCTACAAATAGAAGGGGCGTGTGTTCTAAACCCCGTTCCTGAGAGGTATAATTTTCTTTTATGAATTATATTTTAAATATTTTTTTTTAGTTGTTCTCTGTTACTGATTCATTACATTTATTTTTTAGAAGCAAAAATAAAAGTAATTTTATTTACACTTCTTAATAATGTCAGTTGTAATACAAGGTTACCATTTGTAATATTACAAGAAATTTCTCGCAGCTTTTACAAGAGAACTCTTTGTAGTTTTACAAAGGATTTTCTTGGTAACTGGATTTCCAAGGATTTTTCTTGTAAAAGTACAAATAATTTTTTAGAGTGTACCAGTCAATAATGTGCCGGAACAGGCTTCAATAATTTATTTAGAAATAGATTTTGTGTTCATATAAAATCAACACTGTGCATTTAAAAAACGTATTACATGTGTATGTTCACTTCGGTTGGGGTACAGTAAACACGCCGCTGTATTGGCTGACAGCCTGTCAATAATGAACACTATACGGTACCTACAGTAGGCATGTTGTGTGTGGTGGGAATAGATAGGATGATGATTAGAGGGGTAATAGACAGATCAACAGGACACGGTGTTAGTCCAGTGGTGGCTATGAAAGACTCACATTTAGCTTGTTTTCGTTCCCAGGGATGGATTAACCATAAAGCACTATAAGCACGTGCTTTAGGGCATCAAGTAAAATGAGAACACAGCAGAAACGTTACATTGCTGGACATATTATGGACTGTATGGTGCGAAATTTCAACCGGTGCAGATGAAATAGGTTCCACAAAAGTCGACCCTTTATCTCTAAGCATAGAAGCAGACATGTTACGCAAGATAAGGTTTGAGGCTCTGATAAAAAGACTTACCAATTGGAGATAATTTTTCAAATATCAATAAAATGGAAGGATAAAAAATAAACTTTTTTTCTACCACAGGGTGCATTTTGTTGCGTTTGTAAAAATGCTATTTTAATGATCGTTTTATTGATTAAAGGCTGTTACGATGAAGTGAGCACTTTCTAAATCAACCTTAGAAAAAAGTCACTGCTCCTACCAGCGTATATTTTAACGGGCGCCTTGAGTGACATGCGTCCAGTTAAGTTGGTAACGATGAATGGGAAAGTAGTTCCGTATCTTAACGTCGAATAAAAAAGTGCCAGGTAAACGTTTCTGCTAACTTAAATTATTTCTTTCGCTTTCCGTTTTTTTTTAATGCGTTGAAGTGCAAAAGTGAGAAGATTATTTGTAAAACAGTTACTTTTCTAACAATTTAAGAGTTTCACTTGACCGATTCATGAGTAAAGTGATGACGCCCATGACAATGTTAATCTTACATAAGGCAGCGGCAGAATACACAACGTACATACAAGTAGATCTTAAGCAGGGCTTTCAAAAGTGCTCATTTTATCGTGAATAGACCATACATTTTAAATTGTGTGCAGTCTAAGGGGGCACCAAACTCGTAAGAGCTTAGAGCTTCTGAAGGTCTGGATCCGGCCTTTCGTTTACATCCCTCGGAGTGTTGATACGTATGATGTGAATGCGCAATGCAAGCCCCTCTGTGATTGGAGCGCACTTTCGCCCAGCATGCTGTGGGAGAGGTCGGAGTGGCCGCCTGGTTGAAGGAATTTCGCACGCCTGAGGCCTAAAAGCGTGGGAGCACTAGGGGTGACCGAGACACGCGCATCGACTCTCTCATCGCCTCTACGCGCAAATCACTGAACTAGCGCGCAGTCTTGCCGTCGATAACGGGCCTCTACAAGACTTTCAGCAAAGACCCTACCATTTTATGACGTAATAATGAAAAAATAAAGTTTTGATGCACGTCCCTATTCCGTTTTTAATGTTTTGTACCAGAATGTTCATACCTAAGAATGACCGTGAAAACACCCGTTTGGGCCATTTTCACTACCGCAGAAACATGCTTCAGAGAGAAATGGAGGAACTGGAAAAAGTATATAGACGCGTAACGTTTATTAAATGCTATTCATAAGCAGACCTTAGTCAGGCACGTTGGACGGTTTTTTAATAAAACTTTTTCTGCAGGAGCTCTGCACGCCGTTCGACGGCCACCCTAAAAAACCAGAAGAATTCCTATCAGGTTGAATAATAATATACTTGAACATAGATATTCTTTAATATTGGATGGTTTCAACTGCTACGCGTCTTTGGTGCCCGCCCGCGAATCACTGAAGTTCAGTGCCGCAGTAAGCTAATTCTCATCGGCCCAGTCAAACACCACAGTGTCTTCGACCAAGGCACGCGATCAGCAACGTCAGGAAACTGCATGTGTGCAAGTAGGACATTCAAGTTTAGGTTCTGTGGAATGCTTTTCGCGAAAATCGGGCAGCCTTACTAATGGGAGTATGGCACAAGTGCCAATATCTGTGTTTGATTTTAATTTCATGGCAATGGTAAGATGTATAGATAATTGGCGGATTCATTTTGGCTCAAGCTAGAATCCAAAAACTCGTTTGTTCGCGTAACTACTGCAATTGGTTCACGCGTTATTTATCGCTTCCCGAAGAAGCCTGGACCAATAAGAAACACGCAAAAGACATAAGCCCAACCATCGCCGTCCGCTGTTATTAATTGCATATGTGTGCAATCAGTATAGCCTACAGGTCATTCAATTCGCTAATTTTTCCGGTTTCTAGGTATAGGCTGTTCGCGGTAAACTGATAACTTTTGAAAGCCCTGCTTAAGATCTACTTGTATGCGCACTGTGTATTCTTCCACCATCTGTACGTACAATGTCATGGGCTTCACACCACTTTATTCATGCGTCGCTCACGTAAACTTTTGATCAAATATGTTTACCAAGCGCTTTTACTTTAACGTTAAAACGATGGTCTACTTCCCCTTCGTCGTTTCCGACTTCACTCGGCGCATGCCAGTCAGCGTGCCATTTTAAAATATGCGCAAGGCAGGGGCAGTGACATTTTTCAAAGGTTGGTTTCAGAAGTGCTCACTTTACCGTGAACAGCCTATGCATAGGGCCACTTTTGAATTTTCAGGCGTCTTATCTGCCTACCCGCGAATCACGGACGGTGAGTGTGGGAGAAACTTATTTCTGATTGGCTCACTCGTATAACAGACTGTCTTCACACAGATACAAGTGCCCAGTACCCAAATGAAGACTGCAAGTGTGCACATAGAATATTGGAAGTCTAGCCCTCCTATTAATCTTTTCGCGGAAAAAAAAACTTGTAGCCCTAACTATGCATGAGTATAAGAATTATTGTGTCAGCAGGATAAGACTACACAGACATTTACATACTCGGGCCATTATTCTTGACTTGGTGACAAGTTTCTTTTTTGTTCATCTTGACAGGACCCGCGGTGGCGCTGTGGCTAGGGCGCTCGCCTCCCATCAAGGCGAGCCGGGTTCGATTCCCTGCGGGGTCGCACATGGGGATTGTGCTGGACGATGCCGATGATCTAAGGGTTTTCTCGGCGATCTCCCGTCTCCCCGCGTCCTTGCATTCCGGCACTGCCTCGTACTCACCTCCATTCACCCTCATCGGCTGTCAAGATCCCGATGTTAATGTCGTTCAAATCTCTCTACTCTATTTTTTTATTCGTTTTGGTTGTACGTGATGCAGTCACATGTCTTCCTGTTTATTACTGGCTGAAGAGTCGCCTTGGGTATTTTAAAACAGCTGTGGTCCAGTCACGGAGTGAACACACGAGCATACGTTCTTGAAGTTTAACTTGTCACCGAAACAGTTAACTGAATTCACAGACCTCTTTCAAATCTCGTAATTGAATCGAGACTCTGAAATTAGCGGGACTTTATTCCTTTTCCGGAGCAAAAAAGTAAGAGAGAAAGAAAATAAACTATACGATACACGTTTTAGAGAAAAAAAGTTATTGTGAAATAAAATAGCTGCAAATAAGAAAGAAATGGTTACTAAGGAACAAACTCAGATCTATCCCCTTCTGCCTTTCCATCACGACTTAACCTTTCACCAGCCGGACAACAAATACTTCATCTAGAGAATATACCCTTGCTGCTCTGGTCTTTTGTGGTCAAAATTACACACGTTGCAATAAAATTAATTAACCTGAAAAGGAACTGTCAAGCTAATATACATACAGCTTCAATAAAGAATAATGGAAAAAATTTCCTTTTTAGGTTATATTTTGTTGCTATAATGGTCCTGTTCCCCAAATTTAAACTCTGCTGTCACCGATAAAATGTGCAAATAGGCTTCAACTTCATATTTTTGTGGTAAATATAAGCAACTGATGTAACACACATAGGCCTAAATAGCACGGCTACTTCATAAGCTGAAAGGATACGCAAGTAAAATAACAACCTTGGCTCTACTTTTCTGTCGAAAAGCTGCGTTCGTAGCCGAGATAAAATATACCTGAATGATAAGTAATGTTCTACCCAATCCAGTTTTTGGAAAGTTTTTTTTCACTCGCGCATAATAATTTATGATGTAGAAAATATTATCGCTAGCATCGACCACGAAATATAACATGTATTTTGTTTACATCATTTGTAAACATTTGAGTAATATATGGCTTAATTTAAGGTAATTATCAGCCATTTTATTTCTCAGTATAATCACATGTTGACACAAGCACCTAAAAGTGGACACATATTCCACGTTGAGTATTTTTTTAAATGTCTTCAAACCGGAACACGTGCAGAGGTGAGTATGCGACGCGTGTTGTTCTTAGTTTTATTTAATAACTCCGTAATTACGGAGACGTTGCCAGTTCAGATCTGACCTGATGAATTATTTATCAATGTTCCGAGATGACTGGCTATCTCTCTGTCTCTCTCCTCCTCTCTCTGTCTCTCTCCTCTCCGTATTGGCGCCTTGTGCGCACCCCCTCCGTCTCAAGGTCGCGTGGAGTTCTCCGATATTGTGGCCCCGCCTTTGGGACGCCACATTCCACCCGCGCGCTCTAGCGTGTGAGCGAACCTGCTGGTTCCTGCGCCAAGGGCGCGGTGGCCGCGGACCGGCCACGCCAGTGTTTTCTCTTGGCAAATGAACCAGTAGGTTAGCCTTCACGTCGCGTCCATTGGCCGGACCCACTTGCCCACCGCCCCCGCCTCGCTGAGAGAGACAGCTCGCGATAAGCGTGGCTTCGGAGTGCGAAATAGCCAGAGACACGGAGGCGATAACTGCAACCACCTTCTTCGAATAACACCCAAACGCGCCGCACCGTAAGAATGTCTCGCCATATTAGTAGAGACGTTACTTAATTACAGAATAAATAAGTACACGGAGGCAAAATTACACTTCGGTTACTTTTATGTGGATGTACTCATTCTCTGATTAGCTTTGCGAAGCTTCGGAAATGGACCTTGTGGCTTATTAACTACTGCATGTTACGAAAAGTTCCCCATTGGCTCGGCTGCCAGCTGGCGAGTGTGTCACCAGTCCTCCAAACACTCGAGCAGAGGACACTTGTCCATTGGCTACCGTCATAGGTAGAACTTATCCTGTTCCAACAGAACACACGGAGTGAAGCTACCAGAGCGCTGAATGTTTCTTATTGGTCCTCGGTTTTGCAAGGCGTGTCGGATGAGTTAAGGTTCAATGACACACGCGAAACTATCATATACTTGTGTGCCATGTACCCTGGTAATAAATTACAACGGGAAATGATAGGGTTTCTACCTCAAAGTAATTAAGAATACAGAGGCGAATCAGTCTCCTATTCTGCAAACTCCAGCCGTACACATCAGCAAAATGGCGTCACAGACCAGAAATATATCGGAACGCCGTTCGCCAATCAGAGCTTGGTAACCTGATTGCCACCTGGCAGTCTGGCCAACAGATAACCTTACGCATAATGAAGTAGCCATTCAGACCCGAGGCCCATTCCCAGAACCTCACGCAGCTAATCAGAGAACGGGTACGCCCACATCAGAGGAACCTTCAGACCTTTTCTTCTCTGTGTGGTTATATATTCTCTGGTCTCTACACATTAGCATTTTTTGACAGACATTTCCCCGAAAAGAGTCCCACGGATGTTAGACTTCAATAATCGTATTCCATCACTAGAGACCCGACAAATTCGCGGGTCCATTTCTAGACAAGTTGGAATTAACACACGTGTACGTTCTTGTTACGTTTGTAATTGGTCGACGTGTATCTTAACACCTCCTGGAGATAAATAAGTCAATTATAAACATGCATTAAATTGTGCGCTCAACCACCGCCTTTAATACCACAACAATCAACCAATAGACAGTTGATATCTGTATGAGAGTATCTAAGACTGTGAAGTATAGTCTACAGGCCATTTAACTCGCGAATTTCTCGGGTCTTTAGCCATCACCTGAAGTTTTCTTTTGGTTATTGATATAGATCCGGACATTCCTCCCATTGATTTGGCAACAAGTTAGACTTCACACACCCTTGTGTAGTCGAGCCTCAGTTAGTTCTTCGTTGACTCCCAATTTTTTTCGCCCCAGACAAGGTAGCACGCGATTTGGTCCTCTTTTTTTTTCGTGTGCCTGGAATTTGTTCAGGGCGTGCCTTCCAAGCTACAATCCAATAAAAAAGTAATATCAAATGCACATGCATTCGAAGTCTAACATGCACTCAAATGAATCTGCGAGATTCTCGGGTCTCTAGCACGTTTTTATGATAAGACAGTTCGATAGTTAACTTGACCAACCAGAATCAGGTTACTCCGATTCTGAACTTCCGTGATTAGCAGGCAGGCTCCTAAAAGGCATAGCATATGATATATCCGAGAGCGAAAGTGTATCTTAGCTGAAGCTTTCGAAGTAAAACTCCACTGAGAGAAAATCTAACAAAATATTTGTTTGTATAGGGCCAAATATATATTTAGTTGCCCTAATAAAATATATTGTTGAGCAAACAAAATTTGAAAAGCAAAAAAATTAGTTTTGTTCGTCTAACAAAATATCTGTTTTGTATAAACAAAATCTCTGTGTTGGGCCAAAAAAGAAAATTAAACTGTCAACTAAATATTTTATTGGATCAATTGTATATAATTATTTGGCCACTCATTTGACTGCCTTGGTTCGAAAATACAGCTCAAAAGCTTGTTTGTATTTATCGAGACAGTTAGGATAGTAATCATATTTGTTAGATCATCTAATGATGCTTAACAATTGCATAAACACATTAATAAAACAATGCAACAAGAAACTGACAAGTAAAGCTGTAAAACGTTGCCCAATATTTGGAGTATATCTATATAAAAATTATCGTCCTCAGTTGTCACATAAGCTGAGATTACTAAGGCATAGCGCTCGGACGCAGGTGATCTAGATTCGAAACTCGGTCGAACTTGTAAAAATGTTTTATATCGGCCAAAACTGTTTAATGTACGTGTAGCCAAACAAATCTTCAGTTGCACCAACCAAATCTTACAGTTTGGGGCAACCAAATGAGAACAACAAAAATAATTTGGTTTCAGCAGCAAAATATCTCATTGCCCCTATACAAACTAATAATTTGTTTGCGCCAAACAAATCTTGTTTGATTCGACGAAACCTCTTTCTCAGTGTAGACAGGAACTCTTTTCGCTGAAATAGGGTGTTCCAATTGATATCAGGGACACCCGGTTTTCAGGAAAAGAATGCCTTTCTAGTTGTATTTCAATATACTTACGGCTCTCATTTACCTGGAACCTTTTTTCCTCGTTTGAGGTCATGAAGCGCGGGAGCTATAAGGGCGACGTGTAACAAGTGCCCATCGCCTCTAAGCGCAAGGCTCTGAACTGGCGTGCAGTGTTTTAGCCACACTGCGTGTGCCTATGGGACTTTCAGCGGTGACCCTATTATTTTATTGGTGGAAAGTCTGTAGGAAGGTTCAATGCAGGGTCCTTGAATAGATTTGTATGCATCTGAGGCGTACATCTTGATATAAAACGCTTGGAAAAAAAAAAAAAACAGTTTTTAGCAGTTTTGGAGTACTCTGAAATGGTGTTTCTAACGTGCTTGACGTTTCGTGGAAAAATATCGTTACATGTGAAGACACCTTAGGGACGTATCTGAGTTCGTGAGGGATGAAGGTCTTAATAAAAAAATAAAAAGTAAATTTGATTTCTAAATTATTCACTCTGTTATTAATCTACATAATTAATTAGCTGTCTCCGCTTTTAACTTTTTTTATTTAACAGCGGGTGTATTATTTAATGTCTTATTTCCACTCTAATTAACGTCCTTCATTGTCTCTGTTGGTAACAGTCAATTAACACATACACATTATCAATACCTGTTCACTCTATCTGTTGCCATAATTTATAAAGTCTTTCACTAACGCATTTAGCCCAACAGACCAGTCTGCCAGCCGCACACTCCACTTCGTGATACCCAGAGTTGCAGACTTCCCTTCCACTGGTCTACTGGTTTTTCCCGTTGCTGGTCTTCTATCGCTCGAAACTCAGCTACTCATTTATTCGTCAACTCCAACGCAACGCAACTCCCGCAGGCCTGCCGTAAATTTATAGGGCTTCCGTGACCATCTCGAAGGTTCAACACACCCGAGTTACGCTCAGAGAACGAGGTCAGTAGTCCAGAGCATTCTTCAGATATCGGCCGAAAACAATACGACCAGAGTCAGCAGAATGCGCCGCTACAGAGTTTATCTTGTCGGCCCGGCTCTGTGTAACTGACATGCCACTGTGCTCGCCTACCGCTATCACAGCGATTGTCTGTCGCTCTCTTCGCTCGCCCGCTCGGCGCAGACCAGAAACACGCAATAATATGTATTTCAAACTCTGCAAAGAAGTTAAAGCACCAGGTAGACGGGGGCCTTAAACTCATCCACTTTCGCGATTTGAATGTTTCAGCTGCTGGGCGTCTAGGGTGCCTGATCGCGAATCGCAGACGTTCCGTACCGCGAAGTAACTAAATTCTCATTGGCCCAGACAAACATCGCGCCATCTTCGAAGGCACGCGGCCTATAGCGTCAGGGAGACTGCAGGTGTGCAATTAGGACATTGGCAAGTAGAACATTAGCAGGGCGTTAGAAAAGTGTGAAGTGACAGTGAATGGATCGTAGCAAAAAAATTTCCATATAACTCTTTGGGAAAAAAAAAAAAAAAAAAAAAAGTGCAGTGTACTCGTGTGCGGTCTCTCTTTTACTTCGCTACTCTGAGCTGCCTTGTTTTCCGTGTGATGCTTGTTATTACCTTATTTGTAGCTCACACCCGCCAGGCGAGTAGTGTCTGCGTGTTGTCGCCAACTCCAAGGCACTCGTCTACATAAAACAAGTAATTATGATGTTCATGGTGCGTACGCAGAATCCTGCCGGTTTTGTTCAAGGCATTCCGCTTGGCCATCAGTAAAGGCTGTTCACGGCAGGGTTGGCGAAATGCCACCGTTTTCCAGTAAATTACGTGCCACTGGCAAAAACTTGATTTCTACCAGAAAATACTGTTTTTTACCGGAAAATGTGTAACAAAATTAGACTGCTTGTTAAAGTTATTGTTGCATGAAAATGTAATTTCACTTATTAATACTAATTGAATAAATCAGTGTGTCTTTGTATATTCTTATATTTGTTAGACATATACAGAATTGTGTTTGTAATTGATAAATAAACCTTTTGAGAATGTAATTATATGAGAATTATTCCCGTAAGTACTCGTGAAATGAGAAGCGTGACGATTCCCGTTTTTAGTTAGGAAATTTAATGTTTATGATTCCAAGTGGCCACACTAGATAATGGAGTACAATAGAATAAAAAAGAAGCTTTGCTTACAGACACATATTCTAAAATATTGTAATAGTGCTACATAAGATCGAAAATCGCTATAATAAAAAAAGAGCCCATGCTTGAGACATGATTTTAACCCGTTCGGCCAAGCATTAATTTTTAAGCTGAAGTGTTGCAATAGTGTGATATTATGGTTCGTTCTGTACTTGAGTCGAGTACACTTCCTGCAATCAGTGAACAACTTGCTGCATGCTCAAAGACATTACAATCAGCCATTCAAAGAAAAAAAAATTGCTTGAAACTTTCACATATAAGATTATCCGACAGGAATCTTTCTCAAGGAATTGGGTACCAACTCCTAGCTACGTACGATACTGGCCATAAATATACTTATTTTGCCACATGTCCACGATTGTGGACACGGTGAATGAACGGATTAAAATATTAGACACCGTGGTTATTATAAAGTTTTTTTTAAATAAAATTTAAATGTACTATATAAACTGCTTCAAAATCCAGTGATTTCAGGCAAAGTTTCCCACCAAGGGGAAAATACTGGCAAGAACTAAGCAAGTCCGGGACAGTTTTAACCTGCAATTTACCAGTACTTTCCACACAGTGGGTAAAAACTGTACCAACCCTGGATCACGGTAATGTGAGCACTTTTGAAATCAACCTTTTAAAAATGTCACTCGCCATACCCGCATATATTTGAACGTGCACGCAGTGACTGGCATGCGCCCAGTTAAGTTGGTAACGATGAAGGGAAAGTAGTTCCGTGTCTTGACGTTGAATTAAAAGTGTTAGGTTAAACATACATTCGTGAATAACTGCATTTTTTTTTTTTTAGTTTTACTTTCTGTTTATTAATGTATCTATATGAGTGTAATAATTACCAGATTTGTAGAATGTTAATTTTTTTAATGATCTCATAAGTTTCAATATACCGACACATGAATAAAGTGACTAGATCCATGCCAATGTTAGTTTCGCATATGGCGGAATAGTACACAACGTGCATACAAGTAGATCTTAAGCAGGGGTTTCAAAAGTGCTCAGTTTACCGTGAACAGCTTATATACATTTTTATACCTGTTCCGCAAGTTTTGTGCACTCTTCTATGTAATAGGTCGAAAATATATTTCGAGATATTACACAGACCACACGCCAACACGTTTATCCTGTTACTTTCAAACATTACATTTCCATACGTATTTTTTCTTTATAGAAATACCTCTCCTTTCCAGGAATTGTATCCGTTGAGAACTGAAAAATTCGCGAGCTCAGTGACCTGCAGACTAGACTGTGCAGTCGTATGCACATATAAGTCGATGTCAACTGTGCATTGGTTGTCTGCTGTCACGGTGGAAGGCGACGATTGGGCCTGCGTTTTCCGAGAGGTGTCGAACACTGTGTGGACCAATAGCTAAAGTTAAACACACGCGTTTTGAATTCTAACATGTCCCAAAATGAAGCCGCGAATGCGTCGGGTCTCTATTTATCAGTTGTTTTCATCCTGGGAAATTTTCAATGAATCCACTGTAAACTTAACGGCTTAACTGAGCCGATAATTACGACTACAAATTCATGTCTAGGGCCACGTATTTTCGGGAAAAGATTTCACGCGGTAGCTAGATTTCAATATCCTATATGCACACTTGCAGTCTTCATTTGGCTATTGGCCTCTTCTCTTTGTGTGAAGAGAGTCTAGTTACATGAGTGAGCCAGTCAGAATTAAGTTTATCCCACACTGACCAATTCAAATGATCCATTCACGAAAGAGGTTCTGAACTGAAGTGCTTTGGAACACAACTTTCCTGAAATCTTTTCGCGAAAAACAGGTGGCCCTAGTCTTGTCCCATTTGTTGTGTGTTCACCCACTTTATTTATCAGCTGGGATAAACGGGAAGGTAGCTCGCCGTTCTGACGTGGGGATCTACGAGGCGCGTGTACGTAAAGAAATGTAATTAAGATAATATCTAGGGATCTAAAAAATCCTGGAGCGGAGCGTACAGTTCAGGTTTTCTACTCACAGTTACATAAGTTGAAGAGTTTACTTTAGTTAAAATATGTAGACTTGTATTATTTTTTTCCCTAAGTTCGTGGTTTTATATATAAAACACGTGTTAAACGTTCAGATTTTGTGTAATAACCGCCTTGTAGTCATGTCCAAGCCAATGACACCCCTGATCAATCATTAGATACGTGCGAAATTCGCGTTATTATTTCAAGACAGACTAGACTTTTAACACTTGTGCTTTTGTTCTGCGTTTGCCATTGAACTACCGTTTTCCCAGTCTCTCCCCGGGTACCTCTGGACCAATAGGAAATACCTAAAGAGAATTTGACCCAATCGCGTACAATCAAGTCAAAATGGATTATGGGTTCTCGCTGCTGCAGAAGCCAATAAAGAAACGAGGCGATTCGAATACGTATAGAACTGTGGATTATAGCGCGATACGAGGAAATAACGCGAATTTTGCATGCCCCTATAACACGGAATTCATGTCTTGTTATTTTATTGAATCGGAATCCTCTTCGTCGTAACTGAAACCATGCGCAGACGCAGTGTTCTGAAAGGTCACGGGTTGGGGGGGGGGGGGGGAATTAGGTATTTGAGGCGGTAAACCGCAGATGTTTTTTGTTTGTGAAGACTCAATTGCTGACCTTACTCCATCCGATAATGACTACAGAGAGACCGATGGTGAAAGTGGCCTTTCCTTCTTGGAAGAATAACAAAGTGTCAGTAATCACCAAGCCAAAATACAAATGTTTTGCTTTTTTTTTTTTTCCTTACGTGCGCCTCTGGCTGAAAAGTTCTCGCAACTAAAATCGTCGAACCTGACCTTAAGGCTCCCGCCTATCTAGATTTTTTTTTTCCGCGTGTGAGGCCGAGCAGCGCGGGAGCTATAATCATGACAACGCCACACACATCAAGTGCGTCATCGCCTCTAAGCGCATGGCTCTGAACTGACGTGCAGTGTTCTAGTCGCACTGCGTGTATCTATGGGACTTGCTAACGGCGACTCTATTATTTTACTGACGGAAAGTCTGTATGGAGGTTCAGTTCAGAACCCTTGAGTAGTTTCGCATGTATCTAGTACAACACCTGTTTCGTACATTTTGGAGCACTCTGAAATAGCGTTTCTAAAATGCGTGACGTCTTGAAATCACTCGACCAACAGGCCGCGTATGAAGTGAGTGTACTTTTCGTAGACCAGCACACTGGACGCTCGTTCAATAGTTTCGTCGGAAACGAGAACCTCAAAACACTTCGCAACGCTGTTCTTGTTGAATATTAGCCTCACCGCCTGGGGGTGTATGCAGTCGTCGCCCGTAATGTAGGGGTGTATAGGGATTTGCATATATGCCCCTGGTGGCAAAAAACTAGCTGGCATGTAGGGGTAGTGAAATCTCGCGAAAAGATTTCAAGACGAGATTTATTTTAAAACATTGTAGGGTCGTTTACCATCTTGATTGGTCGAATCACGTTTTGAAACGTGTTACCTGACTACACACGAATCACGTAAGAACCATACAGATGTTACCTAATTCTAACTGGCCCGGTCAAATATTATAACGAATTCTCAGGTGGACAGCACCCAACAGCAATATATAAACTGCTGCCGGGTGTTTATAGTGTTGAAGTCTATCATGTACTCACATTTTTTTTCGCGAAAAATTACTGGCTCTAGGCACAGAATATATCTAGGGACATCCGAATATCGCGAAAAAAATTTCCGCACATGCTAGACATTAATACGCTACGGGCGTAAAAACAGTTCACTCCGTTTGTTATTGGCTGAGTGTCTTTGTGAGAAGATATTTTCTTACTTAATTGGCCAATCAGAATTAGGTAACCCCAATACTGTACGTCTGTGATTGGCGGGCATACGCCTAAGACGCGTGTTACCTAGTTCATCCAATCGGGAAAGTGGATTTGATCTAAAGTGTTATGAAATACAACTGGTCGTGAAATATTTTCGCGATATTCGGGTGTCCCTAGAAGTACATAGACGAACTGGCTCGATCACCTGCACAGGGGCGGGGTGATGATGTGTTTCTTCTAATAGGTAGATATCCCTGATTTCCACGGAAATATTTCCTGTCAAGTTATATTCCAGAACGCTAGACCCTACACTTTCACGATGTTATGGTTTTGCAGCACATTCGTCGTTCAGTTTTATTGTTAGTGCCATATTTGCAAACACAACAATAATACTTGTTCGCCTGCATTGCAAAGTAGAAAATAAAATTGCCTTATTATAACGGTATTTTCCAATGTTTCTTTTGAGGAAATTTTAGAACGTTAAAAAGTTGCCTGTAAAGGTTAACAGTTGTCAGAAAGAAAGGGGGCTGAAAGAAAGAAAATAATAATGCTTTGGTGCAGCAGTATCGCGAAGGAGAGAGTGGGGGTGGAAATGCAGTAATGTTTATATTTATCATTAATTATTATAATACCCTTCGAAGAGTTCTGAAAGTTTCGTGGATGCATTTAAAGCATTTTTTTTTTCGCTAACATGCCATTGAAAAACATGCCGTTAAAAATTGCTGCTGCCTAAACTTTACTTAGCGTTCGAAAAATTGCAACGTGTTGACGAGACATCTGCCATTGCAGGAAGGCCGCAAGCTGGCTAGCGTCCACAGGTGCCAGAGTTGCGTACTTTTGCCAGAGAAAGTCTTTTCATCGCCATACGAAAATCATGAGAAAAAAAATCACTACACTGCAGTCGTAATTATTTCAAACTAATTTTGGGGCCACGGTGGCTGAGCGATTATCACGCTCGCCTCTCACCAAGGCGAACCGGGCTCGATCCCCGGCCGGGTCACCGGATTTTCGCAAGTGGGAATCGTGCCGGACGATGCCGCTGGTCCGCGGGTCTTCTCGGGGATCTCCCGTTTCCCCCGCTCCTTCATTCCGGCGCCGGTCCATCTTCACTTCAATCACCCTCATCAGCTCTCAAGACCTCGCTGTTAAGATCCGCCTAAATCTCTTCGCTCACTCAGATTAATTTTAACAAAAATATATTAAATTTTTGATTTCCTAGCTTGAAATATTATTTACTATTGTTCGCTACATTTCCTTACCTTCTCACATATAAATATAACCGTCAGAAATTGAAACAATTGAAAAACTAAAGGCAAGAAAAAAGTACGTGTAAAATATTTTAACAATGTGCTCGCTAGACTTACTTACAGCCACACGTTCCTCTAAAGCTGTTTGGATGTATACTTTAAGTACTTTACCAGTGCAGAGATTCCCAACACTTAGCATACAATGGCGCCAAACCACACCGCTATTCCTGCAAGAGATAGCCCACGCGACTACCTATAAATAGGGACAGGTGTTTTCCGCGAAACTATTTATGGCCATTCTAGACTTCATTATCCTATTGCCACAACCACTACTTCATTTGGTTATTAGTCGGAACAACCGCATTTCGCGAAAAGATCTCACGACAATTTGCACTTCATAACACGCTAGCTCTGATCCGCCTTCGTGATTGGACGATCTAGGTGTTATACGTCTTAGGTGTCTGCCTGCGGATTACAGTCGTACACTATCGGGGTAACCTACTTCTGATTGGCCCGTCAAGTAATAAAATGTCTTCTCACGTAGACAGGGGACCAATAGGAAAAGGAAAACTGCTGGTAGGCCGTAGGGTACTGAAATATAGCTGCTCGGAAATATTTTCTCGAAATTGGGGTGTCCCTAGTTATTGGCCGCGCATCTACGTGAGAAGACGTGTTCTTATTTTCTTATTAGACTGGGCCAATCAGAATGAAGTACCCCGATACTGAACGTCCATGATTCGCGGGTACACACTTGTTGCCAGTGGCATTTAAAATCACTCAACCACGAAAGTGCATATGAACAAAAGTATTTTGGAGTACAACTGGTCTTGAAATCTTTTCGCGAAAAACACCTGTCCCTATCTGTAAAGAGATAACCACACACACACACTGAAACATGTAATATGCGTCTCAAGATATTCCCATGTTCTCCAAAGTGCATCATAACTAGGAAAATTTCGCGAGTCCAATGGCCTGTAGGCTAGATTCCACAATCCTTTGTACATTCGAACCTCGAATGCTTGTCGATTAGCTGCTGCACCAGTGTCATATCACACCTGGCAGTAAGGGATTCGCTTCTTGTTCCTTTGCAAGTCTGCTATTGGCTCATAGTCGTCTAGGACGTGCATAATATACTCTGATCCAATAGCAAAGGAGACTTTGGTGTGCATGCGTTTTGAAATCTATCTTGACCTGACGGAAATTAATTCGCGAAATTTTCCTATCCCTAATCATAACATCCGGGGAAAGTAACATACTGCAAGACACAAAAGTGCGATGATTAAGAAAGAAAATATTATCTTCAGCCTTCCTTCGAATCACTAGATTTGCCACCAGATATTTTTTTTCACAGAAACGCCAGACCATCTTTTGGAATCCCCATACCTGGTGAGGAAATCAGCAAGCTGGTAAAAGCGGTAGACAGCTGCCCGCTGCCCGATATAATTCGCGACCTCGTCTGGTCCGCAGACAGACTTCACGAAATCCTTTCTGTGTGCTGTATGACAGAGTTGGCGTCCTTGGCAGCTGCCGTTTTCCGGATCGCGCACAGCACCCCCCCCCCCCCGCCCGCACCAGTAACCGGGCGTTTTTCGTGGGCTTCAGCGTCCTCCAAAACTCACCCGAATGAAATACGATCTCGCGCTGTTAAAACCTGCACGTTTTTTTTTTCTTTTTGAGAGCGCGACCTACCGTCCAATTATGTAACATTTATTTCATTGTGTAGAAAGAGACTAATGGGTTGACCCGTTCTGTCACTGTATCCACGATCGTGGACACGTTGCAATGAATTATACTTATATCCAGACTGTACACACCAAGGCATCAGTGCCGAACACACTTGAGAGTCTACCTTGTGGATAATCTGATTTTTGGAATTTTCTGTACCTTTTTGACATGAATAGTTTATGTCCGTATCATTGAGCAAGCAGCACATTGTTCATTGGCTGCGAGAAAAATGCTGAACACAAGTACAGCTAATACCAAAAAAATTACGTAATTGCAACTCTTTGATGGTTTAACGTTTCATGTCCATCATAAAAAAATGGTTCTATGTTGCACAGGAAGATTGTATAGACCCGTACTGTACTCGTGCGAGGCTCAGTGCCCAATGATCTTCACGTTGGGTAAATGATTTCGAAACAATGCTACTGCTCTGCGTTATGATTGGTTCATGTCATTAATCACCGGACACAAAGCCTGCATCTTATTGGTTGTGTTAGAGTAACAAATTCTTCACGACCTTAAGTACTGCACTCATCAAAAAACGTATAATCTCCATTATTAGAAATTATAAATTAATGTGGGAATGAAAGGGTTAATGATGAAATGAAAGGGTTAACCCGTTCGTTCATACATTAATTTCTGAGTCAAAGTGTTGCAATTACGCAGTTTTCTGGTATGCGCTGTACTTGTGTTCAGTATTTTTCTAGCAGCCAATGGACAATGTGCTGCTTGCTCAATGATTGGATGGACATTAACTATTCATGTCTGAGAGATGTAGAAAATTCCACAAATCAGATTAGCCACAAGGTAGAGCCATTACCTGTGGCGCAGTCGGTTGGCGCGCCATCGATCTTGGGTGCGGGAGGTTCTGGGTTCGAATCCCGTGTAAGGCAATGTTGTTAACTTAAGTTAGGTTATACGTTAGTCTGTAAGCCGTCCCCTGCTAAGCCTTCAAGCATATAACCGGGGGACGTTAAAAAGCCCAATACAATTACAATTACAAAGTAGACTCTCAGTGCACCATTCATTTGCATCGTGGGCACACTGACTTAACGGGTTAAAGTGTTTCGACATACAACTACAAAGGAACTCTTTTCGCGAAAATAGGGTGTCGCTATTCATCTCCTTTCGGCGATGCGCAAGAGAATCAGAGAGTCGCGTTGGCTCGCGACCCGGGGTTCTTCTTCGCACTGGGGTACATAGGAGAGTATTATAGTTGGCATTTTTCTGCTACCATTTTCTGAAACGTATTGGCTTTCGAGACTTAGTCAAGCCGAGACCAGAACAGCTCTCACAGTTCGCTGCTGCTTGTGGTCCTGCTGCTGTCGCTCCGGAGATGGCGGATGTCGTGCCCACTGAAACGGAAGAAGTTTCTTTTACTACCATAAGTACGTAGTTCTAAATTCCAAAATACCCTTACGTTGCTACCTGGCGGGCACATTTGGAGCTCACCCGGCGAGGTTTGCGCAACAGGACAAAGAACTCCCACTTTCTTGTCGCCGACTTCGCATGCGTGTCCTTGTGTCTCGTTTTGGCTCCATTCGTGTCTGTCGGCCGGCTTGTCCTGTCTTAGTGCGCGGGTACACGCGACAGCAGACTGGTCACGGAGACCTTGTTTCTGGTCTAGCCGATCACCAACCTTGTGCCAAATGTCGCTGCTGTCTTCGGCATACTCCCTCTCCCCCTCTCTATTCCTCCCACTATCTGTCTCACCCCGGCACACAGAACTGAAGACTACGAGGTCAGTACGAAGTTATTATATACATTCAAGACTCGGTGGTAGTGAGTCCTCTTTACCCGCCTCTACATGGAAACTAGGTATGTTTGTTTCTGTATTCACGCGTGATATGATCCTATTGGTCTACGCTGCACTGAACAGCAGTCACTACTTGTCTGATGCCAGTCAATACAATGTCGCATTTACAGTGCCTCAATCAACCTTTCTTTCCTACGTAACATAATACACACCTCAATGCGCACATTCAAGTATAGACTATTCACGGTAAAGTGAGCAATTTCTAAAGCCCTCTTATATGGAGTAAGAGTTAATAACTATATTTTATTGTAAAGACGTTCACGTTTGAGTCCAGTGAAATATACATACTGTGTCTATTACTCACATAGCAATATCTACTTTAAAACGAACTGGTAGGATAGAAAAATGGCTGATAGGAAAAAGTAACTAGGCCCTCAAAAGTGCTCACTTTACCGTGAACAGCCTATAACGAAATGCAGTATATGAAAACGAAATGACGTGGCGATTCCTGTACCCATTCTCTGATTCGCTGCGCAAGGCTCTGGAGTCCACCTTGTGTCAGGTTGGCTCGTCTGTGATGAAAAATAAAAGGTTCCCTATTGGCTGGTCTGCAGTCTGACACAAGTTACTAAGCGCTGATTCGCGAACGGCATTATGACATGTTGGTGGGCGAGTTACGGCATGTGCGGCTGGAGTTAGTGGAATAAGCGGCTATGTCACGTCTGTATTCGTATGTACTTTGTGGTGCCAATGTATAACAATTAAAAACACGCCCCAGCCAATAACACACCTGCAAGGGAACAAAAAGTTAAGAAATGGTGCTTCATTCATGCGGCAGCATCCAGTGAACGAATGTGGTTCGAGTGTGCCTGTGGAATCTAGCATGCGGGTCCGAGAATTCGCGAAATTTCCGTATCTACAGTTTAGAGTTGAAAATCATGACATCAGCGTCTTAACCCTAATCACTGACACCAGTCAGTATGAGAGCTACTATATCTATTGACGACAGCCCAACGTGTCTTCTGTTCTGTGCCTCTATGTTGTATGTCCAAAATAATGTTTTATTTGTTATCTATCGTGTGTTTCGTTTTTAAAATTGAATTTTTACATGACGATTAATAGCCCAGAGTAAATTCTTGCAACACATATCAGAGTTACAAAACAAGGTGTGCTTTTCAGAAAAAAAATCTTTCACAACTTGTAGCTGGTACAGTTTAAGGGAACTGGTTATTTACACTGGATTGCAAGTTACTCTAATTTAACCGTTTAGATAATCATATACTTTCATGTTTTCAATAATTGTTACAGTCCTTAAATTATTACTTAATCACGCTGTTCGCAAAATAAATTTTTCCCCTCCCTAGTCAGAACGAATTTATTTGGAATGTATTCATCCTCTAACTTCATATTCTGTATAATGCCTTCAGTGGTTTCTGACACAAACTGCAAAACTATGCACCTTTATTTTCAATTATTCTCGTCTCTACTTCCTACTCGTGGTTTGAAGCTCTGTCTTTTTAATATTTATCAATGTTTTCTTTGTGTGTTTTCCACTAATACGGTTATTTTGTACTAATTGCTAATAAGTTAACAACTTAATTTCTTCGTACTGAATGTTATGCAAATATCTCTGATTATCTGATAACCCGTTATTTTAAACGAACATCCAATATTTTAAAAACGAGTTTTCGTAATGGAACCAATCCATATTGGGCAACTAGAAGCTGCCCAGATTAGGAAACACTGCTGAGTTTACAGATCGTTTACAGAACGAAATCTATTGGTACTACTTTAACGTATTTTTAGAGACCTGAAGAATTCGCGGATTCATTTTGGGACGAGCTATAATTCAAAACACGTGTGTTTATATAACTTTATCCATTGGTCCACACGATGTTTGACACAATGTGGAGAACGCTGTCCTAATCGCCGCCTTCTACTGTCACAGCAGACAACCAATGCTCAGTTAATATCGGCACATTTGTACATAAGACTGTAGAGTCTAGCCTTCAGGTTATTGAACTAGCGAATTTATCATGTCTCTACATATTTTGTGTAGTCTGTTCGCTGTCTCTTCACGCTTTTCGAATGAAACCTTTGAAAAATCATCCCATGTGTGACGTGCCTGGTTGTTTACTTGTCATGTATCTCAACCGTTGTATACTTCTTTTAACATATAAGTACCGTAAGCGGGGGTGACTTTGGTCATGGGTGGGGGGGGGGGGGTGACTCTGTGATACAGGATTTTTCACTGTTATTTACATTACATTTACTTCAATTTAAAATAAGAAATTTGTAATGTTCAGTGGTTCGATTGGTACCACTGAATAAATAAAACATCCTACTGAAATAGAGGGACATATAAATGTTTTTTTTTGTCACAAAGTGACCCGCTTACGGTAACTTATTTTTAGTTAAACTAAATTTTTACCTATAAAATATCTATAAATTATAATACTTTATTTAGTCTACAATTAATACGAAAAAAAAAGAAAAAAATACGTGTTGGTAATCTCCTAGTAACAAAATAGATCTCACGTAAAATACTATTAAGCTGGGTGCGCACGAATCCTCTGTCTGATTGGTCTCTGCGGTGTAATTTTGTAGAAGTGGTTAAGCTTTTGTTTGCATGAGGCGGAGGAATAGTCTGAAAGTAGATATTTAGCAGAGCTTCAGAAAAGTTGGAAGTAATCAGTAAAGGGCTGTATTGAGTGATATATGCACGTTATGGGGTTGTACTCATCAGACTGATATCTTCCGAAATTAACAGAATTACTTTCTCACAGACACACATGTTTAGGGGAACCTGTTTTTCGCGAAAAAGATTTAAGGACAAGTTGCCTTCCAAAGCACTTTAGTTGAGAAACACTTTCGTGATTGGATCATTCAAACTGTAACGCATTTTATCTGTCTGCCCGCGAATCATGGACGGTCAGTGATCGGAGGAACTTATTTTTGATTGGCTCTCTCATATAACAGACTGTTTTCAGGTAAAGACAAGTGGCCAGTAGTCGAATGAAGACTGAAAGGGTGCACATAGGATACTGAAGTCTAGCCTCCGCGTAAATCTTTCCGCGACAATCAGGTGGCCTACACATGTTACGTTAAATGGTGTTTTTTTATATGCACACGAAAGTATACCAGCATTTAATCATGTAAGCAATTAACATTATCATCAAGGGCGCTTCCTAGGGCGGTACCAACCGGCCGAAGCGAAAAATTTTACTTGTTAAGAGTGGGTTGGACCCCCGAGTTTTTTGTGAAATAGTGGTTTGCGCGAATACGCGTATTTCGGCAAATAAATGTTCTGCAAATAAGACTTTATGCCAGAAAGGATTTAAAAAAATTACCTATGCCTTAATTTTTTTACTTTTGTCATATTAAGTATAGGCCTATTCTATAAGAAAAAAATGGTCAAATATCGCATTTTTAAAGCTTTCCTATGCAGTTTCTTTAAGCGGTAAGAGAAAAGTACAAAGATATGGGCGTAGTTTGATTTGTCGTCTTTCATTGCGTGTAATAAAGTTCCACTGTTGCAGATCTAATGTGCACAGTACAGCGTCACGACTGAAACACTGCACGCCTTGCGCGTAGGAGCGATGAGGCGCTAGAAGTGCGTGTCAATGTCGTCCGTATCGCACCATCGCTTCTTGACCTTGGACCTCTCAGCTACCTAACACAATATAGCTTACAAACAAAAACACTTTGCGCCCTTCGAAAAGAAGAACCATGATTCAAGAGAGTAAGTAGGGGTGAATAAATAAGAATTTGTAGTTTTGTGGGGTCTATAAATGTTCATTTACCAGCAATTTTCGGATTTTTTAAAATTTTGCAAAAAAAAAAAATTGTATAAATGTGAGCAGAGCAAAGATGGGCATTTTTTTAAAGGTGATATCGTGTGAGATGGCCGAGACACGCCTAAAATCACTTAACATGTAAATCCCAACCACAGAACAGGTAAGTATTCAGAAGCAAATTGGCGTGGTGTAGGCGAAGCTCGATCGCTCATTGGCCGCTCAAGTGTCTCCAAGAGCTGATTGGTGAACGATGTCCCGCCACGTTGTTGGCCGGTGAGCCCATTTTGCTGGCGTGTGTGTGGCTGGACTTAGCAGTAGGTAAAGGCTGTCCACGATCAAGTGAGCACTTCTGAAATTAACCTTAGGAAAAAAGTCACTGCACCTGCCTGCATGTATTTTTATGGGTGCACCGAGTGACACTCGTGCAGTAAAGTTGGTAACGATGGATGGAAAATTATTTCCATATCTTAAACGTCGAATAAAAGTGTTAGGTCCATTTGTGATAACTTAAATTAGTTCTTTCACTTTATACTTTTTCCAATGCATGGAAGTGTAAAAATTAGCAGATTTGTAAAATATTTACTTTCTTAATAATTTCACCGTTTCTCTGACCGACGCATGAATAAAGTGATCAAGGCCCATGGCAATGTTAATTCTACGTAAGGCGGAAGAAATCACAATGTGTATACAAGTAGATCTTAAGCAGGGCTTTCAAAAGTGCTCATTTTACCATGAGCAGTCTATACCTGTTTTAACATCATACTGTGCTCATCATTTCTCGCCACCTCTAAGTAGCCCATACCCGCCTGCTAGTCGAGTCCATATGCAAGTACTTCCAATAATTTTTCTTTCAGGTACATCGTCGTTGTCGTTTTATTTAATAAGCTGTTCTCCTTTTAATCTGGAACTATTAAAAACTGGAGTTATTTACGGCACAACTTTAAAGAGTTTTTTTTTGCCTACTTTCCGAACGAAAGTAAGGCGTAAGTCTTTCTTTCCTGTGTGTGCGTTTATGTGTCTCTTTGCGTGTGTGTCCAGGCCCTTTCCTCCCCCCGCCCCCGCCACATAATTCAATTGTTTAACGCGTTAACGGAATTTCACCTAACTCGGTACCCGTACAGTACTGAGTAAGGGCATCTGACTTTTATAGCTTCCAACCACGCCAGGCATTTACTTTCAAAATGGCGACCATTTTAACATTTAGGGTGAAATTTCTTATCTCGGAAACCATTTAACCGATTTTAACCAAAATTTGTATGCTAACAGCACAAGTTATACGCTTTAAATTCAGAGGTGAGTAGTGTATTGTTGGTCCTTCATCTTTCAATAAAACGCCACTTGAAAAAGTAAAGTTTTTGTTATATATCAAAAATTACTCAACCTATTTCCTCCAAATCTGGCACTATGTAATACTATTATTGGCCAAGTAAATATCAGTAATTGAACTTAATTACAAGCTTATTTTCAAAATAGCGGCTATACAAATATTTAAAGTTTTTTGGTATTACTACCATACCGTTTGACTAATTTCAACCAAATTTTGCACACTGACAGTATATACTATAAGAATAATAAAAGCCAAACAGCAACCACTTTTGTACGCCATTTTGAAATATAAGGCCACATGAAAAAATAAAGCTTTCATATTATATCTGGAAAACTAATGAGCCATTTTTCTTCGAATTGTGCAGGTAAGTAATACTATGGTAGTCTAAGTAAATGTAGGTAAATTAACTTTAGTAGGCTCTTATTTTCAAAATGGCTGCCATACAAATATTTTATGTTTATTTGGAATAACTGCTATACCATTGGACCAATTCCAACCAAATTTTGTATGCTGACGGTATCTATTACACGCATTAAATAAGCCAAAAAACTAAACTTTTGTCCTCCATTTTGTAAGATAGTGATACATGAATAAATAAAGTCTTTGTGTAATTTCTCAGGAAACACTTGACACATTCGTACCAAATTTAGCAATCAAGTAGTAGTGCCACGGTTCATATGTACAAATATGTTTCAAGTGTGTCAAGACACTTGTTTTCAAAATGGCGGCAATAAAGCTATTTTAGTTTTGTATGTTATATCGTTGAAACCATGTAATAAAGTTCAAAGAAACTTTGTATTATGGCTGTATACTCCAACAATTAAATGTGTACAGACAAAAATCTCTTGTCCGCTATTTTATAAAATAGTATCACGTGGCAAATTGAAATTTTGTTATCTCCGAAAAAACAGCTGATTTCAACCAAATCTGGCAAACAATTAACACTTTGGCAGGCTATGCAAACTGATATATTTTGAGTGGGTCCGACATACCGATATATTTTCAATATGGTGCCATATAAACATTTTAGCTCAGGATTTTTTATCTACGGAACTACAAAACAAGTGTCAACTTAACTTTGTATGCTGACAGTATCAGTTGTATCGATCAAAATCGTCTATGTAAAGATTAATTTCTCCGCCGTTTTGTAAGATAGTCCCAAATAAAATATTACAGTTTTTGGGCCGTATCTCGAGAAACAATTAACCGATTTCTTTCAAATTTGGCGAATTTCTGTGGTAGGCTATATTAATTTATATATTTTAAGTATGTAAATATATTATTTTCTGAATGGTGCCCATACAACATATTAAAATTTAACTTTTTATGATTTATCTATGACAATAACAGAATGTGCAAATGAATAAACTTTCTCCCTCCATTTATGAAGATCGTCACATGATCAATGGAGGTTTTATACCATATCTCGATGACCAATCAACCGATATGCATACAGAGATCCTCCTTTGTAGGGATTTTTTTTGCGAAGTAGTGCCAGGTGAGTAGACTGAACATTTTGCTATATTTGCGGCTATATAAATATGTTCATATGTTTGGAATATCTAACAGTTTAACACTTTCAGTCAAACATTTTATACTGACATTATCTATTACAAACATAGTGTATAAATCATTTTATAAAAGCAATTTTGTAAGATAGCCCCATAAAAAAAAAGTTTTTATGCTATATCTCGGAGACCAATTGACCGATTTCCATCAAATTTTTCACGCAAGTAGCGTTATGGCAGGCCATGTAAGCTTATGGGTAGAGATAATGGAAAATCGCTAGAATTTCTTGAGCTAACATAATTTCGATAACGCTCTAGCTAGCTTGTTCTTTTATTATTGCATAAACAAGGTTTTAATTCGGCTAAGTTGTTTGCAGACCAATCACGAACGTTCTGCCCTATAGTATCAGATTCCTCATTGGTCCAGTGAAGTGGGTTATTTGCTCCATACCTCCATGACAGCCAATAAGGAAGAAAACTGACGGATATATGTACATTACGCTGAATCCTAGCGAACAGTCGTCTTTTCCCTCGATAAACCACCATCTCTACTTGTGTGTTTTAGTGGCTCAGACGCTTATTTTCAAAATGATGGCCGAGTAAATATTTGATGTTAGTGAACCTTATCATTCAAAACATCAGACTAATTACATCCGAAGTTGATACGCCGAATCCTACCTCCGTGATGCAGTTGATTGCAAGCTAGCTTAATTTTACGAGTTTTTCTGAATTGTAACCCCGGGTAAGTCACTCGTGTATTTTAATTGTCTTTGTACTGTTTCACATGTTATTGGTTTCATCTCCAATGGCATCGCTGTCGATGAGACGTCAACGCCTACCTACCATCTAAACTAATATTTATTTGCACCCTAGTAGAGGAAAGCAGGTTCATTAGATATCAGTAGGGCTACCTGTTTTTTTTTGCGAAAATATATACGCGGAGGCTAGACTTCAATAGCCCATGTACACACTTGCAGCCTTCTTTTGGCTATTGGCCACGTGTCTTTCTGTGGGGAGAGAATGTTTCTCCGATGCTGACCGTCCGTCAGCATCGGAGAAACATCCCGGGCAAGAAAACATCCCGGGCAAACAGACACGACGCGTACCGATTCGAATGACACAATCACGAAAGTGGTTTCGAACACAACTTGTCCTGAAATATTTCCGCGAAAAACAGGTAGTCGTAGTTATCAGTAGATACATGCAAGATTCGCGTTATTTTGTGGCATTAGTTGAATTTCACGGTACTATATATATACAGGAGCCGGCATCATTTCTCCATTGGCTGCTTCACAGATGTGAAGCCATGCCTATGGGTAGTGAAATTTCGCGAGAAAAGCTTTCAAGACAAGTTATATTTCAAAATACCATAGGGTCATTTACCTGTTCTGATTGGCTGAATCGCTTTTTGACACGTGTTAACTGTCTGCACACGAACAACGTAGGGGCCGTGCCGATGCTGCCGAATTGTGAGTGGCCTAGTCAAATATGAAAACGCCTTCTCAAGCAGACAGCAACCAATGGCAATAGACAGATTGCTGTTGGATGCTTATAGCGTTGAAGTCTATCCTGTACTAATATTTTTTTTTTCTCGCGAAAAATCAGTAGCTCTAGCCACGCCCTTTCTGACTGAACTACACGTGATTGGGGCACACAACTGTGAAGCGTTAATTAATTGGCGCAGAATTACCCAGGGCATGTCAATTAAATAAAGTATAGTCCAATGAAAAACTTTTTGCAAAGGTACATGTGTTTAAAGTTCATCGTGTCTCCAAATAATAACGCGAACTTTGTAGGTCTCTTAGTAGTTATAAGTTCTTGTTATAAGTTCTGATGTAGTAAATTCTGCTCTGTCAGTTTTCGCTGCTCATTCCCTCACCCATCTGTTTACTTTTTTTTTTTACAACTTCTTTTTCAAAAAGTTTGGAATTCCCGTACAAGGTAAGTATACCTCGGGCATTATGAATATTCTTCTCTCGTGTAACCACGTACCTCATCGTCTCTAATGTTCTCCTGGTAGGACAGTGACAATAGGTAGCAGTTCCCCAGCCAGATTTTAAAAAAAAATCTTGATTCCTAATCAAGAAAAATTTTACATCTAACTAATATTCTCGTCCGTAAATTCTATCGGGTTCCACTATTGGATACTAATATTAGGCGGTAGCGTCAGGTATAGGCTGTTCACGATAAAGTGAGCTCTTTTGAAATCAACCTTATAAAAAAGTCGCTGCTCCTACCTGCATATATTTTATCGGGCGCACTGAGTGACATGCGCCCAGTAAAGTTGGTAATGTATGAGTGTATTCTCTTCATCGCATTATATGCACTTTAAACCTTTAAACAGAGCACTGTGATGAATACATGAAAACGAAATGAAAGACGTAATAAGGAATGAATGACTGAATGCTCATGTTACCTCGTAAAATGGTGTTTTGAACGACGAAACACATTTTAGAAAGTATTTTGTAAAGGTTTTATTAGTTTATTAGTTGTTATTTTACTTGATACACGTTGTTTAACACTCATTTTAAACGGGGTTAGACGGCCATGTTATACGCTGTTTAACGTATCCATCAGTCAAAAAACAAACCACCGAAAAACAGTGAAAAAAATGACTGATGAATCAATGGAAAATGTCACTGAATCAACAAGTGAAGGAAATCTGGCATTTTTCACTGGTTCATCGGTGAAATCCACTGAAGTGACTGCTGAATCAGTCAGATACAGTTGACTGATCGAATCAGTGAAATTCTCACTAATTCAAATTTAGAGTGTAGGCAGCGGCGTTAAACATTTCACGCCGCTTGGCGAGTTTGGTCAGTTTCCTGTCTCGTGCGAGTCGAGCTGGCGTTACAACTCTGTATACTCGCCTGTTCTGTGCCAGCGGCCGTCAGCAGGTGTCGACCTCGTGTCGCGGCGCATGCACCATACACGCTGCATGCAAGGCGCCAACTGAAAATAAAGAACGGATTCTGTTCCACATTTATCCGCGCCCAAGGACAGTATGCTGATGCGGAGTGCAAGTCTGAATCGAGTAGCTGCAGTCGCGCTGGAAAAAAAATAAATCTTACGTGTACTCAAGGTCTGCATATTTCAACTGACACTGAAGGGAAATAAGTGCGACTTGTTAACACACACACACACTTCGGTGCGATAACCCTGCTCTACAGACTTGAAGATTGAGGTATCTAGTGCACGATATTAATTTCCATGCACGAGGAATTTCTAGGGACAGTGTTTTTTTCGCGAAAATATTTACCACCATGCTAGAATTCAATATCCTACGTCCACGACCACAACTTCTCTTTGGTTATTGGCCGCGTGTCTACGTGAGGAGACATGTTCTCATTCGACTGGACCAATCGTGATAAAGTACTCCGATACTGAACGTCCAATGATTCGCGGGCAGATACTTGAGGCACGTGGCATTTAAAATCATCCACCCACGAAAGTGCATATAAACAAAAGCGTTTTGGAGTTAAACTGGTCTTGAGAAATATTTTCGCGAAAAACACCTCTCCCTAAGAATTTCTAACAGCTGATCAGGTACAGCGAGAAAACCAAATCTTGTAAACTTTCTATGTAAACGTTTTCATTTATGATTAGAATAGTGATTTTTCCAAAAATATAAACTATTGATTTTACAAGTATCGGTTTTTTCTGTATAAAAGCACATGTGATTCGTATGACAGATTTCTCGCATGTTCCTTTAATGTAATTAAAGGTTTTTTTTTGAGAAAAGGTCATTATTTTAAAACTACTATAATCCCGAGAAAAAAAATAGGGCATATCTCTGTTGCGTGTCCTAGAGACGAATAAGAGATCAACAGCTTTTTTTTTTCCTTCATCCGGATGTTTTGAACCCAGGTTGTCTCTCGAAAGCAATAATTCATATTTTGCAAGATGTCTGCTGGGTCTGAAGAGTCATAAATAACGAAAACGTTCATGAAAGTCCCGAGAATATTATTCATTTTCACCGTTTCGTGGCTCGAAACGTGAACTCGAAATGTGAATTTCCCATTCATCGGTACATGCTCGTTGCAAATGTCGGACTACCGTTTGATCACACATAGAAGCATAACCAACCAGCAAAGATTATGTTAGTGTGGTTAATGAATTAGTTTCAAAGCACAGTAAATAATACCCAATTTTCAAATGCTTGAGTAATTTAATTTCTCTGATTTTTAGTGTATTATTTTTGTCTTTTCTTACCGACAGCTGAACGCCTTTTATATTTTTGAATCCCTGAAGTAATTTATCTCTGTTTCTCAGAACGAGCAAGTCCATTCAGAGTTTCGCAGTGTATTTGTATTCTGGTAAAGCATGCCAAAGAGAAGAAAATTTTACTTCTATAGTCGAGTAGACATCTTGTTTTAGAATAACTATAACACGAAATATTAAAGATGATCAGGTGCGGGTGCGTGTACATAGCGAGAGAACGCATGTTTTAGCACAGACCGGAAAAATTCGCTATTTCAGCGACCTGTTGTACACTAGACTTCACAGGCTTTTGTCTACTCAAGCGGATATCAACTGCTTATACTATTTTAATTAATTTTTTTTTTACATTTGAAAAGCATATTTTAGTATAATATTTTATAATGTTGCAAAATATATACATTTTCTTTCATGTACATTATAAATAACACATTTCTGAAAATTTTTATAGTGTCTGTACTACATTTTTATGAGTTTTTCATGTTTTGTATAGTCGGGTGCAGTGATCCATAGGCAGTTGCTTTATTTCAACCTTAACCCGTTCGTTCACGCATTAGTTTCACAGTCAAAGTGTTGCAATAACGCAATTTTTTTGGTGTAAGCTGTACTTTGTTTAGCATTTTTCTCGTGCTTGCTCAGTGATATGTACATGAATTATTCGTATCAAAGAGGTGTGGAAGATTCCACAAATCAGATTAGCCTGATGACTTGGTGTGTACAGTACTGGCCATAAGTATCATTCATGTGCAACGTGTCCACGATCGTTGGCACAGTGGCTGAACGAGTTCAGCTGTTGCACGCGCCATAATTTATGCTAGATATGCCGTAACTACGGTGTATGTACTACAATTATTTCGCGCGTGCCGTAATTAAGGTACGCATTCCAGGACTGGGGGAACTTGTGACACTGATTCTGTTTGACGGCCCCGCGGGGTGTGAGACACGTGATGGCGTACGGCGAGTGTCCCGATGTAGGCGGCGAACAATACGACGTCAACGACAATGCGCTATTGCGGCTGTAACTTCAGCGAGGCCCGTCACGTTGTGGGCTCGGACGACGGCAATGACAAACATCACATTACACTGCGTGATTCGCATTCCCGCGCGGGTGCAACCCTGCCTGAGCGAATGCCAAGGTCAACATGGGTCTTCCTTGCTCAGGGCGCGGAACAAGAATAATAATCATCGCAATTTTCCTGTCGTGCGCGGAGGATCATAACTAGGGGCACCAGTTTTTTTTTTCGTGAAAAGCTTTACGCGAAGGCTAGACTTCAATAGCCAATGTGCACGCTTGCAGTCTTCATTTGACCATTGGCCGCTTCTCGTTGTGTGAAGACAAGTCTGTTACATGGGTGAGCCAATAGGAATTAATTTTTTCCCGTTACTGGCTGTCCGTGATTTGCGTCCAGACAGATAAGCTGCGTAACAATTCAAATGATCCAGTCACGAAAGTGGTTCTGAACTAAAGGCCATTGGAACACAACTTGCCCTGAAATATTTTCGCGAAAAAACAGGTGCCTCTAATCGTAACACATCGGGCGTGGCACAGGGGAAAGTTCGTGTTTAGAAAGTTTATCGGCATTACCTGGTATGAGATTGGAGCAAAAACACTTGTGGGATAAACACCTTCTAATAGTCGACCGTAGTTGGAGTTCGAGAGAGGCCAGTTTTCCGGGTCCTGGCATACGACGGTTTTTCGCCCGTATGTTTGGCATTGACGTTTTGGTCGTCTTTTTTTCTTAAATTCTTATTGTTTTTAAATGTGTGCACATTTGCCCTGGCCACGTTCTCATGTACCAAAAATATTCTTAATTTAAGTGAAATAATTTTTTTTAAAGCCATGAATCTGTGATTGGGTTTGTAGAATTTAAATTAACATGGGCGGCACCTAACTTACACGTGGTTTTTGACAGTTCTTTTTGCAATACTCGGAAGCAAATGTCGGGACACGAGCGGAACACACAAGTCGCCAGTCTACCTGACCTTCGGGTTGATCATGGTCGTTTGTCGCGGCACAGGAAAATCAAGCGTACAGAAGCGAAGTGGATGACCGTGTCCCAAAATCAAGCTGCACGTACCGGGGAAGTGATGCTGGTACGACATTCACACATGGACGCCCTTAGGATTAACGTGCCAAGACTGCTTCCGTGACGATCTCGCGGATTCATTCTGCGGGAAAGTAGATATACGCTGTTCACGGTAAAACGAGCACTTTTGAAAGCCCAGCTTAAGATCTACCTGTATGCACGTCGTGTATTCTTCCGCCTGATGTAAAATTAACATTGTCACGGGTCTCGCCACTTTATTCATGTATGTTTCAAGTGAAAATGTAAAAATTATTAAAAAATTATATATTTCACAAATTTACTCAATTTTTCATTTCGATGCAATAAAAATAACAGGAAGCGAGATAAATAATTTAATTTACCGCAAATTGTTGCCTAACACTTTTTATCCGACGTTAAGATATGGAACTACTTACCCTCTATCGCTACTAACTTTACTGGGCTCAGGTCGCTCAGTGCGCCCGTTAAAATTATATGCGGCCAGGAGCAGTGACTTTTTTCTAAGGTTGATTTCAAAAGTGCTCACTTAATAAAAAGTGTTAGGTAACCATTTCTGATAACTTAACTTAAAATCTTTCTCTTTCTGTTATTTTTTAATGAATCGTAAAAATGAGCATATTTGTAAATTATTTGCTTTTCTAATAATTTCACGGTTTCACTTGGCCGATGCATGAATAAAGTTATGAGGTCCAGGACAATGTAAATCTTACATAAGGCGGAAGAATGCATAACTTACATGCAAGTAGATCTCAAGCAGGGCTTTCAAAAGTGCTCATTTCACCGTGAATAGCATTTACAATGATGGATATGGGTGACATTTCCAGGTGTTATTGAACGCCAGTAAAAGTGTGCAGGCCTCGAGAGTGTTAATCGCTCCGACCTCCGGCTCCGCGGGACTCGGACACGGAGACACCCGGGTGGCCAAGGCGAGCGCTGTGTCTCAGCGGGGAGTGGCACGCGCTAATAAAGCCCCGCCCACCACTCCACCAGCGCGTCTCTGCGATCTGCGCAAGGCGCGACCGACCGACATTTGTCACATCCCCGCAAGGCGAGGTTGTGACACACGCCACTCCGAAACTGTTGGCTTTTCAGCTACTGGAGCCGGCGAGCACTAAGGGCGACATTTACACGCCGTAGCCTCAGCGTGCGAGGTGGGATGTCTCGCGTTGCCACCAGTCTGCAGGCGTTTCTAGTCCTGTTTGTATGCATGAATAAGGGAACGCATTTCACTTCCCGAAACGTAGCATCTTATTACCCGTACAATGTAGTCTATTCGCGGTTTATTTGCACTTTTTAAAAAATTACACGATGCATGGCACCTTCAGTTGTTTCCTAACTACTAGAGACCTCCAAAGTTCGCGTTATTATTTGTCATTTATCTAAATTTCACGATTCTGTATATACTACAGCCGGCATCGTTTCTCCATTGGCTGCTGCATAGATGTGAAGTCACTCCCTTTCTGACTGGACTGCAAGTGATTGGGCTACAAAATTGTGAGGCATTCATTTATTGGCGCTGATTTACCCCAGGGCATGTCAGATAAAGAATGGTCCAATGTCAGAGTTATTACAAAGGTACTTGTGTTTGAAGTTTAACGTGTCCTCAAATAACAACAGGACTTATGCAGGTTCCTAGTGATTACGTTATGTATATCAAGCGTTTTATACTTGTTTAAACGTTAAAGTCCCTAATTTTTGGTTAAATTATTTTTTGTTTACATTTTATCTATAAGTTATATTTCATTTATAATTAATATGGATTAAAACAGTGAGAAAATAGGTTTGTTGGTGACGCCTACTAAGGAATAGTTCATATGCAAAATATTAGTACACTGAGTGCGCACAAATGCGATGCATTGTCCCTTTGGTTTAATTCTCTAGACTCGGTTAAGCTTTGTTTGCATGAGGCGGAGGAATATCGTGGAAACAGAAATTTAGCAGGGATTCAGAAAAGTTGGAAGTGACCGTAGATGGCTAATATCTAGAGACCTGGAAAATTCGCGAGTTGAATTACCTACAGGGCAGACTCTACAGTCGTATGCACAAATATGCCGATATCAACTGCACATTGGTTGTCTGCTGTCACAGTGGAAGGCGACAATTGGACACCGTGCGGACCAATGGCTTAAGTTGTATAAACGCACGTGTTTTGAATTCTAGCTTGTCCCGAAATGAACCCGCGAATTCTTCAGGTCTATAATTATGTATTTTTATGATTATATGTATGTTTTATTTTAAATAAGTTCTCCAACCATCATGCAAGAATTTTCTTTGAACTTTACATTTTTAAAAATTCCATCGTCCATATTAAATAGATCAAACTGAGTGAAGACAGCGCCAATAATAATTTTATCACGCTTGTCTTGAGAAAGGCCATCTTGCACATCCATTACCTACATCTACAACGTAAACATTCCACGAATGCGCGCGGAAGTATCTAAATTCGTCCTATTTTTCTGTCAACTTGGGACACAACTTCGGACAAAAGTTAAGTATTTTGAATGCTTTAGGAGTGGGATGGTCCCCCGCATTTTTTGTGAAGTAGAAATAGTTGTTTGCGCGAATACACGTATCTCGGTAAATAGATGTTTTGCAAATACGACCTTTTGTCAGACTTTTTGCTGTATTAAGTGTAATATTGGAGAAAAAAATTCGTGAAAATGGTCGAATATCGCATTTTTAAAGCTTGCCAATGCAGTTTCCTTAAGCGGCAAGAGAAAAGTACAAAGGTACAGCGTATCTTAATCTGCGGTCTTTCATCGCGTGTTATAAAACCCCACTGTTACAGATCTAATTTGCACAGTACAGCGTCACGACGGAAACACTGCACGCCTTGCGCGTAGGAGCGATGAGGCGCTAGAAGTGCGTGTTAGTGCCGCCCGTATCGCTCCCTCGCTTCTTGACCTTGAACGCGGGGGGTTCCCACGCGGAGTCCATCCCACTCTTATCTCGGGACACAGGTTGACAAAGTGCCGTGACATCAGAGGGTCACCTGCTCCAGTCAGCGTACCCTTGTCCTAAGACACAGGTTGGGACAGCGCAGTTGTAGACAAGCAGGCATCTCGCAACACAGTGCGTGGCGCAGGCCAGCTGTTGGAAGAAGTTTCGAGGACCGACGCGCGGTGTCGCGGGACCGGGGGGGGGGGGGGCAGTGGCCTTGAGGGGGGCGCGGCGTGGGACAACAGCAAATCACATACCTGCGGGTTGCGCGCGCTCCGTGACCACGCTCACTTCCGGATCTCCCGAGACCACACGCCAAACCTTAAAGAGTCCCTGTCACACCGTCAAATTTTCGCCAAAAAAAAATCTTGAATACGTAATACGGCTTGGACTCTGACGGAGTCACTCGGTAAAAGATTGGAAGCCTTTGAGATGTGGTTATGTGGGAGAATGTTAATAGTGCCATGGACAGACCATGTTACAAATGTTGAAATTCTTCGGAGGATGAAAAAGTGCAAAGAAGTATTGACCACGGCGAAAACAAGGAAGCTGCAGTACCTCGGCCATATCATGAGGAACGAAAGCAGATATCAGTTACTGCGTCTATTCTACAAGGAAAGATACCAGGGAAGAGAAGCGCTGGTAGGAGAAAAATCTCCTGGTTGAAAAACCTCAAAACATGGATCTCTAAGACATCTACAGAGTTATTCCGAGCAGTGATTAATAGAGATAGGCCAGCTGGGATGGTTGCCAACTCCCGAAACGGATAGGAACTACAAGAAGAAGAATACGACTATAGGCTGTTCACGATAAAGTGAGCACTTTTGGAAGCCCTGCTTAAGATACTTGTATGCACGTTATGAATTCTTCCACCTTATGCAAAATTAACATTGCCAAGGGGCCTCGTCACTTTATTCATTCATCGGCCAAGTGAAATGTGAAATCATTAGAAAATTAAATATGTTACAAATCTGGTGATTTTTACACTCGGGTGCATTAAAAAAAAAAAACAGAAAGCGAAGAAAAAAAATTAAGTTATCACAAATGGACACCTTACACTTTTTATTCGGCATTAATATATGGAACTACTTTTCATCCATCGTTACCAACTTTACTGGGCACGTGTCACACAGTGCGCCCGTTAAAATATATGCAAGCAGGGCTAGTGACATTTTTCTAAGGTTGATTTCAAAAGTGCTCACTTTATCGTGAACAGCCTTTAAATTGACTACACTTTTTTTTTTTTTTTTTTGCTACAGTTGAAAGGATAAATTAAAATGGGCTTTGAAAGGTTAACTTTCAGCTTTTAATGCATAATTCTCTGTTATCTAATTCCTCACATTGTTTTTTTCCGGAATCGAATTCTAATCGCGTCGTATCTCTACCATACTCGTTGTGAGGGCGGTAAAGTGGCCTTTTTCTTTATCTTTTTGAATAGTTCCCGGCTGGCTTGCGTGAAAGTATAGCGAAGTCTGGTAGAGGTTCGAGTTGGAAGCGGAGGGGGGAATGTTTCGCGCCTTTTTTTTTTTTTTTTTTTTGCTGGACGGTGTGTTTAAGACACCTGCCAGTCGCTCCGTGTGCGGTAGGGAGTGGCGCTTGTTTGGCTGTATTCGTGGAGCTCGTCAATTACAGTACACTTGACAATCAAGCGGGTTAACCTCCGCCATTTTTTAAATTCCTGCTGTCGGACTAACAACCAGCTCGGTGTTGTTATCCTTGATTCGCAGCCGAACCCTCCTCGACTTCCCACCGTCGCCAGGTTACTTACGCACGACTCTCCCCCGCTTTCCGTAACGTAAGTACCATTTGTAATACGGGTGAGCCGTTTAAAAGAGGCTCCGTGGGGCATGTGTGTAACGTAGCGAGGGAATGAGGAAATACAGTCCAGCGTGACAACAAAATACCTAGAGTAGATGCTGGAAGTGGCCGCCATTGACCTCTAAGCACACAGAAAACAAACGTACACATACGTAACGTAACGGAAATTAATCGATATGAATAGCATATAAAGCATGATCTTATATTTTTTTACTATTGCACAAAAGGAGCTCGTGTTTCCAAACGCGTCAATCTTCAGGAAAGATATTTCATTATATAGTTACATAAACATATGAAAACAAAAGACAGCCAATACCAAACATTGCACACATCACACAGCCTAGTAAATAACTCGGGATGAACGAGTAACAAAACGTGCAAGTTTAGAAGGCTGTAATTTCATTCGTTCGTCCGTCAAAAGCTAAAGCTTGCCAAGGTTTAAGGGGAATGGTGCACGGAAAACGTATATTTACATAATTTTTTTTTTGTCACAACTTGTTTCACAGAGAATTTTTCGAAATTTCTGCTCGACAAGGCGTAAATAACAGTTTTGCACACCCTCTTACGTTGTTACGAATTCACTGTTTATTCTCGTAGCACCGATTGAATGTGCTACGGGCATTTTAAAGTACTCACTCTGTACAAACATTATGATCACTTCGCCTTCGCTGTTTCGTCCATCTGAAATACAGGAACGGTTGGCAGCTTGCATATCTCCATGATTGCAGGCGTCGTCAATGAGAAGAAACTTGGAAAATTCACGTTAGTACGTGTGTTCGCGTGGTTTGCTATTCTGCTAGTTTACTGCTATTTCTGCTAGTTGCCGTTCATGTTACCGGAAGCTATTTGTGCTATGCAAAGCAGATATTTCTGCTCTCGCTCGCCAAGGTACAGCAGAAATATCGAAACGAGCAACGTGGGGAAAATTGGCCGCCAAAATTAAATTACAAACATCGAAGTGTCTTGAGAGTGATGATTTGCGAATAGTAATTTGCTTTTACGCAGATTGATGAAGAGAATATGTTTGGGTATCCTGTAAGAAGTTCAGAGGGAAATAAAAATAACTAAGACACATTTATCCTCTTAATAAGTTATCTTGAGTAGCCAAATATTTTAATACACGTAAATTACCCATAGGCAATAATGATTACTAACATTTTTCAAAATAAAATATTGTTTTTTATTTTTGACCTATTATTTTACTGCTGTTCGTCGTTCGTGTCGTCCTGCCGAGTGTATCTGCTGTTTTTCCTGCTACTTTGCTGCTCGTCTCAGATAGTGGAAAAAGCATACCACGCGAACAAACCTAGTATTTCAAGGCAGACTGTATTTTAAAATACTCGTGTTTTTGTACCGCGTTTGTCATTGGACTATAGTTTGTACGGGCTCACCCTGGACGCTTTTGGACCAATAGGAGACCATTAACGAGAAGCTGGCCCAGTCTCGTCCAACCAAGTCAAAAGAGGAAATGTTTACTCACTGCTGCAGAAGCGAATAAACAAGTGGCGTCAACTAGAATATGTATAGGACGATGGATGTTAGCGTGCTGCCAGAAAATAACACGAATTTTGCAGGTCCCTATTAATGAGTTCCGCCAGGTGGCGACTTAATCTTAGCAATTATGGTGGATGTAAAATGTAAAAAAAAAAAAACATAGGCACAAATCATAGGACATAACAGTAGGAAATTGCACAAGACTGAAAACCTTGCGTGAAATTGATTCAAAATTGAACACTTGCGTGTTATTTTTAGCCAGTGAAATTTTGCTACGAGTCTGGGGACAGCTGGCATTTTTGATAATGAAGTTTCGATGTTTTGACCGACTTCACATACGTAATACGGATTACAATAAGAGATTTAGTGTTGTATTGTGTTCAAATTAGACTGCGATTTTAAAAGACTTGTCGAGTTTGATTGTATTTAAGATGTTTGTTTTTGCAATCATAAATATGCGGATACCGTTTAAAAAAATTCTGGAAGATTTGCTGATAAGTGACGCCATTTTGCCTTTTGCCAGTTGTCGGTAATACAGATGAGCTAATTTAGGGTCGGTAATACATATTAACTACTTGAGCGTGGGTAATACAGATGAGCTTCTTGGGTAGCGTGGCTGGAACACAGGAACTCACAACATAAAGCTGGGTCTACAATAAAAAATAAATATGCATTAAGAATTGCGCAGTGACAGCAGTTCTCGTACACGGAACTACGTCTTCTGGATTTACTGTTCACAATACACTGGATAGCTCTTAATTTCAGCAATGAAAACCTTGGCGACAAGCCTGTCTAACATTACGTCGAATAACAAATCATATTTAAAAAGAGCATACGTCAAGGCCGACATTTTCTATAAGATGAGCTAATTTTTGTAAACAAATATCATCGTAAACATGTGCACATACGTATCTTTTTAATATTTTTATACTTACGTTACAGTTAATAATAGTTTCACAGCCGTTAACACTAACTGCTCTGTTCTGATTGGCCGTCGCCTCACAAGATTCACTACTATATATATATATATATATATATATATATATATATATATATATATATATATATATATATATATATATATATATATATATATATCTTAACGCTTAAGGAAATACCAACAACGCTCACGACCTACCAAGTTCCATTGGAAACTAATACATATGATATTACCTTTTAAGTTTTTCTATACGCGTGATAACGTATATTTTAGCGCTGAATGTTTCTAACGTAAACCCATGTTTAGACGTATGAAAATCTCTGGAACCGGAGCAAGCCGGAACGGCCACGAGTCCGAGATGACAATTGCCGGTCGCAGTGTTGCGTCATGTGTTTACCTGTCCTCCCTCTCCCTCCCCCCTCTGAACGAACTTATCATAGCAAGCGGTCACCAAGGTCAGCCTGTGAGCTGGCGTGGCTCGCTCTGGCAGTCTCTCCGAGCAGCATACTACAGTTACGTGCCGTGCGGGTGGCCTGCACCCTGCGTGCATGGGGCAGCGTACGCTAACGCTCCGTTCCTATAGTTAGGGGACCGTTTTTTTTTTCGTGAAGAATTTTACGCGGACGCTAGACTTCAATATACTATTTGCACACTTGCAGTCTTCATTTGACTATTAGCTGTTTATCTTTGTCTAAAGAGCCTGTTACGCGAGTGGGCCAATCAGAATTTAGTTACTCCATTACTGCCTGTTCGTGATTCGCGTGCACGCAGATAAGACGCGTAAGAATTCAAATGATCCAATCGCCGAAGTTGTTCTGTACTAAATTGTTTTGGAGCACATCTTATCTTGAATTCTTTTCGCGTAAAACAGATACCCTTACTTGCAGTATAATAATGGTTACTTCCATAATATTCTGAAGCTTAGTGAAAGTTTTCATTGCTGGCTATTCCTTCGCCTCACGCAAACAAAGTTTTAAAAAAAAAAAGAGAAAATTTCACCAGAGGGATAACGCGCCATATTCGTGCGCACTCAGTGTAATGAAATTTTGCATGTGAAATATTTCTTACTAGCCATTGGCAAAACACTTACTTTCTCTCTGTTTTATTTCGTACGCATTACTAACGAAAAAAAAAAAGATGTTTTAATGTGAACAGAAGTATAAAACGCTTCTGATACATTAAAAAATATTTAGGAAACAACCAAACATGTCATACATGGGGTGATTTTTTTGAAAATTTTTATTCAAAAGGTGTGAAAAAACCACGAATAGATTATAGTAACTTGACCTATAGTAGAGTACCGGTAATATAGCGAGAATAGAGTGCGTAGTGTGTTAGACACGCCCCGGGCGACTTCTGACCTATATCAAACCCGTTAGGAAAGGAAGGACTGAATGAACCCTGTGCTACCTGGCCTGTGGTTTCTGTAGTGTAACAGCAAATGAACATCTTAGTTAGGCTCGAATGCACAAAGTGCTGTGGAGTCCGGCTTGTCGGCCAATGAGCACGCGAAACTTCCGGGTCCCTATGCCTATAAGCAGTTCACGGCAGAGAGAGCACTTTTTAAATCAACATTAGGAAAGAATCGCTATCCGTTAAGTAATCTTCAAGGTCAACCCAAGAATGCGCATTATATCTCATCATAACGTCCACGTCAACACAATGCAGTCTGCTACCGTAGGATCAACACACGGGCTTTTAGGTAACCGACATTATAAATACGTCCTGTTATGTGACATACCTTACAATATGTTTTGTAAACTTTTTTTTTGTAAATTTAATTGCCGGTCACAAGTTATTCCTTTTGGCCATGGGATAAGTGTTGGTATCTTTTTCAAAAATTATGTCTTTTATTAAACATTATAATAAGTCACATAGACACATTGCTTAAGTTATCTCCAAAACAGAAGCAATTTTTATAACGATGTTCACATTTCACTTATTTACCAAGCCTTACTAAAGATCAGCTCCATAACATTGTAAAACGGCGCATACTTGTGACATTGAGGAAACGATACTACTGCGTTCTTATGAAATATCAAAGTTATTTGTGTTTGGCAGTTTCCTGCTATAGGCTGTTCACGGTAAAGTGAGCACTTTGTAAGGCCCTTCTAAATTTTTCCTTTCAACCAATGGCCATCTTCCTGCTGCTTTTTAATATGAAGATTGCAATGTGACCAATAAACACAGTGAATACATTTCACCACCCTCAAATTTTAATGCCCAAGGCTGCAATAAGATATATTTATTAGTGGTTAATGCCTGTTGGGAGGGCCCTCAAAAGTGCTCACTTTACCGTGAATAGCCTATAAAACATTTCTATGCAGCTGACGTCACAGTACGAGTGTCGCTAGGGAGTGGTCTGCCGGATCCACTCTGGTTAATAGTTCGTGCTTCGTGCACCATAGTGTACAGCACTGAGCATATATAAACATCCCTTGCCACAGTTTGTCAGACGCCGTCGAAAAATCTCTCTCTTTCTCTGCGTGTGTTGCTTGGCTTTCTACACGCTCGAAAGCAAGTTTTTTTTTTTTTATATTTATACTAGGGAAACCAAGTTACAACATTGGTGTCCCTAAAATTCCACAGTGTGACACAGAGAAAAGTAGAGTTTGGTTTTTCTCTATGTTTTTTCACGCGTGGAGTTACAGCACTGGCGAGGCCAACGCGATCACACCGCCTCGGCGGAAACGAGTTTCTCCTCGTCTCACGAGACAGCTCGTCCGTGAACAATACCGGGAATGAATTATTCGAGGTGCTTGCTCCACTCTTCCACGATGGCGTACGCAAGAGCTTGGGGCGAACGTAATAGCGCGCATGCGTAGGAACCATTGGTTGTGGCGCGTTCTTCAATGGCATGCATCACGCAAGCGGACACGTACAATTACACGCATGCGGACTTGGATAACGTAAGAAAGCTCGGCAACTCCCAACTATTGCGTGTCCGTGAATCCGTGCAGCCAATAGGAATCGAGTATTTGTATTTTTTTTTTTCGTGGCCACTGTGGTGTACACAGTAACAAGTGCTTCGATTTGCTGTGGCGATTAACATTTTTGTTTTAATAAACAAGTGCACGTGGTTCGGCAGTAATATTTACGTATTTTTAAACACTGTAAAAATATACACAATGAGATGTGTATATTATGAAACCTTTATCAGTAATCTGCAACAGCTGAGTATTTTTGATTTCGTAAGTTGCAAGACCGTGCGTTTATTCGTATTTCAGATTGGTTCAAATTCATCCCGAGTCGTCAGCCTTCTTAATTTTTCCTTTCATCCTATTTCCATCTTCCTGCTGCTTTTTAATATAAACATTGCAATGTGACTAATTAACACAGTGTATACATTTCACCACCCTCAAATTTAATGTCTGATGCTGCAATAAGATATATTTATTAGTGGTTAAAGCCTGTTGGAAGGGCCTTAAAAAGTGTTCCCTTTACCATGAGCAGCCTATAGCTTGCCATCAGATGAATTCGCGAAATTTCCGGGTCTCTTAGTTATCAGTTTACTGTGAACAGTCTATACTTCCGCGTACTAGCGAGGGATCAGATGAGCTAAGTCCCTCATGTAGTGTGTTGTAGTGATGACGGAACTGGGGCGTTGATCTCGTGGCTAGATGACAAGCGATGCCCGCAGCTTCCTTCCGCGCTGGACCGCTTTCCCCAACAGGCAAGCGCCCACTACCCCCCTCCCTTTTTTCCCCCTTGCAAGCGCACAGCTGTACCTCCAGGCGGCGCGGCATTATCTGAAGGACGACTGGCACGCGCCAGTGTTGCCAACCTAGCGTGTTTCCCTCGAGTGTTAAGGTGGGTTTTCAAAACTTACGAATTAAGAATTGTACTTGACCCGATACGCACATGGAAAATGAACAATAAGAAAATTTGCAGTTTGTGATTGAATTAGCAACTGTTAAGTCTAGCCAATCAGAATCGTAGGAGACGAAAGCAATCAAGAAACTGACATAACTTGGAAATATGGACTAAAGTGGAGATTATTTACATATATTTAGTTATTTGAGGTTACTGATTCTGTAAACATTTCGAAAAACCGTGATATCTTATAGAAGGGAAAGCCGATGCCAACATTGAGGATTTACATCGATAAATCTGAAAATGTTAATTAAATGGAATTAAATAACCTCTTCCAAGAAATAAAATACGACCGTGAACAGTTCTTTAAATAAAGAGGATACTGTTTCTTGACAAAAATAGTTACTTTCATACGATCTCACAATATGTCATGAACCTAAATAGAAGATGTAAATGCAGTTTCCCGCCAAAAACAACTGTCACTGTGCTCCGATTGGCTTCTTCGTCTTGACTTATACTTAAGATATAAAATACAACGATCTCTTAAGTCACGCCAAGAACGCACACGACCCGTTATGACCCGCACACGACAGTCATAAACTAATATCTTTGAATACACTGAGTCATATGTTACGGACACGGCGCACTTATTCTGTTAAGTTCAACCCACCTTTAGAGGTGTTCAGTTTGAGAGATTTGGGCTGCTCGTAACGAGGTCCTGAGAGCCGATGGCGGTGAAATGAGGCGAGAATGGAGCAGCGTCGGAATGAAGGGGCGGGTCAAGCATGAGATCTTCTGGTAAAATTCCCACTTGAAAAAAATCCGGGAGTGGCCCGGCCGGGGATTGAACCCGGTTCGCCTTGGTGGGAGGCGAGCAGTCTAACCGCTCAGCCACCGCTACCCCTTAGTGAACAAAGTCATTTGAGATGTCTGGATACTTCGGCTAACCAATTTGTAATTGCACGTTGATTAAATTCAAATTGTTAGAAGTATTTTATTCGTATAAAAGGGACAGTCTTATGAAAGTTAAAGATATAAACAAACACGTTATTCTGTGAGTGTTGACCGTATGACGTAGACAGTCGTGTTGCTTCGGGTTAGGCCAATGTTTGGTGCATGCGCAGAAGAATAATAGATCCACCTCATCTTTAGTCTGCGGTACTCCTCTTGGAGGAGGAATGCAGGATGCTGGTCGCTATTGCTGACGTCAACGACCCGCCCGACAATGGTTCCCCCTCCCCACTCTATTATCCCCTACGGCAGCTCGTTCAAGGTCATGCTGGCCATCCGGGTTCGCTTTTTCTATCTGGGGGGGGGGGGGGGGGAGCAATTGATCCTTTGGCCCGCGCCGGATCCGGTCCGGAGGTACATGAATGCTGCCCTCGATTACCTAGCGTTATTATTTGGTAACGTGTTAAGACTTCAATGCCCTGTGCCTATAGGCTGTTCACGATAAAGTCAGCACTTTAGTAATGAACCTCAGAAAAATGTCACTGCCCCTGCATGCGTATATTTTAACGAACGCACTGAGTGACATTCGCCCAGTAGAGTTGGTAACGATGGATGGGAAGCAATTCTATATCTTAACGTTGAATAAAAAGTGTTAGGCAACCTCTTGTGATAATTTAAATTTTAAATTTATTTGTTTCACTTTCTGTCTTTTTTTTTTTAATGCACAGAAGTTTAAAAATTATCGGATTTGTAAAGTATTTCGTTTTATAATAATTTAACAGTTTAACTTGACCAACACACGAATAAAACGATGAGACCCATGGCAATGTTAATTTTACATAAGACGGAATAATACACGACGCGCATAGAAGTAGATCTTAAACAGGTCTTTCAAAAGTGCTCACTTTACCGTGAACAGCCTATACAAGACATGTATGTACTTTAGTTGTATATATCTATTGCAGTTAGTAACTAGTGGTTTCATTCCAAATAAACTTCTTAAATCTTTTTAAAGCGTATCAAAAACAAATTTCTACGAAGTAGCGTAGCAGTTCCTTTACATCGAGGTGACCCCACTCTCTGATTGGCTCCACGAGGATCTGGGTTCAGACCTTGCGTCTCATTGGCTACTGCATGCTGAGTGCTGGTCCCTCTGAGTGCGATCCCATGCACACGAGTATGACTTTTGCATGGTTTCCTGGCATAGTGTCACGTGCTTGATTGTTTCCTAAATGTGTCACCTATCACAAGAGTTTTATACTCGTGTTAATATAAAAAGTACCTTATATTTGGTTAAACTGAACTTTTACTTATACTGTATATATAAATTATAATATTTCATTTTTATAGTTCATATGAATACAAACAGGGAGAAAATATGTGTTGGTTATGTCTAGTATATGCTATTTACGTCAAAGTGAGCACTTTTGAAAGCCCTATCGTTTGGAATAATAGTCAATAAATATAGTTTATTTTAGTGTTAGACGTTAGCTACGGTTTGCAGTGGAATATACACACTGTATTTATCACTTATATACCAATATTTATTTTAAAACGTCGTTAGCGGATAAAAAATGGCTGAAAGGAAAAAGTAACTAGGTCTTTAAAAAATGCTCACTTTACCGCGAACAGCATTCAAGAAATAGATCTCCTTCAAAATGTTATTACACTGAGTGCACACGAATACGGTGCGTTGTCTCTTTGGTGTGATTTTCTATACGTTTCTAAGTTTTGTTTGCATGAGGCGGAGGAATACCTTGGAAGTAGAACTTGAGCAAGGCTTAAGAAAAGTTGGAAGTGACCGTGAATAGAATTTATATATATATATATATATATATATATATATATATATATATATATATATATATATATATATATATATATATATATATATACTTACAAAGCCCATTTTAGTATGCTGTGATATAATCTTCCAAAACTGCTTCTAGCCTCTAGATTAATCAATTTTATTCTGAGCGTTATGGATGTGACCAATTTTGGACAATGTTTCGCAATCCCATTTAATTACTTTAAAAAAATAATGTCTTTGAATTTGTTTTATTTAAACCAAACATAATGCTGACTTCAGCAATCTTACTTGAAGTAGTTTACGTATAACGCAAACTAATAATGGTAGTAAGTGCAGTTAGTTTACAATATATGTTCAAACTGAGTTACTGCTGTGACATTATTTGTTACGGGCTTGACTATGGGCAAAATAGCTTTTCATCTTTTATTTCTATAAAAATATACAAGACATTTGAGTACTTTATTTGAAGTAGATATTCAAGGCCAATGGCAGTTTAATAGCTAGTGGTTTTACTATAAATAAACTACTTAAATCTTTTTAAAGCCTATCAAAAATACATTTCTACAAAAAGATTAGGAAACCTTACAAAGCACACACTGTATTAAAATTTCAAATATTACGTGACTGTTTCTTAGGTAAAGGCTAAAGAAATCTAAAACAGTAGAACGATTATGGGGAGTCTGGGCCATCGTCGTTTGGTGGCGGAGCTCGGAGCTGTTCATTCTTTGTCATTCCGGTCCCCTGGTGGCCACTTTACCCTAAGAATTCCCCTCTTTTCCCCTCGAAATGTACTACTATTTTCCCTCAAAATCCCCTTTTTCTTCCCTCAAAATTGTCCGTTTCTCTCTCAAAAATGCACCGATCTCCCCATCTGCGAAAACAATCTCCCGAACAGCAATTTTTGATCCATCGGACGGATTTGGGGGGATAGTTTCCGATGGCAGAACAGTGGCGGCCATATTGGATTTTATAGGGATAGGGTATGCCAAATCGATACAAGGTGTCCAGGGTCCGGAATCAGGCCTAACCATCAGTCATCTTGGTTCTGTCAGCCATCTTGTCCGTCATATTGGATTCAGGTGACCTTGAAATTTTACCTAGACCCCAGTTATCTTGAACCAAAAAGAATCCAAAAAATTCCCAAAAATTTATTTTAAAAATTTACGAAAAGTTATTTGAAAATTTTACAAACATTAAAAAAAAATAATTTTAAAAAATATTAAAAACTTAATTTCCGCAGGCCCCCATCCCAAGCTCCGTGTCAAGCAGACGTCTGACCCTCCTTCAATCAATCACATTGTCTTAACATTCCCTTCCCCTACCAGTGTTTCTCATTATAGGCTATTCACGATAAAGTGAGCACTTTTTAAGGCCCTCCCAACAAGCATTAACTTCTAATAAGTATATCTTATTGCACCCTCAGGCAATAAATTTTGATGGTGGTGAAATGTACATACTGTGTTTATTGGTCACATTGCAATGTTTATATTAAAAAAACAGCAGAAAAATGGAAATTGGATGAAAGGAAAGGTTTATAAGGGCCTTAAAAAGTGCTCACTTTACAGTGAACAGCATATAGTTAATTAGTCAGCAGGCCACCACCCATACTTACTCATTCTGACGAATGCTCCCCACCTACTGTATTGGTTTTTTCGTTTGTCATTTGTTTATACATTGCCGGAGGCCGCCATCTTCAATTTAAAATGTTTACTTTTACATCACCTAGGTGGCGCTTGAGTATTAATAATCGATATCGCCACCAGACGAGCTGGCGATTTAGCCACCAGGTAACAGCCATATATGTTTATGTTTTTAAGATATAGTTTGTGCTGTCGGCACCCTCCATATTGGATTCTATTTTAAATGTTTAGGTAGTGCTAATTTCTCGATTATGCAGTCTGCTATCAGCCTTTACCAATGGTGGCATTTATCATTCCTGCAAAGTACGTAAATTGTCATATTTAATTTTTAAATATATTTTTTTATTATAATTCATTAAAAATAATTTTTATATAAAGCGGAGGCCTTTCAAAATAAATAAAGCACAAAAGGTATTTTGAAAACTATTTTTTTTTATTTGGTAATGTCCAAAATGGGAAAAAATACACAGGTTTATTAATTGCAATCTTCTGTGTTCACCGCTCGATGTCCGTATCGTGGACACATGTATTGTAGCGGGCTGGATTATGTCTTGATCTACAAGAAGAACTATCTAGGCCCTAGGGGCGTAATCAGTATTTAAAACAAATGTTTAGTTGCAAAACAGAGGAAAAATTCAAGTAATGAATAATTAGTATTACTATTATTATACTGAATAGTATGGGGCTAACGTATCTCGCACTCTTCCCTCTCGATATGCCTACATTTATTGCGTCGTTTCATCTATCCAACATTTATCAGATGTCCACCTTCCCATACGTTTATCGACCTTATTTCTACTGACAATATAATTTTCATCTGACAAATGTAAAAAAAAACCGCACACCGAAAGTTGCTTAAAATTTTTTCAGATTTGGTTACTTGATTAAGGAACAGGGGCTCTTATACAGCTGTTAACAACCATATCGATCAAAGAACAATCTCGATTGATCAACCCAGGGCGTAAAACCAAACAAACAAAAAAAGGTTCGTTTTGATACCCATATTATACACAAGGGGTGAACAAAGTGCACTCACAAAACTGTGAGTGAGTGAAGAGATTTGGGCTGATTATAACAGCGAGGTCTTGAGAGCCGATGAGGGTGATTGAAGTGAGTATGGAGCGGCGCTGGAATGAAGGGGCGGGGGAAACGGGAGATCCCCTAGAAAGCCCCGCCGACCAACGGCATCTTCCGGCACGATTCCCACTTGCGAAAATCCGTGTGTCCCGGCCGGGGATTGAACCCGGTTCGCCTCGGTGGGAGGCGAGCGTGCTAACCGCCCAGCCACTTCGTGGTGAGCGTCACCGGAATGTGATACCGAGGTTATCAAATCACTGCGTGGGAAATACATCCACGTGTTGTAATAACGGTCGTGTTTACGAAGTGCAGGCTTTCCGTACGCGACTGTTTCTCCTAAACCGACCTGCGTGCACGCCTTTATGATCCTCCGCAAAAAAGCGCAACTTATTTTCCTAATGATGTCAATTTGCCGTAGAGCGCTGCGACACACAATAGCGGCTGACCTTTACGGGCACTTAAATAAAGGCTGGTTATTGCTGCCGCCAGTCAGGTGTGCTTCCGTGTGCGATAACCACAGAGTGCAACCACACACACGACCCCCCCCCCCCCCTTCTGCCAAAAGCCGCAGTTTCTTCCACGTCGTTGTCCAGCCAGCACACGGAGAACAATGATACTCCACCGCCATTTTACATCACTGGGACGCTACTCCCTCAGAGCGGGGGTAGATCGGTCCCTTGTGAGGGACCTTGGCCACCCAGACAGTTCTCAGTTAGCTTGTGGAGGCGAGGAGAAGCTAACCCCCTCCCCCTCCGCAACCATCAAACATATTTTATGCTGCAAAGCTAGCATTCTTGTACAGGATTCCCAGGGTAGCGCCTGGGAGCTGTTTCCATAGCTGAATTTTACTCTCTTGTTCCCTGCCTGTACGGGATAAAAGAGAGTGGTGAAGTTAATTGAATTTATCAGCGCGGAATTTTAAAGTTCAGGACTTGTGAAGTACTGTCACGAGCTCCCTATGAGAGAGCTAGCAACAGTTTGGTATAGAAAGCGGAGGTTAATAGCCAAATGAAGTTAAATTTTCGATATAAGTAGCTTTCCCATGACTGGAGTGGCAAGGGTTTATATAATTAACTTAATTATATGTATATTGAAGTGGTGAATTTAAGTTGCGCGAAAATTTACATCAGTGTAGTTGTTTCAGTAATTACTTCATATCTTATGAGTTATTGTTAAAAACCATTAAATAATCTGATTGGTGTGTGAATGCATGTCTGAATGTACCGTGACGAGCAGCTAAAAGTGAAGTAAAACATGTTAACTCGGGGAAGTCCGAGAGCGATATGGCTGGCGCGATGCTAGCGCCAAATAGTTTTGTTAAACGTGGTCGATTTTTGTCCCGGACCGATCGGAAAATTCCGGCCAGTTTCAGGGCCTTGTTTCTATGAACTCGGGCTTTATAATTGCGCTGAAGGCGTGAATTTATATTTTTAAAGTTGTTTTGAACTATATTCCGTATTGATTATTATTTAGACTTGTAAAATTCGAAAGCAGAGCCATGAAAACACGTCGCGTGAGTGAAGTTAAACAGTAATATAGGCCAGAGGGCTCTGATTGGCCGAGAGAACTTGGTGGGGCGGGGCTTATGAAGTTGCTCGAGAGATGGCAGCATGGTCGTTAATTTACCGTCAACAGCTTTTATTTGACACGGAAAAAATTTAAATAAATTAAAAACGGTTGTAATTAAAGTTATTAAATCGTCTTAAATAAATAATTGGTGCTTGCAAAACTTAAAATGTTCAGTTGTGTACGACTAGAATATATACGCGATTATTTCGCTCGTCATAGTGATTAATATTTATGTAATGTGTTTCAGAGTCGCTCCAGCACAGAGTAGGGGAAATTGGCATATACGGGTCTAGTTGACAGGCTAGGGGGCCGCAAATGACGCCATGGCTTCGAGAAGTAGCCAGGTTCTCTCTTGTTTCTCCGTGATGTTGCGGAGTTTTAGTATGTAGGGGTGGAAATGAGCCATGAGCGAGGCGAAGTCGCATGCTCTAAGGAATTCCATGAGTTCATGGAAATCCTGCATTACGTTTCGCATCTCTCCTGGCGAATTTTGCTGGCGAGGGCGGGACTGAGGTTGTGTATTTGGCATTGCAGGGGTGTCAAGAGTGGGAGCTGGTTTGTGAATAGGCACAGAGAGTGCCTGCGAATACGTTTTGCCGGGCTGTAATGTCCTGACTGTGAACCTGGACGGGGCAGGAGGTTGTTTTGCAGTTTTTGGCGCGATTTTCGTAGCGGCAGCAGTAGTTCTTTTCTGCACCAAGTCCAGAAACTTGGGGCAGGTTTTTGATAGGGCTGTGTGTTCGCCTGCGCAGTTACTGCATGTCGGCTTGGAGTTGGTTTCGTTTTTTTTGCAAGCACTCTCGGGGCGAGGGCCGGCGCAGTGAGGGCATTTTGTCGGCATTGAACAGTGATTTTTGATGTGTCCTAAAGCGAGACAGTTACGGCATTGTGCCACGTCTGTCGGCCGTTTCTGGTATTGTCGGGGATGAACAATTGTCATATTAATTCTCGTGACAGTGAGCAGAGGAGGGAGAGAAGTGTTCTGCGCAGCCGTGACACAGAAACAATTTTGCTGCTCCAACGTGAATTTGGTCGGGTCTGAGTGGTCTGTGATACGTTTTTTAAATTGATAAATGTGCTGGATTGAGTAACCGGCGCATTCCAGGTCTGCCTTGATGTCCGCAATGTCGGTTGTGGGGTGAAGGTCAAAAACTACTTTCTGTGGGAGCTCGGAAGCTTTACAAAAAGTAAAATAATGGATGTAGTTCGCTTCTAGCATTGTGCGAGCAGCTGTGAAAAAATCAAAGTTTTTAGTGAGGGTTTGCGTTCCCTGAGCTGTGGGGAGAAGGGAGAACTAATAGCTCGCAGTTTCTGAACAAGTAAGTTGTATTTAGTGGCGTCAGGAACCACTATTCTGAACTGGTTTTGTTTTTTCTGTCGTGTTTGAGGTGCAGCCGGTTGTGTTTTGTGGGTGGAGATGCTTGAAGAGCCGGGATGGTTAACTGTTGAGGTTTTTTCTGTTACCTCTTTAAACGGGGAAAACCTATTTTGTATAGGAATGGTGTTTGTTTGTGTCTCAGACGACACAGAGTGGAGACGCTTGTTCTCCTGCGTGGTTGTTCTGTCCCCTTTTCTTTTTACAATCTGGAAGTCGGTTTCCATTTCCAATTTTTCATTTCCTACCGCCGGTGTTGTTGGTCGGGAGGAAGTTGGTGTGGTGATTGTTGGCGTCGTCGGAGCCGATAGAGTAGCCAGGAGTAGGTCAATGTGATCTGGGATGCCTTGAGGAAAAATGTCGTAAACAGTTTGGTGATTAGGTCGTCTCTTTGCCAGTTCTAAGAATCGCTTGTTTTCCCGGAGGTACTGCAAGGAGTACGGGCCAGTTCCCGTCATCCACGACGGCTCAGTCGGTTCCCCGCCCGCCGCCATGACCCGGGAGGGAGGTGGGGTAGGGGTAGGCTCTGTGGAGCGACTCTCGATGTGGTGTTGTTTGCAAATTGCGAGAAATTGTTGTTAGAAAAGTACCTAGATCGGTGCTATACACTGTGACCGCTGACCCACTAGGGGCTAGGCTCAAGATGACCTGTTTCCAGGCCGATCACAGTGTACAGGATGTGTGCCGCGAAGCTATTAGTCGTATACAGCCAGAAGAAGCAGAGACTCGCCCTCCTTAGTCGAAGGCGAAGACAACACTGTTGTGAGGATTGCTGAATGATACTCCAACTCGTTTATCGTTCCGTATTTGCTGACGTCAAATACATTGGAGACCAATACCGGAATGCTTGGAAGATTTTTGCGAGAAATTCCAGCGGTGTTGGGTCACCTACAGCCAGCAGAGAGCAGCACCTCTGTTTGATAGTACATTCCAATGATAGGAAAGTCACAACACCAACATGGCGGATATGAGGAAGAAAATTTATTTTCTCCATGGAAAGTTTATTTAACAATGACCAAAAATTAGACGAAGAAAAATAATTCATAACATGTCAAATGTTGAAAACGTGGAAAATATTTTCTAACAAATGATACTTATTATGAATTTTGAAATATTTCTGCAAATGCAATAATAATAACACCTATTACGCTAGGATTCTTTCGCACACTCGCCTATTCTATTTAGGCTGTATAGAACTGTCCTGTACTGGTCTCTAGTATTTGCTAACGTTTTGTATTTTCTTTAGGTTGACTCCCTAGTTGTCACATGGGTCTCATTCAAGGCAGTTGTTTATATTCTAATTTCTAAAAAAAACTATGGAATATTTCGATGCAAATATTTTTCAGAAAAGAAATGAAAGTCGATATTTAGATGTCACTTGATGAATTTCGTTATACTGTATTGTATAGGTAGGGACACCCGAATGTCGGGAGAAGATATCTGCACATACTAGATTTTAATAGCCCACTGGCGTACCAGCAGTTTTCATTCGAGGCTTTGTGAGACGACACGTTCTTACCTATTGACCAATCAGAATTAGGTTGCTCCGATCCTGTACTCAGTGATTCGCGAGCACACACCTTAGGTGCGTAACACCAGATCAGCCAATCAAGAAAGGTGATCTGAGCTAAAGTGTTATGAAGTACAACTGGTCGCGAAATCTTTTCGCGAAATTCGGAAGGCTTATCAGAGGACGGCCAACTTATGACCTAACTAAAAGATACCCATGCCTTGCCTGGGACTCGAACCCAGAGCGTCCTGCACCACAAAACGGCGTCGCACCAACCGATTGTGCCGCAGGAGGCCGACGAATTTCGTTATACAGTATCATAAATGTGATAGTTTGTAAGAAACAGTGAAATATAACGTATCGCCAAATAATCACGCAGATTCTGCAAGTCTCTAATGATAGTAGCATCAGCAGAGAAGCAGTCTTAGTGCTGGAACACGGAGACTAGTCCTGCGCGGCCAGTGTGATCGCTCTACTCCGTCTTCACTCTACCGTTAGAACGGCCCGGACGACTTTCGACCAATAGCGAACCTCCGAGGAAATAAAGGGACGAATCCCTTGCTGCCTGGTTTCGAGTTAAACTGGAGCAACAGCCAGCGAACTACTGACTGATGCTGGAATACACAAGGGGGGGCGGTGGCTGAGCGGTTAGACTGCTCGCCTTTCACCAAGGCAACCACCTTCAATCCCTGGCTGGGTCACTCGCTGATTTTCGCAAGTGGGAATCGTGCCGGACAATGCCGCTGGCCGGTGGGTTTTCTCAGGGATCTCTCGTTTCCCCCCCGCGCCCTGTGTATTCCGGCACTGCTCCATTCTCACCTCACCTGCTCTCAAGACCTTGTTGTTAAGGTCTCGAATGCATTGGAAGACAGAATAGTACGCGAATATGTTTATTAAGTTAACACGAATATAAGCGTAGCTACGTCTTTACGCGGCGTGACGTAAGACGGGCGATGCTACACTGTTAGAAATTTCTGTAGATTTACGGAAACTTTTACGTAGATGTAGAGGTAATTTACGGAAAGGCCCTCCGTAATGACGAATAACGGAAATGAACTCCGTAAATATAAAATACAGAAGCTCTTCTTATTCTTATGGCTTCAATTTTGAGACACGGGCAATGCCGATGGTACCTGAAGCGTATAAAATCCCATCTTCACAATACTACTTCGTGTAAAATAGTAGTATGTGAGTAGTAAACCACCCATGCAGTGCCAATTCGTTGATTATTGTTCAATTCCGCTACAGGACGAAACCTTGCTGTATACACAGTGGAACACACACATAACTAAAATAAAACTATTTTTTTCTTAAACTTGTTTTGTAAACCGCAAATAAAACAAAATAGCAAGTGCTATAGCACGACATGAAACAAAGAGAAGTACGTTTTTCATTCTCGTGTAAAATTCAAATTTACTAAATTCTTAGTGTGACTGTGTGGTAGCTGAGTGGTTCGATTCGAGTTGTTCGGTGTTAATTTTTCGATTCGTGTTCAAATCTCACTACAGGACAAAATTTATAAACTTTTTTTGTAATTTCTCTGTTACACACAGTGAAATACATTACCAAAATAAACCACTTTTTCTTACCTCTGTTTGTTAACATGAATTAAAGATCAAACTCGCCAACTTTAGTAGAGGCTGAGAGGGGCACATTCATAATTCTACATGAATCCAGTATTTACTACACAACTTCTCGTAAAAGCATGGTAAATGAGTGGATAGTGTAATAAACTGTCAAGTTTTTTCTGAGTTCAAATCTCGCTACCGGACAAAATTAAAAAATAATAATAATTTTCATTTTTATCCACAGTGGAACACCCACATGAAGAAAGTAAATCGTTTATTTTGTTACCCCTTTTTATAAAGAGCAGATAAGAAAAAACCTTAAAAGTTTAGATTTACGAAGAGAACGTTACTGAAAAAAAAAAACGAAGAGTCCGTAATTTAACCCGTTCGTTCACGCATTAATATGCTAGTATAAAAGTGTTGCAATCACGTAATTTTTTTTGTATGAGCTGTACTTGTGCTCAGCATTTTTCTCGCAGCCAATGAACAATGTACTTCTTGCTCAATGATATGTACATGAACTATTAATGCCAAAGAGGCGTAGAAAATTCCACAAATCAGATTAGCCACAAGGTAGAGACTCTCAAGTGTGTTCGGTATTGATGCCTTGATATGTACAGTTCTCGCCATAAGAATTATTAATTTGCAACGTGACCACTATTGTGGACACAGTGACTGAACTGGTTAACGCAGATGTGTAGATGATTTGTAGCCGGTAGTTCCAGTAATTTTACGGATTTTTTTTTTTTTTAACAGTGTAGTGACGTACGAAGGCAAGAGGCTGGCCGTGTTGCGCGGAGTTGGCAATGCTCCTATCAGCAAGATGGCGGTCTCGCCTGAGCTTGGCAGCGGAGCCAGTTGTGGAGAGAGCCAACACCTGGGTACAGTGTTTCCAGCCGTAGCGACATGTCCCTATTTATAGGAATTTTTGATGATTTTAGGTCGCCGTGGGGACGTAGGACCGGACTAAAATTTTCGGGCAGGATATAGGGGCGTTTCATTAATGTTAAACCCTTTCAAACCCTATTTAATTTACGGTTACAAGTGTTGCAAACAAAACATTTTATGATGCGTGTTGTACTTGATTCGACGTAACACTTCTTTCGCTGCCACAGCCAATGAGCTGTAGGCTACACGTTCGGCTACAGTAATATGAACCAATTAAATCCTAGATCAGTAAGACGGTTTACGACAAATCATTTACCCACAACTAAGATCATTGGGCGTTAGCTTCGCTAGATTACCTACACGGGTGAAATGTACACAACTGTGTGCATTAGGTATTAATGGGTATTAAATATGGGGCTCAGAATTCCTTAATTCTGTTTTAGTGGTAAATTCTTCCCTTACAGCACATGAAGACGATCATAGACCACGTGTACATTGCATTGCACCACTTAGTACACACGCAATCCACGCCATTTCACCTCTGTATTCTTATGTACTTTGTGGCACTACCTATAGGCTATTCACGGTAAAGTTAGCATTTTTTAAAGCCCTGTCATTTGGAATAGTAAGCAATAAATTTATTTTATTTTAGCCTTAGACGTTAACTTCCAAATGTGTTGGGATATACACACTGTGTTTATTACTTACTTAAAAGCTGGTAAAAGTATAAAAGATGGCTGAAAGGAAAAAGTAACTAGGGCCTCGAAATTGCTCGCTTTAACATGAACAGCCTACTGTTACGCTACTGCTTCGTAACTCTGTCCACGTGAAAGAGTCTCTAAAACAGACAATAATAACAACTCGTCTGGCCTCTACTCCTGTGTTCTGGGTGCAGACAGTGTAGAGCTATTTTGTGAGTGGTTGAGGTTATAGTCTGTTCGCTGTTAATCGAGCACTTTTGAAAACCCTGCCTAAGGTCTACTTGTATTTTTCCACCACAATTACCATTGCCACGGGCCTCAGCACTTTATTCATGTCTAGTTCAAATTGAAACTCTGAAATCATTAGGCAATTAAATATTATGAAGATTCGATTATTCTTACACTTACCTGGATTATAAACTGCAGAAAGCAAAATTAATGTTTACCTAACATTATTAATTAATCGTTTAGAGATAGCGTAGAGCCTGAAGAATGAACGGATTTATTTTGGGACAAGCTCTAATTCAAAACACGTGTGTTTATATAACTTATAGCCATTGGTCCACACGGTGTTTGACACGTCCTGGAGAACGCTGGCCCAATCGCCGCCTTCCACTGTGGCAGCAGACAACCGATGTTCAGTTGATATCTCCGTATTTATACACAAGGCTGTAGAGTCTAGCGTGCAGGTCATTGAACTCGCGAATTTTTCACGTCACTATAAATAGGACTACTTTCCCTCAGTCATTACCCACTTTACAGCATTTCTGGGCAGCTATTTTATTCAAAGGTTGATTTCAAAAGTGCTTGCACAAAAAAAAAATATGGCAAGCTTGCTAAATTTTAATGGGAGTTTTTAACCTATACAGCGTATAGAAATAGTAATATGTGTTAGGCTGATTGTATGGGAATGTTTAGCATTGCCACTACGCAAAGTTAGGGACTTCTCTACGCATTTGACTCTTTCCTGAGCAACTGTAAGGAACGTTACCATGGATGTATGGGAAAATACTTTACCATTCGCGCTTTTGTCACTGTACGTATACACTGATAAAAGCTGTTCACGATAAAGCGAGCACTTTTGAAGTCAACCTCGGAAAAAAGTCACTGTCCCTGCCTGCATACATTATAACGGCCGCACTGAGTGACATGTGCCCAGTAAAGTTGGCAACGAGGAATGGAAAATAGTGCCATATCTTACGGCAAATAAAAAGGGTTAAATAACCATTTGTGACGACTTAAAATTATTTGTTTCGCTTCTTTCTGATTTTTAAAAAAATGAATTGGAATGTAAAAATGAGCAGATTTGTAAAATATTTTCTTTTATAATAATTTTAAGTCTCGCTTGTAGAGACCTGAAGAATTCGCGGATTCATCTATGGACAAGCTAGAATGCAGAACGGGTGCTTTTATATAACTTAAGCCATTGGTCCACGTGATGTTTGCCACCTCCTGGAGAACGGTGTCCAGTTGTCACCTTCCACTGTGACAGCACACAGCCAATGTGTATGGACAGTTTGTCGAGAAAATATTTATGTCCACGCTAGACTTCAATATCCTACGTCCTCTTCCACAACTTCCTATGGTTATTGGCCGCGTGTCTACGTAAGAAAGTTATGCTCGTGTTTGATTGGGCCAACCGTAATAAAATACTCCGATACTGAACGTCTATGATTCGCGGACAGACACTTGAGGCACGTGACGTTCAAAATCATCCAACCACGAAAGTGAACATGAATAAAAGTGTTTTTGGAGTACAAATGGTCTTCAAATCTTTTCGCGAAAAACACCTGCCCTTACCAAGGCGAAGTTGATATATTTGTACACAAGATTGTAGGAGACTAGCGTGTAGGTTATTGAACTCGCTAATTTTTCAGGTCTCTACCTACATGTAGGGATAGGAAAATTTCGCTAGTTCAATGTCCTGTAGGGTAGACTCCTCAGTCCTCTGCATAGTGGAGCCTCAGCTGTGTGTCCATTGGCTGTTGCCCCACACCTGGCAGTTACTGGCTCAGAGGCGTGCAGGGCGGGTCTAATAAACTGTGATCCAATTGCGAAGGTGACTTCGCGGTATATGTGATTGACGCCCGGCTTGTCCCGAAATGAACTCGCGGAATTTTCCGTATCCCTTCCTGTATTGCAAATGTACAAATAATTTGTTGGAGTTTGCTGAGTGTTTGACGGCGAGTTGTGTGTCGTTGTTGTTGTTTGCTAAGTGTTTGACAGCGAGTTGTGTGTCGTTGTTGTTTGCAGGCGTGAGCAACGGCAGCGTGGCGGTGTGTCTGCCCAACGGCGGCGGCGTCGGTGGGGATGGGTCGCCGGCCAAGCAGCCGTGGTGCAGGAGGGTGCACGACGACGCCCGGGTGCGCTGGGTGGTGGACCGAGCGCGGCGCAGCTTCACCCGCAAGCTGCTCTACAAGAGGTTGCCCATCCTCTCGTGGCTGCCCAGGTACACGCCCAGGGCCGCCGTGTCCGACCTGGTCGCCGGCCTCACTGTCGGACTCACCGTCATACCGCAGGCCATCGCCTACGCGAACGTCGCCGGCCTGCCGCCCCAGGTGACGTCACACACACACACACACCTAGCAATAGAGACCAGACAATCTCGCGGGTTCATTTCTACACTGTTAAAAAAAAAAATCCTTCATTTAACGTAAAAGTGCTGGTAAAAATTTATCCAGAAGTGTCCGTAAACTTTCCGTAAAATCACGGACACATTGATTTTCAGAAACGGACTTTCCGTAAACTTCACGTAACCTCTCCGTAAATTTCCAAGTTAGTTTTCTGTACTTTCCGTTTAAAATAAAAAAAGATAATGAAAATATCTTTCATTTTCGTTATGTGGGTGTTCTATCGTGTATAAAAAATGATATTAAAAAAGTTAAAATATTTTGTACTACTTATGCGAGGTTTGAACCCGAGTCAAAAAATTACCGGTCTGCGACTATATTTTATACTTGTATTCGAAAGACAAAAGCAAATATTCAATTTCTATTTAATTTAGTGTATTTTTTAGCGTTGCCAAAATTTTACAGACGCCTGGTGCTATTTTCTAATGTTTGAAAGAATAGGTCATAGTCGCGTGGATAACCTTATCTACCGCAGAAACGATAATTTTCTTGTTACAGTGGCGAAGAAAGCTTCGTGTAGAATCGGCATTGTTCGTCCCCGTAACTCGAAGCCAAAGGGAATACGGAGACTTTCCGTATTTTGTATTTACGGACTTAACTCCGTCTTTCGTCACTTCGGATTGCCTTTCCGTATATACACTGTACATTTCAGTAAAACATTCCGTAAATATACGAAAATTTTTAACAGTGTAGACAATTTGGAACTCACACACTTGTATAGGCTGTTCACGATAAAGTGAGCACTTTTTAAGGCCCTTATAAATTTTTCCTATCATCCAGTTTCCATCTTCCTGCAGTTTTTTAATATAAACATTGCAATGTGACCAATAAACACAGTGTATACATTTAACCACCTTCAAAATTTAATGCCAGAGGCTGCAATAAGATATTTATTAGCGGTTAATGCCTGTTGGGAGGGCCTTAAAAAGTGCTCACTTTATCGTGGACAGTCTATACGTTCATGTAATTTTTGTAATTGGTAGAGACATGTAAAATTCGCGTTATTATTCGGCATCAGGCTGAACTTCACAGTGCTGTATATACCGGAGCTGTCGTCGTTTCTTCATTGGCTGCTGCGTAGAAGTGAAGCCACGCCCTTTCCTACTGACCTGCATGTGACTGGGTTACACAATTGTGAAATGTTTATTTATTGTCGCAGAGTTACCCAGAGTGTGTCAGACAACATATTGTCCAATGCGAAACTTAATGCAAAGGTACACGTGTTTGAAGTTTAACTTGTCCCCAATTAATAACGTGAATTTGGCATTTCTCTAGTAATTGGTCCACGTGTTGTTTGACTCCTGCAGGTAAATGAGTCAATAACAAACATGTAATAAATTGTGCGCCCAACCAACGCCTTTTACTACCACAACAGTCAACCAATACACAGTTGATATCTGTATGATAGTACGTATTACTGTGAAGTCTAGTTTACAGATCATTGCACTCGCGAATTTCTCGGCTCTCTGCAAATAGCTAGGGGCAGTGATGTTTCGCGAAAAGATTTCGAGACCAGATACATTTCGAAGCACCATAAGTAGAGGCCTGAAAAATTCGCCGAGTTCAACGTCCTTCAGGCTAGACTCCACGGTCTTATGTGCAATCGTGCTGATATCGAGTGGCCATTGGTTACATGCTGCCCCAGTAGAGAGCGACGATTGGTCTTGCATTTTGTTGTTTGTTTCTCATTGGCCCAGGGTTTTCCAGGAGGTGCCAAAAACGCTTGGACCGATAGATAAGGCGACATAAATGTAAGAGTATTCCAATTCTAGCTTATCCCAAAATGAATCCGCGAATTTTTCAGGTCTCTAACCATAGGGTAGGTTAGATTTTTTGATTGGCAGAAACATGTTCTGGTACGTGTTAAATGTTTGGGCATGAATCACGAGATTTCAGAGTCAGGGGTTTGGTAATTCTGAGTGGTTCGGACAAATGCTGGCTCAGCACTGGTAGCCAATGGATGTACACGACAACGGCAGAGGAGTTCAACTGCGTGCTCCGATATTTACCCTACATATAGCCTATTCCAAGTAACTTCACACTTTTTGATTTAAACGTCTGGAGTGAGAGAGTGAGTGAAGAGCATTGGGCGGCTTTTAAGGGAAACTGCGAAATCTAAATAGGGAATCCCATGTTAAGGACATTTCGTCTGAGTGTGTTAACTTTTAAGATAGGCGTTTCAAACAAAATTCATTATTCGCGAATTTCTTTAGGATAAGTTCCCCATACCGGAGATGTTCCCATGACATGTATGGCCTGTTAGCAAGGAAATTTAAATTTTATGTTTTGCGAAAAAAAAATACATACTGCCTATCTATATTGAAAATATAAGATCGTAGGGATCATCTCCTAAAAAAGTTCGCGAAGACGTATATTTTGTTTGAAACGCCTATCTTTAAAATTAACGCTCTTAGGCGAAATTTCCTTAACATGCACTGAGAGAAAATCGAACAAAATATTTGTTTGTATAGGGTCAAATATATATTCAGTTGCCCTAATAAAATATATTGTTGAGCAAACAAAATTTTAAAAGCAACAAAATTAATCCTGTTCGTCTACCAAATATATGTTTGAATAAACAAAATATCTGTGTTGGGCAAAAAAAAAACAAAAAAAGCCTGCCAACTAAATATTTTGTTGAATCAACTGTATATATTTGTTTGGCCACTAATTTGACTGCCTTCGTTCGGAAATACAGCTCGATGGTTTGTTTGTATTTTTGTGACATTAGGATAGTAACCGTGTTTGTTAGTGCATCTATTGATGCTTAACAATCGTATAAACACATTAATAAAACAATGCAACAAGAAACTGACAAGTAAAGCTGTAAAACTTGAAATTCTTGTTTGCACGCGTTGCCCAATATCTGCAGTTTATCTATTTAAAAGCTTTCCCGGGTCATCAGTTGTCACATTAGATGAGATTACTAAGGCGTAGCGTTCGGACGCAGGTGATCTAGTTTCGAAACTCGGTCGAAATTGTAAAATTTGTTTTTGTATCGGTCCAAACAGTTTAATGTACGTGGAGCCAAACAAATCTTTAGTTGCACCAACCAAGTCTTACGGTTTGGGGCAACCAAATAAGAACGACCAAATAATTTGTTTTCAGCAACAAAATATTTCATTGCCCCCATACAAACAAATAATTTTGTTTGCGCTAAACAAATCTTGTTTGATTCAACAAAACCTTTTTCTCAAGTGTGGGATTTCGTATTTAAATTTCGCAGCTGCCAGCCGGTAGGCAGTGCCCTTAACAGCGAGGTGTTGAGAGCCGATGAAGGTGATTGAGGTGAGTATGGAGCAGCGCCGGAATGCAAGGTCGGGGGAACCGGCAAGTCCCCGAGAAAACCCGCGACCCCTCCCCGGCCTCGCTCGGGTTCGATTTACAAATGTTGTTTATGTTCACAGCAAGTGTATACACTAAATGCTTAAGGTAACTAACATAGGATTAATACTGTGTTGTTCACAAAGTTTTCGTAAATGAAACCGTAAATGACAAAAATGGTTACTGCGGGTCATCCTTAAAAGACAAACGTATGCTTTCACGGACTTTTTTGTAGACCTTTTAATTAATTTAATTAATTAAGTTAATATAATTATAAATAATAATATAATATAATAAATTAATTAAGTTAATTTGGTGTATCTCTTTTGGTTTAGTCAGTGTAAGCCATATAAGCGCCCGAAAAGCGGCTGTTCCCAACTTTATTATAAAATGCCTATATTTCTCTACTACCCTTACATAAAAAATTAATATTTTATAAATAGGACCCTTCCTCGAGAAATTATTTAATGATGTTTTAAACCACATAAAAATCCATCAAGTAGTTTAGAAGCCTTATCCGAATACACACACACACGCGGCCGGGCTACTATGTTTTATACTATGTATAGATTTGTAAAAGACAAACACTTTTATATTAATAACATACTTTTGCTAGTTTTAATGTAATCTAATTGAATATAAAAGTTCGTTAAACATGCATCATAAAGCATTTGTTTACACGCACTGTGCTCTAACATCAAATCTTATCTATAGTCCATTCACTGTTACATCCGACTTTCCTGAAGCCCTGCTGAAGTTCTACTTCTATGATATTCCTCCGCTTCATGCTAACAAGGCTTAACTAAGGCTAGAAAATTACACCAAAGGGTCAACGTACTGCATTCCTGCGTACTCATTGTAATAATATTTTGCATAATACCGATTTCTTACTATAGGCTGTTCACGGTAAAATGAGATTTTTCAAAAGCCCTGCTTAAGATCTACTAGTATACACGTTGTGCATTCCTCCGCCTTATATAAAATTAACATTGTCATGGGCCTCATCACTATATTCACGTGTAGGTTAAATGAAACTGTTTAATTATTCACTAAGTAAACACTTTATACAAATCTACTCATTTTTACACTTCGGTGCGTTAAAAAACCGGAAAGCGAAATAAATAATTTTAAGTCATCACAAATGGTTTCCTAACACATTTTATTCGACATTAAGATATGGAACTACTTTCCATACATCGTTACCAACTTTAATGCGCAAATGTTCTCAGTGCACCCGCTAAAATATTTCATGCAGGGACAGTGATCTTTTTCTATGGTCATTTCTAAAGTGCTCACTTTATCGTGAACAGCCTTTAAGCATTTCCAACACACATATTTTCTCTCTGATTTTATATATATTTATTATGATTGAAATATGTAAATATAACGTAAGTAAAAGTTCTTTGACCGAAATTAAGGTACTTTTATGTTGGCAGAAGTATAAAACTCTTTTGATACATGGCATATTTACGAAACAACCAAAAATGTCTTACATGGGGTGATTTTTTTAAGATTTCATTCAAAAAATGTTAATAAACTGCGGATAGACTATACATCATTTTTGATAATCGTTTCTATAGGAAAACAATCCAATGTTAGGAGTACGGAGTGTGGCTAGTGCGCATCTCGGGCGCGCACTCGCACAGTGTTAGGAGTACGGCGTGTGTGGCTAGTGCGCATCTCGGGCGCGCACTCGCACAGTGTTAGGAGTACGGAGTGTGTGGCTAGCGCGCATCTCGGGCGCGCACTCGCACAGTGTTAGGAGTACGGAGTGTGTGGCTAGCGCGCATCTCGGGCGCGCACTCGCACAGTGTTAGGAGTACGGAGTGTGTGGCTAGCGCGCATCTCGGGCGCGCACTCGCACAGTGTTAGGAGTACGGAGTGTGTGGCTAGTGCGCATCTCGGGCGCGCACTCGCACAGTGTTAGCAGTACGGGTGTTAGCAGTACGGAGTGTGTGGCTAGCGCGCATCTCGGGCGCGCACTCGCACAGTGTTAGGAGTACGGAGTGTGTGGCTAGCGCGCATCTCGGGCGCGCACTCGCACAGTGTTAGGAGTACGGAGTGTGTGGCTAGCGCGCATCTCGGGCGCGCACTCGCACAGTGTTAGGAGTACGGAGTGTGTGGCTAGCGCGCATCTCGGGCGCGCACTCGCACAGTGTTAGGAGTACGGAGTGTGTGGCTAGCGCGCATCTCGGGCGCGCACTCGCACAGTGTTAGGAGTACGGCGTGTGTGGCTAGTGCGCATCTCGGGCGCGCACTCGCACAGTGTTAGGAGTACGGAGTGTGTGGCTAGTGCGCATCTCGGGCGCGCACTCGCACAGTGTTAGCAGTACGGGTGTTAGCAGTACGGAGTGTGTGGCTAGCGCGCATCTCGGGCGCGCACTCGCACAGTGTTAGGAGTACGGAGTGTGTGGCTAGCGCGCATCTCGGGCGCGCACTCGCACAGTGTTAGGAGTACGGAGTGTGTGGCTAGCGCGCATCTCGGGCGCGCACTCGCACAGTGTTAGGAGTACGGAGTGTGTGGCTAGCGCGCATCTCGGGCGCGCACTCGCACAGTGTTAGGAGTACGGAGTGTGTGGCTAGCGCGCATCTCGGGCGCGCACTCGCACAGTGTTAGGAGTACGGAGTGTGTGGCTAGCGCGCATCTCGGGCGCGCACTCGCACAGTGTTAGGAGTACGGAGTGTGTGGCTAGCGCGCATCTCGGGCGCGCACTCTCACAGTGTTAGGAGTACGGAGTGTGTGGCTAGCGCGCATCTCGGGCGCGCACTCGCACAGTGTTAGGAGTACGGAGTGTGTGGCTAGCGCGCATCTCGGGCACACACTCACACAATTCTCCCTCCGCAGTCGCTCCAATCACGATGAGTGTTTGAAGTTTAGGCCGTCTCCGCCTATTAACGACGCTAGTTTTGCATGTCCGCTCAATCACGTATAGGTTGTTCGTGGCTGCCTGAGCACTTTCAAAATCAAACTTTGGAAAATGTTATTGCGTCTACCGGGATCTTTTAAAGAACACGATTACTGGCGTGCGTCCAGTAAAACATGCAACGACGGAAGTAGAGCAATTCCACGTCTTAAAGTTCTATTAAAATTAATAGAAAAATATTAGTAAATACTGAAATGATTTCTTTTATTTAGTGTTTATTTTTAATATACATAGGTGTAATAATTAAAGAATAAATAAAATACTTTTTTTCTTCTAATAATTGAATGGTTTCTCTTGACCGCCTCATGAATAAAGTTATCAGGCCCATGTCAGTGTTAAATGTAGCTGTGGTGGAAGAATACACGATATACATGCAAGTAGACTTTAAGAATGAGTGAGTGAGTAAGGAAATTTGGGCGGCTCTTAACAGCGAGGCCTTGAGAGCCGATGAGGGTGATTGAAGTGAATATGGAGCTGCGCCGGAATGGGTGGGGGCGGGGGAACGGGGGATCCCCGAGAAGACTCGCCGACCAACGGAATCGTCCGGCACGATTCCCACTTGCGAAAGTCCGGTGACCCGTCCGGGGATTGAGCCAGGTTCGCCTTGGTGGGAGGCGAGCGTGCTAATCGCTCATCCACCATGGCCCCTTAGACCTGAAGAAATGATCTCAGCTTATTGTTTTTAGCTGACAGATAATCAGAATATTTTGTAATTCGAATGAATGGGTTATGAGTGTTTTTAATTTTTTTAGTAATCGATCAAAATAATCGAGTGTGTATTTTCTGATCCATACATAACATAAAAACCAAGGCAAATTATTATTACTTTTATTTATTGGTTTAAAGCAATTCTCGACATTGGTATTTCTATTTATTTGTTATAATTTATTAAATTCTAAAAATTGAGTGAAGTGTTACGAAAATGCAATGTGACGCTAACGGTCTGTAGTTTGGGAACGTTATGAAAAAGTGAATGTTGGACTTCAGGCAAAATACAATTCGTGCCTGAAAACATTAAAATATGAAAGTAATGCCACAAATATTCTGATAATGGTAAATGACCTACTAGTCGATTTAAAAAATCTGATAACAGCATATTTGACACGCGATTATCCATTCTTTGGTGTTGTGACGGCAATTGTTGTGTGTGTTTGCAGTATGGACTGTATTCGTCGTTCATGGCGTGCTTCGTGTACACGCTGGTGGGAAGCTGCAAGGACAGCCCCGTGGGGCCGACTGCTATCCTTGCCATCCTCACGAGGGAAATCTGCATGGCCTGGGCCCGGAGTTTGCCGTGCTCATGTGCTTCCTCAGCGGCTGTGTCGTACTCCTCATGGGCATCCTGCAGCTAGGTATGGTTCCAGCTCATTATCCATCTCTGCTCATGACTATCCTGCAACTAGGTACATGTCCTGCTCAAAGTCCACCTCTTCTGATGGGTAACCTGCTGCTAGGTACGTACCATGTTCAGTATCCACTTCTGCTCATGGGTATTCTGTAACTAGGTACGTGCCCTACTCACTACCCGCCATTGTCCATTACTATTATGTGGGTCATGTGACTGAGCGAGGATGCTCAGTGGTTAAACTTTGCACTCGCATTCGGGAGGACCAGGGTTAGAATCCTGGTCTGGCCATCCTGATTTTGGTTTTATATGATTTTCCATAATCTCCCAGGGCGAAAACTTCAGTGCACACAAGACAAGGGAACTACGATCTTATAATTACATCACAGTATTGATTCAGCCCAAATTGGGCAAAATAAATATTGTGACATAAATAGGAGTTCGTAGTTCAGCCGTTATGCCTGTACTGTTGCGTAAGGTCATACGCTGGTTGGTTATAGGGGTACTTTCTGAATTTTCTGTTTAAATAACATGAGCAAACTACAAAAACCAAAAATCGGATTGGTGTGTGTGGTGGCTGTGCAGGCTTCTTGATCGACTTCATCTCGGGACCGGTGGCTGTTGGCTTCACGTCGGCTGCCGCCATCATCATCGCGACGACACAGATCAAGGACCTGCTGGGACTTAACTTCCAGGGCAGCAAGTTCCTCGATGTCTGGGAGAAGGTGTTCGAGCACATCTCCGAGACAAGGCTATGGGACGCGCTGCTCGGCACCGTCTGCATGCTCGTGCTGCTGTTGCTCAGGGTAACTACTGTCTTCTGCTCCTCTGATAACTGCTGTCCTCCACTCCTCCGTCATTCGCCTCACCCGACCTCACTCGTCCGCATTGACAGAGTCCACATACATCAGTACATCAGATGCTGGGTTGGAGCCCCATCTGTCTGCTGATTTAAAACTACAAGACTACTCGGGTTTATTTATTAAGGACACTTCTCCCCAGCCACATATAATAATCCCACTGGTATAAAATATGGTATCATTCACACTTTGAGGACTACCGCCTAACTGTAGCTGAAGATGAGCAGTTGTTTTAAATATTTGATTTGTTCCTTGATCGCTGACAACCACAAACATATTCATTTTTTTCGAAACTGCATTCAGAAAGAAAGTAAACAAAGTGTCTAATTATTTGAAGTATGGTGGCCGTGTGAGTTATACACCGGAGTCGCGCCACGCTGACATGCGTTCAGACCCTGCCACATCCAAGCCAGGTCATTACACATGGGAAATGTAACCATTATGTTTTCTCAGAGTCGCTCTTGTTTGTACCGCCAGTCTAATTCCTCATTCCTCCACCCTTGGGTCAAGGCTTTAGAGATCATGGGATCCAAAGTGTTGCACTCCAGTCCTGTCAACTAGTTGTTTCTACCACACAGGATTTTCTTATTTCCAGTACAGCAGTGCACTGGAATGTTGAACAACTATTTAACCTTCTTGCTTCAGATACTCAAGAACTTACATTTTTTGGAGCAACAACAAATTTTTAGTATCTACTGCTGTAAAAAAAAATAGGAACCAGCCACCAAATTACTGTATAAAGCTATGGGATGAATACACCTTCTTGATGGATGGTGCTATACCCAAGATGTTTATTTAATTAGTGTTTACTACCAATTTATTCTATCTAGTGCCATGAAAGCCTTTTATTGGTTCTGAGAGTGAATTGAGGGTTACACTATTTCAAATATATGATCCACCAAACATTTTATCAGTTTGCAACAAGTTTGGTTTTTTTTTTTTTTTTTTTGGTGGTAGTAGCAAATAAATTTTTTGGGAAAAGTTCGCAATAATAACTGTGACATTAATAATTTAAAGACTGATGCAAATGTATTAAATCTAGAGTCTCAAAAATTACTAATTGGGAAGGTGTAAAAGAAGATTAAACACAATAGCATGTAAAAATTAAAACGAGTACACAATAAATTATGTTAACATTTATTTATTTTTATTAGGCATATCATACCCGCTAATTATAATTTACAGAAGCAAAATGAAAGTGGTAAAATATATATAAATTATCATTCTTTCTGTGTAGTAAGTTGTAGACCTAGGGGAACTTTGTATGTCCAACAAGAATGTTCACATTAAACAATGTTGTATTGAGAAAGTGGACAGCCACGGTAATGCGGAGGTGGTGTTGATGGTCGTTGCAGAAGGCGAAGGACATAAACGTGGGGCCGGAGGACTCGAAGGAGCGGACAGTGTTCCAGAAGGTGATGTGCCAGGGTTTGTGGCTCATCTCCACCGCCAGGAACATCATCGTGGTAGTCGTCTGCGCCGTCATGGCTTACATGTTCGCCATCCACGGCTCCACGCCATTCGTCCTTACTGGTGAGCAATTGTCCCGCTATCCTGCTGGGATTTGCTAGGGATACCGATTAAAAATCTGTATTTTTTTAATTGATTACGTTGGCTCAGAGAATTTATATTAGATCAATATTAACCCTGTGAATTTTTTCTGCAATCAATATATTTGTTGCAGAATCGTTTTGCGATCCAGCGGCACCTTTATATGTATTGAAATTTATGAACTTACTTGAATTTTCAACTATTATCTTTATGGATTATCGCTTTTTAATGGAATGCCATCTTTTTGTTGTTGATATTTTTATGAGGTTTCAGTCAATAGTATTTTTGGCTGTATAATTATGCTGTCAAGGCCATGGCACATTGTGTTCATGCAATTGGCTGAAAAATATGGAAAATTGATTTGTTGTAAATATGTATTTTTTGCTCCATTTATTTTACTCATCAATATTCTGTGCCTCGATTTATATATATATATCCGAGAAATTGATTAATAAGGCAAAGATCGGCATGCCTGGCCGCTTTACTGTCTTTGAACTAATAATTTGGCAATTAGTAATTAAGTATGTTTCAATTGAAACACTATTGACAATACTGGTTTACATGATGTTGCGCAACCTGTCGAGCAGTTTTGTTCTCTCCAGTGCATACCACACTCGAGATTGTCATAAATGAGTAAGTAAATACTCACACGAAAAAACGCATGTATTAAGTAACTTACCATTCTGATTAAGTTTACTTAAAAATGTATCACATTCCACAGTGTGTCACTGGAATTTAATTTTTGCATATAGTTACTTACTTATGTATATATTTATTCAGGTACAATAAATTTAGTTATAAAATAGATATGCATGCGTGTGGAGTAAAGAGGTTTCGGCGTATCTTATCATCGGGATCTTGAGAGCGGGAAGTGAGGTGAGCAAGGAGAAGTGCTGGAATGCAAGGGTGGGGGAAACAGGATATCCCCGAGAAAACCTGCCGACCAGTGGCATCGTCCGGCACGATTCCCATATGCGAAAATACGATTGACTCTGCTGGGATGCGAAAACAGTTCGTCTCGGTGGTAAGCGAGTAGTCTTAACTATCACACCACTGTGGGCCGCGGTGGCCGGGCGATTAGTACGCTCGCCTCCCACCAAGGCAAACCGGGTTCCATCCCCGGCTGGGTCACTCTGGATTTTCACATGTGCGAATCGTGCCGGACGATGTCGTTGGTCGACGGGTTTTCTCTGTGATCTCCCGTTTGCCCCAGATTTTCATTCCGGCGCTGCTCCAAATTCAACCTCAGGCACCCTCATTGGCTCTCAAGACCTCGCTGTTAAGAGCCGTCCAAATCTCTTCACTCACTGTTACACCTCTGAGGCCCTGAAGATTTGAACTGCGTTTTGTTTAATCGATGTCAGCGCTGCTGAAAGTACACTGGCTGAAGTTTCAGTTACAATTACAGACGTGCAAAATTCACATTGTTATTTGGCATCATGCTAGAAGCATATGGTTGATCCAGCATAATTTTTCCATTGGCTGCTGCCTGGGTGTGAACCTACTCTCCTTCTGCCAGGACTGCACATCATTCATGCATGTCATTATGTAGTGTTTATACTTTGGCACAGAGTTACCCAGGGTGTGTCAAATAAATTATAGTCCAATGACAGATATAGTGTGGAGGTATAGGAAAGTTCAAATGAGAAAATATCTAATCTTCACGCAGATTTGATGGAGGGAACATATGAGCAGGATCACCCTATTAGTCACCACAGGAGGGTGGGAAACCACTGTTACTAACTGAAACAACAAACTGAAAACATGCTTTCTACTGCCGCGCTGTTAAATACTGTCGATGCGACTTACGTTTTTTCGACAGGTAATATGCATGCGCGGAGCAGCTCTTGGCTGACCTTACTTGGCCACTGTCGCTACTGAACTGAACAACTTCACCTCTTCGACTCACCCGACGTGTTTTGAATTTCTGCACATTGTTTTCTCATTTGGATTTCACTCTAAGTCGCTACTGAACTGAACAACTTCACCTCTTCGACTCACCCGACGTGTTTTGAATTTCTGCACATTGTTTTCTCATTTGGATTTCACTCTAAACGTGCTTCAAGTAGAACGTGTCATCAAATAACAATACGAATTTTGCCGGTCCTCAGTTACAATTGGGTCGACCTCCCGTGGCGCAGTCGGTTGGTGCGCTACCCATCTGGGGTGCGAGAGGCTCTGGGTTCGAATCCCGGGTATGGCATGGGTGTTTATTTAAGTTAGTCTGTAACCCATCTCCTGCTAGGGTTTCAAGCGTAAAACCGGAGGATGTTAAAAAGCCCTTTACAATGTGTACAGTTAGGACAAGGTGTCCTTCATGGAGGTTGACCCTGGTGATGTTGAGACCAGCAAGTGCAGAATGGTCAGCAGTGTGGCATAGCGCTGTGCTGACATGCGGCTGTGTGTTGTTTTTCTGTAGGGTTCCTGAAGCCAGGGCTGCCACCCTTCAAGCCGCCGCCGTTCTCAGCAACGGTTGGCAACCACACCTACACCTTCCTGGAGATGGCCTCCAGCATCGGCTCCGCACTCTTCGTCGTCCCATTGCTTGCTATCCTCGAGAACATCGCCCTCGCCAAGGTCTTCTGTGAGTCCAGCATCCTCGCCTTGCCTTAATGGAATTATACCTTTCATGCTCGGTGTATAAGTTGTTCACGATTAACTTAGCACTTCTGAAAGCACTGCTTAAATCCACTTGTAGGCACGTCGTGTATTCGTACACCTTACGTAAAATTAACGTGGCCATAGGCCTCATCACTTTGTTCATGCGTTGGTCGAGGGAAACTGTGAAACATTTAGAAAAGTAAATATTTTATGAATTAGTTTATCACTACATGTATATGCATTGAAAATAACAGGAAAAAAATAAAATCACTTCAGTTTCAACAAATGATTACTTAACGATTTTAATTCTGCGTAAAGATATAGAACTACTTTCCCTGCGATGTTACCAACCTCACTGGCCGCATGCCACTCAGTGCGCCAGTTAAAATATATGCAAGTTGGGCAGTGGCATTTTCGAGAGATTGATCTCAGAAGTGCTCAATTTATCGTCAACAACCTTTAGACACTCGTCAACGTGTTGCACAGGAAACTTATATTTTACCGGTGCTGTACTCTGCGAGACCCGGCAGACAATGATCCTCCCTGTGAGCGAGTCATTCCTAAGTCGTGCTACTAAAGGCTGTTCACATTATAGTGAGCACTTTAGAAATGAACCTTAGAAAAAAGTCACTGTCCTGACATCTGTATATTTTAGCAGGCGCACTGAGTAGCATGCACAAAGTAAAGTTGGTAATGATGGATGGAAAGTATTACCATATCTCAAAGTCGAATAAAAAGTGTTAGGTTACCATTTGTGATAACTTGCATTTATTGCTTTCACTTTCTGTTTTTTAACGTATTGAAGTGTAAAAATAAGCACATTTGTAAAATATTTACATTTTTAATAACTCCAAAGCTTCATTTGACCGACACATGAATAACGTGATGAGGCCTATGGCAGTGTTAATTTTACATTAAGCGGGATATTACACAACATGTATACAATTAGATCTTAAGCAGGGCTTTCAAAAATGTTCATTTTATCGTGAACAGCCTATACCCTACGTTATGTCTGGTTCATATCGCTGATCACCAACCACAAAGAATACAACTTGTTGGTTCTGATACCAAAACAAGGTCTTAACCAGATTAAGTGCAGCATGCATCAAAATATATCTTATTTGCAACACTATAAATTATATATCAATGTGGGAATGAGAGGGTTAACAGATGATGAAATAAATATAATACCCAATCAACTGCAAAATTCCCGTAAGTAATACAAAAAATCTTCTAAATTTACTCATACACTTAATGTTGTAGAATATATACTGTGAATCCCCCCCCCCCCTTTTTTTTTGTGTTTGAAGTATCAGTAAAAAAATGTTAAAAATGCAGGGAAGTGTGAAAAGAGAGAAATTAATGTTTCAATATTATTGCATCCAACATAATATTAAAACAGTGACAAAGTGTACAGAATTGTATAATTAGGGAAATAAAATAGAGATTTTATGCATTTGTGTATGAAACATAATCATTGAAACTCAGCCAAATGTCCATTATTTATCATTGCCTATGGACCAAGGTTGTCAAGTACTGCAAAAAATTTTTAGCCACAGGAATTCCAGGACCAAAGGAAAATGTGTATAGGTAATAATTTTTGTAAGATGCCTGGCAATAAAATTAGTCAGGTGCTTTGGCAGCAGCATGTAGACAATTGTAATAGTTTTCTTTTACACTAGTAGCTTAAGTTAAGTAATTTAGCATTTTCATAAACAGATCATAGGTTGAGTAACTGGAAAATGTGATATGATTATCATTTGATCTCTGTAGAGATATTCTTGAATTTTTGAAGTTACAAGCTCTGCCGTCCATTTGTAAAGCTATTCGATAAACTGCTGTTTTCAGTTTACTGACTAGGTACAGTCAAGCTTCATCTTGAGTGATGGTTCACCGACACATTGCTAACTTAGTCACGACTTCTAATTATTCAGACACTTGCCATTCCGTTGCAGTTACCAGTTCCCCGCTACAGCCAAGTGGCTTCTGGCCAGGGTGGTTCCCTGAATACTGGATTTGTTGACATTTTCATTTGGTCATCCCAATTAGCCCTTCTGGGGTTTAGACATACATACGTTGCACATCACACATTTTGTCAGCATTTCTTGTGTGCTAAAAATAAAGTTGCGTTACACGGGACCATGAACATCATGGCAAGACACATTTTCCTTTCACCACAAAGAAACATCGTTAATAAAAACCTCTTTTACAGAATGTCCCATTAATAAAAAAACTGTAATTCCAGCTTTGAGTAAGATAGGGAACTTAATTGGTATGGTAGTAAGATTGGTAAAAAAAAATGTGTTGGTTTATATTTCAAAGTGGCTGGGGTAATATACTTTTTTAATCATGTTCACAAAGTAGCAAACAATGAAAATTATTTTATTATTTGCTAGTTCATTTGGTCTCTATGAAATTTATTAATCATTCATATAATTATCATGTTTTTTATTATTTTATTTGCTATGGTACATATTATTTTGTAATTTCTTTTGATAAGTTTAATTATTTGACTTTTAATTTTAATGCCTATTTCCAATTTCTGGTAGGATATATTATGGTAAGGCAGAATACATTTAGGGTAAAAGTCGTCCATAAAAAGTGACAAAGGAGCCTATTAATGGTGTCTGCACACTTTTCAAATGAAACCTTTGAAAAAGTCCTACCATGTATGACGTGTTTGATTATTTTCTAAAAAATCATACATTGGAAATGATTTATTCTTCTGTTAGCATAAAAGTATTTTATTTTTGGTTAAATTAAACTTTTACCAGGTATATTTTATCTATACATTTTAATATTCCATTCGTAATAAAAATGCAGATAAAATGGGTGCGTCAGTAATTATTAAACGGAGTGCACACAATTGCAGTGCATTGTCCGTTTGCTGTAATCTCCAGACTTAGTTAAGATTTGTTAGCATGAGGCGGGGCAAACAGTCTGAAAGTAGAACTTCAGCAGTGCTTCAGGAAAGTAGGAAGTATAGGCTGTTCATGGTAAAATGAGCACTTTCGAAAGCCCACCTTAAGGTCTACTTGTATGCACATTGTGTACTCTCTCACCTTATGTAAAATTAACATTGCCATGGGCCTCATCACTTTATTCGTACATCAGTCAAATGAAACCGTGAAATTAAGAAAGTAAATACTTTACAAATCTGCTCATTTTTTCACTTCTATAAATTTAAAAAAAAAACAGAAAGGTAAAGAAATAATTTTAAGTCATCACAAATGCTTTCCATCCATCGTTACCAACTTACTAGGTGCATGTCGCTCAGTGCACCCATTAAAATATATGCATGCAGGGACAGTGACTTTTTTCTAAGGTTGATTTCTAAAGTGCTCACTTTATCATGAACAGCCTTTAACGGTGAATGGACTATAATGAGTGAAGTGCATGCTGCCACAGACAAGTGTACTCTCCATGTGTAAGTGTTGTAGAAATGATGTGATATGTGTGTGTGTGTGTCGGCAGCGGAAGGACACCCGATAGACGCGACCCAGGAGATGTTGGCTCTGGGAGCATGTAACATCATGTCGTCTTTTGTGAGCTCCATGCCGGTGTCAGGGGCGCTGTCCCGGGGCGCTGTCAACCACGCCAGCGGTGTCACCACCACCTTCGGCGGCATATACACCGGTGAGTGCTGCCCCTCGGCTCCTCTTCTTCCTCAACTAGGGGTTGCGGTGGTGTCGTGGTTAGACTGCTAGCCTCCCACCCATGCGAACCGGGTTCGATCCCCGGTCGGTTCACTCCTGGATTTCCACAAGTGGGAATCGTGCTGGACGATGCCGTTGTTCGGCAGGTTTTCTCGGGGATCTCCCGTTACCCCCGCCCCTTTATTCCGGCGCTGCTCGATACTCACTTCAACCACCTTCATCGGTTCTGAAGGCCTCGATGTTAAGAACCGCCCAAATATCTGCAATCCACTCTTATTTTTGGCTATATTGATCTTTCACATATATTTTATGGGTAAATTATAATATTTAATTATTGTATATTATGTTTAGTTTAGTACGTGAGCCACCTTTTGACTCAAGGATACTGACTCAAACCATTTTTTTTTTAAATTTGTTTTCTTCACTACAAGTGAGTGTTCTAATTTTGAACATAATTTTACTGACCAACAGGGCATTACATAACACATTTTCCGAAATCTGTATTGTGTGATCGCATATCGTATTTCGACCTTCACAGTTTCCTCTACAAAACAGTAAGATCTTACTTTCTCTTATAATTTCCAAACTGGAAATATATTCCAGGCTATACCTACTTGAAAATTTCAGGAATTTTGGAAAGCTCTAATAATGCCATGTTAGTCTAGAAATTATAGTAACTTCTAAATAAGTATTCTCTGAAATACAAGATATAGCAAAATAGATTATAATTATATGTAACTTAAGAATTAAATAAAAAAAGTGTAATGAAACCAGATATTTCCGGTACAACTATTTGCTGAATATGTACACAATTTTGTAACCAATAGCATTTGTATATATTTCTATGTTTATAAATAGTTTCTTTGTTAAGTTCTGGGATAGCACATCTCATACGCACTAAACATGTGTTACGAATTCAGTCATTGAAATACTAACATTTACAAGTGAGTCAGTAAGCTGTTACCGACAGGTGAATCTGTTGAATGAAATGGTAACCAATACCTTGCTGTTCGGGTAGTCACTGCAATTTAGCGCAAACGACTGTTACGTCCATGAATTTCAGCCATTGTAATTATAGTGACCTGACACTGATTTCCAGTGGATCGCTAACTGGTTTAACATAAATGAAGATATTTTTCAGTATTTCAGATTAGGCATTAACAGGCTATCCACTGCATTGTACATTTTTCATTGTATAGTTTTATAAATTGCAGTGCAGTGCAGTATCAATATATTGGACTAAACAGGGGCAGAAACTGACCAAGTTACTACACTGTAAGTCTGAATCAGTTGTTTCGATCAGTGAAATATCATTCGTTGAAAGTTAGTTGATAAGCTACTGCTGATTGGTGAACCAAGCAAATTAGCAGTGGAATTCTTGACATTCGGTGAAAATCACAAATAGATAAGTGAAATTCAGTTGCTATATTAATTAGTTATCTGGCACTGATTATCAGTTTGCTCAATTCTCACTTTTTTCACTGATTTGGCTCAATTCTCACTGATTCAAGTTTAGAGTGTATTTGTCCATGATAACAAGGATTGATAGTGATGGAAGAGCCAATTAGTTATCAGACCTAAGAAACCAAAAAGCTGCTATTTGTACAGTGGGAAATATATCAATGCGGCAAGTGAAGTACAGTATAAATATCACAAGATCCGAGTTTTTTTTCTCAAGACATAGTTGCTAGCAGCTTTCGCCGATATGGCAGTGAAACGTTCGTCATTTCTGTGGGATATTTTGAGTTAGAATTGTGAAAGGGAATATGGAGAGAAGCAGTGTCAAAGCAGATGAGCTAAGTGGCAATATATTCATTTGCACTCCTTTCCTATGTGCAACATGTCAAGATATTTTAAAACCATATTATTAAAGGTAAGTAGTTGTTAAACAAGCAAGTAATGCAATACTGTTGAAAATTGTGCTTAAATACATTACAATGTTATGCACAGTTTTTTCGAGCTTTGCAGGTAGAATACCGCAGACCACTCGCCAGATATACAAAATTTAGTAAATATTTTTTAACCAAAATTTTGTTTTATTTATCTAGAGGCCAGGATGTTGGAGTCCGAGATATCACTAGTTCACTGTATATCCAAGTTTCTTCGGTAAAATGAGCACTTAAGTTTAAGATTTACTTGTATACACGTTTTGTATTTTTACGCTTTATGTAAAATTAAAATTGCCAATTGGTTTCATCACTTTATCCGTGTGTCGGTCAGGTGAAACTGTGGAATTATTGGAAAAGTAAATATGTTGCATATCTGGTCATTTTTACACTTCGATGCAATAAAAAAAAAAACAGAAAGATAAAGAAATAAAATTTAAGTTATCAGGAATGGTTGCCTAACACTTTTTATTCAAAGTTAAGATATGGAATTACTTCCCATCCATCATTACCAAATTTACTGGGCCCATGTCACTCAGTGCGTTCATTAGCATGTATGCAGGTAGTGGCAGTGACATTTTTCTAAGGCTGATTTCAAAAGTGCTCACTTGATCGTGAACAGCCTTTAGCTAGATGTGGTGTGGAGTTTGGCGGCCATCCCGTAAGAAGAATGAATGACCACTGTCTCATGTGTGCGACAGGTGTGGTGGTGCTGGTTTCTCTGCAGTTCTTCACTCCATACTTCTTCTTCATCCCCAAGGCATCTCTGGCAGCAGTCATCATCGCTGCCGTCGTCTTCATGGTCGAGTTCCATGTCGTCAAGCCCATGTGGAGGACGAAAAGTAAGACATAGTCTCTTCAAACTTTTTGAATCAAACCTTTGAAAAATCACTTCATGTATGATGTATTTAGTTTTTTTTTTTTTTTCTAAAATATGCCATGTTCATAAAAGTAACTTTTTTTGGTTAAACTGAAATTTTTTTTTTTTATATTTTATCTGTACATTATAATTAGAGACAGGTGTATTTTGCGAAAATATTAATGGCCATGCTAGACTTCAATATCCTACGTCCACAACCACAACTTCCTATGGTGATTGGATGCGTGTCTATGAGATGACGTGTTCTTATTTGAGTGAGCCAATCGTAGTAAAGTATTCTGATATTGAATGCCCATGATCCGCGGACAGACACTTGGGGTATGTGACATTTAAACACTATCCAACCATGAAAGTGAATATCAACGAAAGTTTTTTTGGAGTACAACTGGTCTTGAAATCTTTCAGTGAAAAACACCTGTCTCTAATTGTAATGCTTTGTTTATAAATAAATAATGTGAATAAAACAGCGAGACATAGTTAAAACTTAGCTTGCATGAGGCGGAGGAATATCCTGGAATTAGAACTTCAATAGGGACTTCAAAAAAGTGTGAAGTAACAGTGAATGTATTATACCAGCCTGTGTGCTTACTGCAAAATAAGTAGCAGTTTAAGAAAGCAAGTGCGGTCCATTTATAACTGCACAGCAGACATGAATAGAGATGTCCTGAATACAGTTAGCAGTTCCATTTATACTAGAACTAACTGTATTTCTTTCAGGAAGATAAACCTTAATGGTATTATCCAAAGAGGGTTGAATAACTCGCATCACTTACTTTGAATGTTTTAAATAATGTTCAGTTTATTCAGAAGACTGCTTATGCTTTCGTATAAGGATGAGTAAGCATTTTCAAAGAGTGTATAAAATTCCTAATTTTAAAAATTTTAATATTGAAATTAAGTAAACAAAAAATTTTTTTTTTTTCTGATGTTTATTATGACAGGCCATATTAAGGGGAATGGTGCACGAAAGTCGTGTTTTTACCTTAATTTCGGTCAAAAGTGGTTTTTCAGAGAATTTTCCAAATTTTTTTGCATGACAAGACATAGAGAATAATTTCTAACGCCTTCTTACATTGATGGATATTCCCTACCATTACTATCAGAGCACTGATAGAAGACAAGAAAGAATATCTTATTAATCATCTTCCATCAGTGCTCATAGAATAATACAGGTAGCGAACATTAACAATGCGAGAAGTTGTTAAAAATTAATATTTATGTCTTGCCGTGCCAAAAATTTCAATAAATCCTCTGAAAAACAAGTTATAACGAAAATCCGATAAATATACTGCTTTCATGCACCATTGACCTTAAGGATGTTTACTTTGAAATCTCTATCAGAAAAGTTGATCCTGTGTCATGAATGCAAAATTGTATAGCAATCGCTCGCCGCCTGATGAAGATGACCTAGTTCTCGAAACTTTGTGTGACCGTGCATCCCGTCGAAAATGTGTTTCTCTGACTTTTGTTTGTATGTGCCTATCTACGAGTACCACCCTGTGAGTACTTGCACATTCTGTCTACATTTTATAATATAATCAGTAGCCTAGTGGCCTATTCACGCCATATCTCATTGTATAATATTAAACTGTAACTAAATATTTGTGAAAAAAAAAAAAAAAAATATTCAGAATTTTTTTTACACGTTGCCAATGGGGTTTCTCCTCAGTCTACATTCAAGTACCAGCATCTGATCTACAGGTTACATATTATCGTAAAGGTCTTGGCTCCTGTAGGATTACGTGTTTTATGTTCAGCTTCTCAGAGAATACTTAATAAATCTGCGTAGTTGTTATTTTTTTCACAGGTATAATGAAATATGAAAGTTGATACCACGCACTTCATTTAAAAAATTAAAGTAAATAAATAACTGTAAATATTTAATCAAGTAATGTAAATTTATTATAATACGTAGTTAAATGTTTGACAAATGAGTGATGGAGTAGGGCTCTTACTTTTCTAAAATATACTGTGATTTTAATAGTTATGGATAAGGGTGAAGTTACATGAAAGCTCACTTTGTTCCATGACACCGGAGAGCGATAGTCGTCTTAAAATATTGAGTATTAATGTTTGAGATTCTGCACACAACACTAAAGTACAGGTGCTTTTGACTGCAATCGAAAACCCATGTTGTTAATAATTCTCCTGATTAGAATACAACAGACATTATCAGTGCTATTATGTGACTATACCCTTGTTGTATGACATGTTAAATGGGAATTCCTGTACTTATGAGAGCAATTTTTATGACTTTGTTCCAGAGTTGGATCTCATCCCAGCGTTTGCCACGTTCATATCATGCCTGTGCATCCGCTTAGAGCTTGGCATTGTCATTGGCATAGGCATCAACGTACTGTTCCTGCTGTATGCCTCCGCACGGCCGACATTGCGCGTGGAGAAAGTGACGGTGAGTGTTAACAGCTGATCTGCGTCATTGCAGTGCTCCTACCTTGGTCCCAAGATGCTCATCTGTCTGCAATAAGAACTCGTCGTCATCATCATCATCACCTTCATCATCGTTATTATGTATTGTTTTCCTCCTTCTCTTCATCATCATCCTCTTCTTCTTAATAACACAGGCCCGCGATGAAAAATCTTGTTTGATAATTTTTCCTCTTATGTGTATTTGAGTGTGCTAAATTAGGAAATCACACTCAAATTCTCATATCATGCAAGGTTTTTTTCCGCAACATAAGGTTATGTAATTGACTAATGTAAGCCGCACATTTTACATCTTGAGGAACTTCATTGCTTTGTTACTACTCATTTTTGGGGAAAAAATGATCAAATACGTTTTTAAGTTTACTTCTGTTGAACTCTTCACCGTGACAATCCAAGCACTCCACATGTGCGGAAAAACAGAAACTGCCCCTTCATAACCAAGAGAAAAAGGGACTATGGCTATTAAATAATATTAATGAGTAAATTAAAGCATTTTGGAAATTTTTTTTTAAATATTGGTTTACAGATGTGTTTTGTTCAGTAATATACCCTGAATAATTCAGCAACAGTAGTAAATAGGATTAGAGTACAAAGGCATACTGCAAAACATTGGTACGTGACAGAGAACAACAGAGGTCAGTTTCGGATTTATCATCGCAAACACATGTTCGGATAGCATATATTTTGAAAAAAACTTTTAATGGCCAAAATTTTGCAGGCCTGTGTAATCATTGTTATTCTACTCATCATCATCATCATCCTCCTCCTTTCCCTCATAATCAGTGGCATCTCGTTAGGGCAAGCAAGGCAAGCAGTGCTTGCCCAGACAATTTCCTCACAATGTTATATTTAAAATAAACATAAAATAATAACTTATATTTATGCTACTTTAAGGTAAATTTTCACCACTAATTCTACTCGGAAAACAATACTGTACATTATAAGAAAACAACTTGTTGGCTAGCAAAACCAAGATGTATGGAAGCACTGTAATTCTCTCAGCAGGTAGGCGGTCGTAGTGGCATGCACAACACGAATCATATTGTTCTTAGTTAATTTTTCACTCGGGAAAATGTTATGCTAAAAAAATGTTAATATTTTTACAAGTGGTGTAGTTTATATTTATGTACCAAAAAATGTTTAAATGGCACCATTTCGCACCTTGAAATCCAAATTTTCCCAGGGGAGGACCCCTCCCACTATATTTAGGAGACCAAAAGTCATTACTGTCCCCTGCACACAGTAATTTGCCCATGAATTTATAGCACACATCGCCACTGCTCATAATCATCCTACTCCTTCTCCTTCATCAACAGTTGCTGTTTCCAACACCTGGTCAGATTTGTAAAATAAAGAGCCACCTTCTCCTTCTGCCTTTAACATTCATCCTTGCACTGTGGTACACATTCTCATCTCTCTCGCACTCTAGCAGTTATCTGTCATTCCCAACTTCTTGTTGATCCTCGTTGGGACCTCTTTCATCTCCACTCTGGGTACTTCCATAAAAAACATAAAATACATAATTGTATAAAGAACCAATTTGGTAAGACTATCATAGTTCACTGTCATAACGGGACTCACCTTTCAAATACGAGTCAAATGATTTCCTATCTTATAATGATGGTACATCTCTGGATAAGATTTTTTCCTGGTTAGTATACAAACGATTTTACAACAGCTGTTTTGTTGGGCTTTGTGTAAAAGAGGAATCGCAGATCATGTTTCTAAGAGCAGACTTTTGTAATAAAATTTAATCATTCAGACTTATCAAATATCATCATCTTCTTTCCCCACAGAATTTTCCAATGCTGATATCACTTGAGATATTCCTATACCTCGATTTTCTTCCAATCTTAGAAGTCAGAGATTTTATTTTAATCCGTGAAAAAAGGATTTTTTTTACTTTTTACGTTAACTAAATCTACATACGTGCTGTGCTCTTTCATCAAAATTTTGCAATATTTCTATATGGCAAAATATTAAAATATGGCTATATTTAAATCTTAAGTTAACTTCTTATCTGTAATGTTGCATGTCTGTCTTGCTAAAGGAATTTTTTCCATTGGTTTATATATATTGTCAATTACCTTATCTGAAACCTGTTGCTATAATCCAGAAAAAGATTGTACTGACATAATTTTCCACATGAACTTCGTATAAGTTCTTTGTGGTAGATCAAAGATATAATTCGTATTTCAACTCATTGTACCTTCTCCCTCTCGAATAAAAAGTACATATTTGAAATTTCGTAACACACTTGCTTTAATAAAAGGATACCAAGTCCCAGAAATGGCATGCTGCTATTTCTTTGAAATGTGAAATTTGTTTCATCTACAGTAATGATTTAAGTACAACATATTTTGAGTTTAAATTTGATCTCAAAAGTCAAAATTGAAATACAAGCAAACGCGGTAACATATTTCCTTAAATATTCTCTATTATATATTGATAACATAAACAATTATTTTATTCTGTATCCTGATGTATTAACTTTTGTCCAATTTTGAAATTTGTATAAAAAATATATAAATTTAAAATTCCTATGCTTCGTTTTATTTATTTTTAGAAAGTAATTTTTCTTTATCATCATATTTTTTTTAGGATTGTTATTTTATATCACAACGAAAAAGGCTGTGTTATATGAAAAGTCCATAAAAAAAATATTATGTATATTTTTGAACATCCTTGCCATTTCAAACAAGATGGTCGTTATATTGTATGCTTGTGGCACAGGAAGCGAATTTAATAATGTAAACTTTACACAGCAAAAATGTAATCCAACAAGCATGTATATTTTAGAGTTTCATAAACAGTTGCTAGCAATAATATCAAATGTACACATATTTCTGTTGGTCCCGACATATTAACAAGAGCTTTATATTGATATATGCTATTCATGGTAAAGTGAGCACTTTCGAAAGCCCTGCTTAAGATCTACTTATATGCACATTGTGTATTCTTCCGCCTTATGTGAAATTAACACTGCCATTGGCTTGATCACTTTATTCAAACGTCGGTCAAGTGGAACTGTGAATTTATTAGAAAAGTATATGTTTTACAAATCTGCTAATATTTACACTTCGATGGATTAATAAAAACATAAAAGCGAAACAAATAACTTAAATCATCACAATTGGTAACCTAACTCTTTTTATTCAACATCAATATATGGAACTACTTCCCATCCATCGCTACCAATTTTACCTGGCGCAAGTCTCTCAGTGTACTCGGTAAAGTATATGCAGGTATAGGCTGTTCACAGTAAAATGAGCACTTTTGAAAGCCCTGCTTATAATATACTTGCATACTTGTTATGTAGTCTTGTGTCTTATATAAAATTAACATTGCCATGGGCCTCATCATTTTATTAATGCATCGGACAAGTGAAAATGTGAAATTATTATAAAAGTAAATATTTTACAAATATGCTAATTTTTACACTTTGATGTACTAAAAATGAACAGAGAGTGAAAGAGATAATTTAAGTTATCACCAATGGTTACCTAACACTTTTGATTTGATGTTAAATCATGGAACTACTTTCCCTCCATCGTTACCAACTTTACTCTGTGCATGCTACTCAGTACGCCTGTTAAAATATACGCAAGTAGGGACAGTGACATTTTTCGAAAGTTGATTTCAAAAGTGCTCACTTTATCGTGAACCGCCTTTAGGTGCAGTGACATTTCTCTGAGGTTGATTTGAAAAATGCTCAGTTTACCGTGAACAGTGCAGTTCCAAACAAAAAATTTGTTCGTTTGCAATTCTTGAAGTAGCATTATTTGGTATAGGCTGTTCACCATAAAGTGAGCACTTTTTAATGGCCTTTCTTTATTTCCTTTCATCCTATTTTTGTCTTCCTGCTGCTTTTTAATATAAACATGCAATGTGACGAACAAACACAATGTATACATTTCACCACCATCTAAAATTCAATGCCTGATGCTACAATAAGATATATTTACGTGTGGTTAAAGCCTGTTGGGAAGTGCCCACTTTACCCGTGAACAGCCTATAGGTGATGACTGGAAGAGAGTTGACGTGTCGTGTAGCCGGCGAGGTGTGCTGAAGAGCAGTGGTGTATTGTTGGCAGAGTTCCTCCGGCTACGAGTACCTGCTGATCACACCCGACCGCAGTCTCGTGTTCCCCTCTGTGGAGTACGTGCGCAACGTCGTCTCCAAGGCGGGGATGAAGCAGGGCTCCAGCTCCACACCCGTCGTCATAGACAGCCGCCACATCCAAGGAGCCGACTTCACTGCCGCTAAGGTGCGTGCATACCTACACCTTTCTTCTAGGGTCGTGCGAGTATTTGGTATAACAAAACGAAGACGAAAAATGAAGGCTTTCGTTTTGGTTTCGGTAGGAAATTTGGTTATCGAAAGTCGTGACGAAACGAAAATTCTTGATCCCGATGAATTTTCGGGTGTTTAATGAATATTCAATTAGTGCACCAGCAAAGAAAATTTTTGCCAGTAAATAATCTTGTTAGTTTTCATTATTTTGTAACTGAAATAACTACATAAAATGAAGATTTGAATGTAAGAAAAACACCCTTGGTAAGTACTCCATATCCTACATATTTTTTGTTTGATTTTCTAATGTATTTATTATAATTGTTAACCTGCTATAATGCTAGGAACTTCGTTAAGCTTTTATTAAGCCTGAGCCTTAATGATATTATTTTTTATTTTCGTTTAATGAGAAAATAGTCACATTCGCACAACCCTACTTCCTTCCTCTGATACCTACCCCGCACTAGCCTTCTCGAATGTAGACATCATTCCTCACACTGGTGAAGAATAAATGATTCAAGGTGGGTTTACGATTGACTTAACAGAATAAGTGCGCCGTGTGGCTAAGACATGGTTTCATTTTGTTTCATGAGAAAATAGTCACATTCGCACAACCCTACTTCCTTCCTCTGATACCTACCCCGCACTAGCCTTCTCGAATGCAGACATCATTCCTCACACTGGTGAAGAATAAATGATTCAAGGTGGGTTTACGATTGACTTAACAGAATAAGTGCGCCGTGTGGCTAAGACATGGTTTCATGTATTCAGGGGTATTAGTTTATGACTGTCGTATGCGGGTCTTGACGGGTCATGTGTGATCTTGCTGTGGCTTAAGAGATTGTCATATTTTATACCTTAAGTACAAGTCAAGACGAAGTAGCCAATCAGAGCCCAATGACTTTTGATTTTGGCGGGAAACTGTATTTACCTCTTGTATTTAGGTTTATGACATATTGTGAAATCATATGAAAGTAACTATTTTAATCTAGAGACAGTTTCCTCTTTATTTAAAGAACTGTTCATGGCCATGTTTTATTTCTTGGAAGATGTTATTGAATTCTATTTAATTAACCTATTGAGATTTATTGATGTAAATGCCCAATGTTGGCATCTGCTTCTCTTTCAATAAGATATCACGACTTTTTCAAAACAATTACACAAGGAGTAACACCAAATAATTAAATATATGTAAATCTCCACTCTAGTCCATATTTCCAGGTTATGTCTGTTGCTTTCGTCTCCTACGATTCTGATTGGCTAGACTAACCAGTTGCTAATTCAATTTTAAACTGCCAATTTTCTCATTGTTCGTTTTCCGTGTGCTTATCGAGTCATTAAGTGCAATTCTTAATTCTTCAGTCTTTAATTGTAAACCTACCTTAAGATTTGTGCATTGGAATTTGAAAACTATCCTGTACCTGGGGCCGCTGTTGGCTTAGCACCTAGAGTTCTCGCCTCCCACCAAGGTGACCAGGGCTCGATTACCAGCGGGTTCACATGTGGCGATCAGTGCCGGACGATGTCGCTGGTTGGCCGGTTTTCTCGGGGATCTTCAGTCTCCCCCACCCTTGCATTCCAATACTGCTTCATTTCCACCACGCTTCACTATCATTGGCTCTCAAGACCTTGTTGTTAGAGCATCCCCAATCCTTCAACACTCCAATGTCCTGCACCCAGATTGTACTTCAAAAAATCACTACAGAGAGAAAATCGAACAAAATATTTGTTTGTATAGGGCCAAATATATATTTAGTTGACCTAACAAAATATATTGTTGAGCAAACAAAATTTTAAAAGTAACAAAATTACTTTTGTTCATCTAACAAAATATATGTTTGAATAAACAAAATCTCTGTGTTGTGCCAAAAAAATTAGACCAACTAAATATTTTGTTAAATCAACTGTATATATTTGAGTCTGGGGCAGCCAAATGAGAACAAAATTTGGTTTCAGCAACAAAATATTTCATTGCCCCTATACAAACAAATAATTTGGTGGCACCAAACAAATCTTGTTTGATTCAACAAAACCTTTTTCTCAGTGTAGCTGTAACTTTTTGAACACAAACTTAGCTCACTTGTGTCTCCTCAGTGTTGCGGGCTGAGTACTCCTCATGGAGTACTCAGCCCGCATCTGTCATGCTCTACCTGTACAGCCCTTGTCACGCTATCAAATTTTCCCGTTGAACTGCTTTCAATAAGTTTGGTGAAATAAAGTTGGACAGCTATGACGTAATTGAAACATCATATACGCCACCATATTTGTCTCAAATAGTTTGATAGCTTCTGTTTCCATCCAATATTTGAAAATTGGACAGGTTCAAAAATTTCTTTGATGTCTGATGGTTTCAGCCAATCAGAATCTTCCACGACAAAAATAGACGTAAAGAAACTTTAAAATAACGAACAATTGCTGGAAACGAAATAAGTTATGAAGATAATTAATTTATGTAGAAGCTGCCTGGGCATGAATTCTATTTTAAGTGAATATTGCACGTAATATTACGAACTCAGAGGCATTAAATTTTTTGTGCCGGAAACTTTTCTGATAACTAAAATTTGAATTTAGTAAATAAGAGAAAATAAATTACAACATTACTTCCATTTCTTCCTGAAATTGATTGCATGGGAAAACAAAAGCAATATCTCGCTACGGAAATAATTTTTAATCAATAATTCAAATTAGATTCTCCCAGTAAAAAAATTTTATGGTGTGACACATTTTCATACACATTCAAGAGTATTTGATAAAATTTGCAGTGAGCAAAATTTTTGATGACTGCATTTTGTCTTCAAAATTTATTTTCAAATGTAGTTGAAGGAGAATATGCGACAGTGACACACGTGGTTTTTGTGGTGTGCAGGGTATCAAGTCTCTGATAGACGACTTTATGAAGAGGAAGCAGCCACTGCTGTTCTACAATCTGAAGCAGAGCGTGGAGGAGATATTCCAGGGAGTGCAGCCAAAGGAGTTCAACTGTTGCCACAATGAGGTGGAGCTGAACGAACTGCTGAAAGGTACGTATCAAAACGGCTTCTCTTCTTTCTTCATCTTCCTCACACATATACTATGCACCAACATATCAGTTCCTCGGTAAACTTACTTTCAGATTACCTAGACATTCATTTGACAAAATATGCAATGGCGGCAGTGTCCGGTACCACCAGAATAGTAGTGGTGAAATATAATTGGATCCACAAACCACTTTTCTAGGTTTCCCAATGACCATCCTATCCTAATGATACCAGGTACTGAGTCACCCTTGTCCCTTAAGGGCTTGGGTACGTCAACACTACCTCACTCGCAATTAGCCCCTCCAAACATTTACTATAATTCAAGAAACAAGATTTGTTCGTCTTCAAAGGAAAATGTTTGACTTTATTTGTTTGATTTTGTTATCATGTAACTGAAATGACTTAGTGAAACTGAACTTGGTATTTTTGCCTTAATATTTTTTTGCTTTTGTTTACTGCAAAAGTCACATCTGCACAAACTTCCTATTTTATGTAGGTAATGCAAAGACAGTACTCTCATGTTTTTACATCCTTTTCTCTTGGTCCTTTTTTGTGGTTTCGCTTGCATCACAGTTTGTATATACATCTATCCTCTGCTGATGAGTGATTGCAAGAAACAATTGTATATGAACAGCAAAATTTCAATGGGATCCAAATAGTGGCTCAGTGGCTTAGACTCTATAGCCTACCACTGCTTGATTTTACAACACAATCTGAAACAGGCAGGAAATTTTTTGGATGCAGATTCTCATGCGGAGAGAGTTACGTATCCTACTGCAGTGCGGGGGTTTCCTCAAGGCATTCCTGTTTTATGCCTGGTCTTCATTCCATGACTGCCCCACCCTCATTTCGCCTCTCACGCCGTCCAGTCTTCGGGCTGACTAGAATAACAGGTGTACCTCTCTGGAAGGGCTGCCTTCTACAACGAGTATTGGCCTTCTTTCATATATTTCATCCATGTTAAATAAGCCTTTCTGTATGAGTGGAAAAAATCTTTGCGTGTAAATGCAAGTATATTTTGGCATGAAATGCTAACTATGGTACTTCCAGGAATGCTGTTTGAATGAACCTTGCAGTGGAGATGTGTAATTGAATCAGAAGTGGCTCTAGATGTTCGGATTAGATGGGATGGTGGTAATCTACCCATTATGTACGTGCAGCTCTGATGGACTTCGATTTGTGGCCTGGGAGGAGGACACCATCATTATTTTAGAAAAGAGTGTTAAATTAGTATAATCAATATTCAAACAATTTTGATATTGTTTCATTTCAGTTAGAAAACTTCACAGGACAGTTTTGTACCAATGTGAGTGTTTTGAAGTTTTGGGTCATGCTCTCTTTGTTTCCCCCGTTTCTTTTTTCTGGATCCACCCTTCAATTGAATGACTTATTATGCTGAACACATACCATTGCCGAACCTTATTTTAAATTGTAGAAAAACCTGTAATATATAATAAAAACACAGATACCTGGAAAAATGTACTAAGACCATCATTGAGAAACTGGTGACCTTGATTTCTTTTCGTTGTCAGTGTGTTTTACATCGTATTCATAGTTTAGTGTGACATGTAAAATTGTTTTGCAATGGTGGATTAACAAAAAGAAAATTACTTGCAGGGTTAGTAGTCTTGAGTGTAGTTTTTTAACTGGTGGCTAAGAACTGAGGATGTAGGAACATTTATATGTTTCTAAATGTTTCGGAAAATTATTTGACTAACACTCAGATCTGAGATCACTGTATTGTTAGTATTCACATCTAATACATTTGAAAATTAACTGGGTGTACAGTTGTATGCATAAATTAGTGCCCCAAATTTCCATTTAAAATGGATGTCACTATACCCCCCCCCCCCCCTATCTTGGACGTTGTAACTTCCCATTTGACAGCTTTATTTAGAACTAACATAACATTTATATTTTTGAAAAGGAGGTGGAAAACATAAGTTACAACTGTGCATCAGTGTGAAAAATATGTTCTTCCAACTTTGTGTAAGTGTGTCTATCTGTGAGCACAGCCATCTGTGTACGTACTTGTATTTTTGTCTCATTCTTAAATAATTATATTTTAAGCCTAACGGCCTATTCCTGACATATGATACTGTAAATTGTACAGAATATTTGAGCCATCATTTGAATTAAAATATAAGGCAGGTGGTTCAAAGTTGCGCAAGCTGGTGCAAAGTTACCCAAAATGACTGTAGCCTTATCACCACTATTCTCGTAACATATTGTTGTCTGTGGTGCCTGCAGGTTATGCGAACAAGACTACCCAGCCAGTGGAGACCGTCCAGCCAATCACAGAACAGCAGTGACCTTAATCTTGCCCTGGAGTGGCCCTCGCACTGACAGAAGCTTTCCAGAGAAGCCAACCAATGCGTCCGTAGCCCTGCGGGAACAGTGTACGCTCATCTGTGGTAGTCGAGTGTATACTTGGCTGGTGCAAAGAAGCTCCGTTGCGTGTCGTACCGAGTGACAATGAACATTCATCTGTGATAGTGAAGCGTAAAACTTGGCTGACACAAAGAAGCTACAACAAGCCTCGTGTTGATTGGCCAACTGACTTCGCCTTAGCCGCGAGGGCTAGTAGACACATGTCTGTGATAGTGAAGTGTATACGTGGCTGGTACAACGAACCTCGTGCTGAGCAGCAAACTGACTGCACTTTAGCGCTAAGTTAGTAAACACTCATCTGTGATAGCATAGTGCTTTAGCGCTAAGGTAGTGAATGCTCATCTGTGATAGCATAGTGCGTGCTGAGCTGGTACAAAGAAACACGGTTTGCAGTGATGATGGGTCACACTTGTAGACATTCCCTTGCCGTGCAGTCCCAAATGTGGTTCATATTTGACCGCAGGTAGTTACAAACTGCTCTCATTGTCATCCAACCCTGCCGCTAGTATTCCATTATTGCTGTGAAACTGTCGACAGTATGTTGTAAATATTCCCAGTCAACCCATTTTTTTCCAGTGAGAGCACTAGTGATTTTTATTTGAAAGTCTCAAGATAATGCTGTGTTATGTGTAAAGTAATAATTTATGAAGTTTCCAAGTATGCAGTATTATATTTATTTTTGTAAGCTATAGTTTGTGATTGTTGAAGTCAATTTCACGTTAGGTTCTAGTTTATAGGATTTGGTTTGTTTGATGATTGTTTGTGATTTGAAGGAATTGTTACATTTTTTGATGTTCCAAATTGTAAATTGTTTTACAAAAAGGTTGTCCACGTTTATTATATTTTCTAAAATATTTGAAATGTTGTGCCATTAATAAATACTGCATATCAACTCCCTTATGTTTGATAATTATAGTTTCAGATGAAAGAAATTCAGACATTATAGCATCATGTACGTGATTTCTAATAATAATGTGATATTTAGAAAGCTGTTGGAAGATATTAACAGAAATGTTCAGTTTCTGATATAATATGTATGCTCTGTTATACAACAAAGACAAATTGTTGAATTATAATTAATTTGTGATTATTTCATTATTATACAGTATTCTCAGGAAGAAGCTTCATTTTGAGCAAGGAGCTCATTAGACAACAATCGCCTTCCTTTGTGCTTCAAAGAATTTGTTTATTACTCTGCACCAGAAATGTTTTTGCATCAGATAATCTTTTCGAAATTAATAGTTTTTGAAGTCCATATTTTAGAACATTACAGTTGAGTAGGCAGTGAGAAAACCTACAGAATTTCAGGACATTCTCCTTACTGACTTATGCAAGAAATTTTCTTAGTGCCTAACATGCAGTGACATCTTTCGAACATTTTCTCTACATCATAATGGGATGCTGGATATCACAAACTTGTTAGTTGAGTAAAATCATGATTTTAGGAGTTACTGAAATCATCCTACATACACACAAATTAAGATAATACACATAACAGTGAAGCAAAAACATAAATGGTATGAGAATAATTAAACTATATTCTAATATGTAAATAAAATTGTGTGAGTAGTCAACCCATCTTGCACAAGTAAAAGTTTTACAGCTTAGTTTTTTTAGTTCAAGCCTGAAATTTGTTCCTCAGAAAAACAAAATAGCTAAGGTTAGAGTGTTTTTGCTGCATTAGCTGGTTATAAAAATATCACATAAAAGTAACCATCAGAAAAGAATGTATTTTTAATTTACTTACCTGCTACCCAAGGACATTACATTTACTGCATTACCACATGATTATTGACCTTGTTGTTCCTTAATCAGTGAAAAAGAAAAAAAAAATACTTGACCATAGCAGTGCTCATAATTGTATTAAATGTAAAGGAAATTATGCTTTAGTTGCTGCAACTGGTTTACAAAGTTGTGTAACATTATTTGTAGATCTCCAGTATGTATAATAGTGATGAAGTGTGATAATGGGATACTCGAGTTTGGAGTAATCACTTCAAGGCTCGGATTCTTTTCCTAGCAATACACATATGTGCCTTTTGTAGATAGTCGTAAGCCTTTTATCTGTGAATTGTAATTTTATCAATAAAATAAGTTATTGAAATGTGCCCTGATTTGAGTTATTTATGCCAACAACTGGTAAGTAATTCCACAACATCTGCTACTCTGAGAGGTCAGTTTGCTGTGAGGTGTCAGGTGCTTGAGAGGTCAGTTGCTGAGAGGAGCTATTTGCTGTGAAGGGTAAGTTGCTGTGATGTGCTAGTTGCTGTGAGGAGTCAGTTAATGTGAGGGGTCAGTTGCTAAGAGGATTCAGTTGCTATGAGAGGTCAGTTGCTATGAGAGGTCAGTTGCTATGAGAGGTAAGTTGCTATGAGAGGTCAATTGCTGTGGGGTGTCAGTTGCTGAGAAGATGTCAGTTACTGAGATGTGTCAGTTTTTGTGAGGGGTCAGTTACTGTGAGGAGTCAGTTGCCATGAGGAATCAGTTGCTTTGATGTGTCAGTTGCTGTGAGGGGTCATTTGCTGTGAGGAGTCAGTTAATAAGAGGTATCAGTTGCTGAGAGGTGTTAGTCTGGAATGGAGACAGTGTTGTGCAAAGTTGGGCTTGTGCAGAGTTGGTATTGTGAAGAATTGATTTTGTACAGTATCAGTCTTGTACAGAGTCAACCTTGTACAAAATTAGTCTTGTATAGAGTCTGTCTTGTGCAAAACTGCTTTGGGCAGTCATTCTTTTGCATAATCTGTTATCAGGAAATTTCATCGATTCGAATATGATTCTAGCATCATTAATTTGAGAGTGGTATTCAACTATATAGAACTTCATTAAAATTATCTTTACGCTTATCCTGTCATGAGGTGAATGCCTTTGTTCCAGTTGTAAGGAACATAGTTATTATGGAAGTGAAATGGTGGTGAAATATGTTTAGAAAAGGTTTTTTGTTGTATTGTAATATTTCAGCATTTTTTTAAGTCTGGAATTTCATCTACAGTCTGAATTTGGTAGCCCTGCCACCATTAGTTTCGATAATGATGGGCAATTATGCCTATAAATTAAATAAGATCTATAGTCTGTCTCGTGTAAGGTTTCCAGATTTTGACAGATTGTATGAAAGTAGTACCTTGTAAATAAACTGAATATGTATCCTTCCGCCACCATGTACTTTCCATGTGACTGTCAAAACATGTTAACATCATGAGAATTTTTGCTTGACATTTCAAACATGTCAACTATAATTGAGGAAAATATATTCATATTCTTACAATTAATTAAAGAGATATTATTAATTACTACGAAATCAATAATCACAAATACAAAAAAAAAATATTTTAAATCAAGAAATTTCATTGGACTTGCAAGTTTGCAACTCTCAAAACAGGAAAATATTTGAGGCAAGATATTCATTGATGTTGGTTACAATTAACACTGTAATCAAAATGAAATCGCACATGTTAAACAATTTAACGGAGAATACAAAAACTTACCTGGCCCGAAGTATGATCAGAATTGCCTTCTTTGTACTTCTTTTGAAAAATTTAACGAATTCATTAAAAAAAGAATTCGAGACTCGCATAATTAACTGATGTAAGCATCAGAAAAAAAAATCATAATTAATTCACAACTGAGCAGTAAAATGAACTATGAGAAAACAAAAGTTTGCTGGAATTCTCTGTCGGCAATGTCACCACATCACATTTAGGCAGTGAACAAACACAATAAGAGTTAGGCCTGTAAAATCATACACAAATAGTTAATTAGAACTGTAAAAGTCTTCTACAATCAATTATTACGGAACATATTTGTAGCAATTACAATAAAATAAGCCTGTACAAAAAACATTCCTCACAAATGGTGAAAACTGGTAGGCCTGTGATCATTAAGTCATGAAACCTAGTGGCAATTGCATCAAACACATGGCCGTATGTACTATTACAGTAACGTGGATATTTAATATATAAATGCCCATTGCCTAAAAAAAATTCCAGTACAATTTGTTGTCCTATACAATTAGTATTTACCATAGATTTAAAAAAATACCACAGAAAGAAAATGTACTTTACATAGTCTTTCGGGACAAACGAAACATTATATATCTCAGTTTTAACGTAGTTAGGCCTAAATAATTAGTATTACAATTGCATTCGTGGTTTTGGTCTACACACACAAGCGAGCAATGTTTTGGTGAAGTCAATACTATTTGTTGTTTATTGACCAAACAAAAATTAATCCAACTATAACATTAACATACTTTTTAAGAAATGAAATGAATGCTGAACATTTAAATGTTGTCTGCTAAAAACCCGCACACAAACTTAATATGTTTACCTTAATTATAAAAGAACTAACAAACGTTTGCCTAAGATATTTACATTTCCCCAACAAAATACATCACTCTCCAAATGTTCAAGTACATAATTCATTGCTATTTACTTTGCGACGGTTTTTGACGTAATTCCAAGCAATCGGCCGGCCGTTTCTAGCACAAAACGACTTTCGAGTTCTCCCATTAGTATCATGACTTCGACTCCTTTGGCAACACATACGATGCCTTGCTGTCATTGGCGACCGCATGAAGGATTTTTAAGTCGCTGCATTAAAAATAACTATTCTCACAACATTGATTAATTCGATTTGGAACTTACTAAATTGATACGCCCGCACACAAAAATTGCATCTTACAATAACAATATGGCGTCCAGACGTTGGTTGGTGAAGATAAATAGCCCGCCTTTTTCATTATTTCTGTTATGCAATTTAACAAATTTGAAACTATATACACGTTTAAATAACCTTATACAGAATACTATAAAGTAATATTATTTACGTTTACTCAGAAATTCTTACTCATTATTTTATTTGTACTGTGCACTATTTTCTTTTTCGTCGATGTAAGAAATAATACATGTTATTCAGTGATACCACCATTGCTTCACATGGCGGTCAGCTGACATTCGTTATTTCAAATACGACACTACTGTATTACACTTTAAATACGTTGGCAGCAGTAGCGGTCAAATTCTGGAAACTTTAAATGAGACATACTATAACCTGCATGTAAGGGGTTGGGAGTATTACCTACAGACTAGATTTGACAGATGTGTGTCTATTAATGGCGGTTTTAGGGGCATCCCACTTTTATTATTTGACCCCCGAAGTTCAAACATGTTGGTCGACTATGCGTCAAATGTGTTGTTAAGGTGCCGTTTATGTTCACACACACACCTACACCAAGGCACACACACAGGAAATTAATTTCTTTTGTTCGGAAAGTAGACTATAAAGCTCTCATTTTTAAAATGAGCAATCAGTATGGTCATAAATTGTGAAGGTAGGGTATTTCACTTGTTAACAAAACTATGGCAAGATTGGGGACAATCAATGGAGGTTTCAGATGATTTCAAGGGTACACGCATAAATGAATTTTACTGAACCATAACATTTCTCCTGTCAATGATCGTTCAGGAATTAATTATCACAGAGGAAAAGAAGTTAATTGATAGTATATTTGGTTCGCAATTTAATTTTATTCCAAATGAAAGTATTTATGAACAGAATTTGGAAAGTTATGATAACTCCTCTAGGCTTACTCACATTAAGCTTGGCTCACAACCACCAGTCGCTTTCTTCAGTTGCCCGTTCGTCAGTCAGCCATCCGCCGATTTTTTCGTCGGTCAGACTCACAACAATACGACATCCGTCGAGCCAGAAAATTTTCAGTGTTACCACCCAACAACACTAACTTTCTCGCGCACGGACAAATGTTTCTAGTGAATGTAATAAATATATTCTCTTTCCCTAACGTAATTTATCAGCGTTTCCTCCGAAAATCTACAAGTCATCTTCAGTTAAATTCAAAGGTGACACGTAAAAAAATAAACAACTTCACTGCCTTGTGTATGTAAAAAGAAAAATATTCAGACAAATAAACAAGTGACTGTTTTCCGGCAGCCATGTTCAAGGAACGATATTACAAGGCGGTGGTCCATCCGTCCGTCCGTTGAAAGTTAAGTTCGAGATATATTTGACGGATAGAAAAAAAATGTTGGTCTCCGATTGGCTGAAGATCTCGTGTCCGACGGACGGGCGGGCGACTGATGGATGAAACTGTTGGTTGTGAGCACAGAGTAAAGATGAGGCAGACCGATCTCGCTGGCTGCGCACAACCAATCTCCGTGTCCCGGCATTGAACTGCTTTTCTGCCTACACGTGTAGCAAAAGTGGCAAGACTAATAAGCGGTCTACCTAATATTTAGTCTATGGTTGTGAGTCCATCTTTATACTGACGTCGCCCACGCTGTGCTGCTCGGGAAACAGACCAACGCTGCCTGCTCGTGCACCAGCTACACACGGCCGTGCGTAAAGTGCACGGGTCCTGACGTCGTTCATGCAGAACAGGTCAATGATCCGTCCCCGTGACCCGAACGACACTCTTCACCAAGAGTAAACAAGTGCCTGCATGTTTAAAGTGCTATGATCCTCCAAAAGCAGAGTCTAAAGTAAACACGGGGAAATATTATCTCCCGCTTTCTTTCCCTATGTGAAGTGATATTAATTTAAGCGTGCCCCGCCCACGTGGCTTGCGTAGTGAAACGAACCTACAATCGGCGACACTCTAAAACCACGACATAATTTTTAAGTGTACATGCTGTATTTCTTTCCGTTCTACAAGGGAGTATTTTTATTTTCGGTTTTATGTAAAGTGAAACACAATTGACCTTGGTAGTTGCGGCAGCCGCTATGCCAAGCGCCCAAACTTGAATAACTAAATTAATAACTTAATTTAATGAATTGTAATTGAAAGGTTATTTTAGTATCTAATGTCTTGTGTAATTTTGTAATGACTTCTTATTTCTTTTGCAAGCCCGTTCAGGCTTTTAACAGCAAACTCAATTTCCCCGCCACACATGGCAACAGAGTCACATAGTTTTTAAAATTGAATAATAACGTGTCGGAATTAACTCCTTAATTCCTCAAAGTGTTTTGGTTTACTTATTTCTGTTTTTGTACGTGTATTAAGTGTTTATGAATAAATTTTGTTTTCCCTCACGGTGTTGGTGGGAGATCTCCGTTAGGTAACGGCGTCTTCGCGTCATCATCCTCAGCCTAGTCCGGAGGCCCAAGGAGATGCACCCGTTCGCGTCGCGGGGGAACTTCGCCATCTTGCCTCATCAAGTAACTGCCATAGTAAATTTGTATTTTATCTGGAACATTTAATTCTTTTCTTGTCTCCCCCCGCGCTCGCTATCTCATCTCAGTAGACTCGCGGCCCCGGAAATTTGACCACTCATAATTTCCATGCGCTAACCAGTGCTTTTATCCATGTCGGCGGATGGCAGGCTTTATACGATAGGGCCGCAGTAGTCGAGGGATTTAGTATCAGTGATTGTATGTGTGATCTAACTCAGTCAATATACGTACAGGCTGTTCACAATAAAGTGAGCATTTTTGAGGCCCCAGTAACTTATCTTTCTTTCAGAAATATTTTATCCTTTAACCACCTTTTAAAATAAACATTGCCATGTAAGTAATAAACACAGTGTGTATATCCCAAGTCACTCGGAAGTTAACGTCTGAGGCCAAAATAAAATATATTTATTGCCTGTTGTTACAAATGAGAGGGCTTTCAAAAATGCTCACTTTACCGTGAACAGCCTTTAACAACATCGTTCCTCGTCATATTAAATTTGAATATTAATTTAACCTCGGGTCCTGGCCCACTCCAGAGTGTAAGTCCACGAGCTCATTTATGAACTGTAAAGGCATTAGGGACTTTTGTTGTACTTCATCCGCAAAACGTGAGCTGCGAGAGGGATAGGCCACGTGGCTGTCGACCTACAGCTGTCCTGAGAACCACGAGTCCACGTTCTCACCAGTGAAAATATTTGGCGCGCATCTTTCCCGGTAAACCGAGTCTCGGGAAAACCCACAAGTGTAATGAAGAGGAAGGAGTAGCATGGGGTGACCTCCGAGCCAGTGTCGAGGATTCTCGTGCGGGACGTGGTTTGGAAGATCGCACCGGCGTGTCTATGTCTCTGACGTAGCACAATTCACATCATTGAGAAGATTATAACAACACTACATTACCCCTGCGGTAATCAGAGCCGGCTGGTAGGCAGTTAGTGGACCTTATATCGCTAAGACTCCACGAGGCTGAGCCTAAATACTCAAGTAGGCTATAAAGCCCCAATTTCAGAGTTACAGGAACGTAAATGTAACAAAAAACCACAAATTGTAATTACTGAATGTCTTTAATGAAACTGACTGCATCCACGTCGAATGCCTCAGACGAGCCGTTCAAAATGTGCACCATCTGACGGTAAACAGACTGCGATACGTTGTAGCCTACCTTGGTAAGTTGCCACTGCATGCCTGCAAGTTCATTTCCGAGTTGATTAGTGGCGTCAGTTATCACCTGTAGCAACTGTTCTCGTGTGTCGGGTCGCCGTCTGCTGTAAACCCTACTCGTCAGGCAGCCCCAGAATAAAAAGTCCAACTGATAGAGGTCTGGAGAGCGTTTCGGCCATGGGACTGGTCAATCTCTTCCAGTCCACCTGAGCGGATACTCAGTTGCTTCTACGCGTGTAAACATTCCTGGCATTGTTACACAACCTCTCGCCTCGACACACTAACAAAGACTGGCCACGCCAGCCACACTAGCAGTGTCTGCTTACGGTCAGGTTGGGCACAAGTTGAACAGCTTGTTGGGACTTACAACATGAATACAGTCAATTGTATTAAAGATATTTTGTAATTTCAACTTTGGATTTTATTGCATTTAAGTCCCTGTAACTGGGAAATGGGGCCGCCTAGCCAACTTGTGTATGACATGTTTTGTTACCAATGATCTGTCCGAAGTATGTCGGTTGAATCGCGGAACATTACTTACATGCATGCAGGGGCAATAATTTTTTTCTAAGGTTCGTTTCTAACGTGCTCTCTTTATTGTGAACAGCCTTTACTAGGCATTACAAACGCACCATTTTATCACAATTTTTATTCATATAATAATAATTGAAATATTATAGTTTATAGTAAAACAAACACAATTTCAATTTTACGAAATATACTGTAGTTTCATATCAAAGAACGTTTAAAATGCTTGAGGTTCATGGCATTCTTAGGATACAACCAAACACGTCTTACATAGGCTGAATTTTCGAAGGTTTGATTAAAAAAGTATGAGCAAATCTCGATTACCATATATAATTATGGGCACTGATTTTTTTTTCAAAAGATGATTCAAAAACTGCTTTCTCTACCGGCAGTTACTTGGTTCGCGTATCGTAATTGCTGTTGTTGCCCCTGATATTTATGCAACCAGCCACATAACTGTGTAACGCGGGTCGCATACACGTGTCGCAGCAGGTGCATATAGTTAGAACCTCGCAAACTCGATCTAATGTCAACGTGGGTATAAGCTGTTCACGGTAAAGTGAGCACTTTTTAAGGCCCTTCTAAATTTTTCCTTTCATCCAATTTCCATCTTCCTGCTGCTTTTTAATATAAGCATTGCAATGTGAGCAATAAACACAGTGTATACATTTCACCACCCCCAAAATGTAATTCCTGAGGCTGTAATAAGATATACATATTGGTGGTTAATGCCTGTTGGTAGGGCCTTAAAAGGTGCTCAATTTATCATAAACAGCCTATAATGAGGATGTCGAGGATTTGCTTTAAACCTAGTTGCTTATAAATTACATTCTTGCCAGCGAATTGAAAAAAAAAATATAATTAAGAAAATTCCTAATGCTTTCTATGTCATACAGTTACTGCTAGTTAACATGTTGTCCAGACATTTTAGAACCCGCTGAAATATTTAATAATATTTAAAAGTATTAATTGTAATGCCCATAAGAGTAATTAAGTTTTCATGTCGTATAAGGGGACAAGTTGGTACATGTATCAATTTACCCCGCTCTGAATGTATGTATTTTTCATGTCGTATAAGGGGACAAGTTGGTACATGTATCAATTTACCCCGCGCTGAGTGTATGTATTTACTATCATACTCTATACGCCCACAAGAAAAAATATTATATTATAACCTCTCAAAATTGACTAATGAAGACTATGAAGGTGTCAAAATAGCGAAATGTCTCGTTTTACGGAATTAGGGGCGAATATACAATTACGAAGAACTCATTTCTTGACAAAAGAACCATGAACATATACAGTTCATTAAAGGCTGTTCACGATAAAGTGAGAACTTTAAAATCAACGGTAGAAAAAAGTAACTGCCGCTACCTGCATATATTTTAACGGGTGCCCTCAGTGACACGCGCCCAGTAAAGTTGGTAACGATGAATGGAAAATAGTTCCATATCTTAACGCTAATAAAAAGTGTTAGGTAACCACTTCTGATATTTTTAATTATTTATTTCGCTTTTTTTTTTTTATGTATCGAAATGTAAAAATTAGCAGATTTCTAAAATATTTACTTTTCTAATAATTTCACAGTTTCAGTTGACCGATGCATGAATAAAGTGATAAGGTCCATAACAATGTTAATCTTACATAAGGCGGAAAAATACATCATGAGCATACAGGTACACCTTAAGCAGGGCTGTCAAAAGTGCTCATTTTAGCGTGAATAGCCTATATCAGACACACGAATACCAAAATTTACGAAAAAATATTACGTACCACGCAATACGAAATTTTTACTAGAAAATATAAAATAATTTAATGCAATAAAATGTTGAAAATAATGTGAATAGTGAGACTTACAGTATTTTCTTATTCAAACATTAGAGTTTTTTTGTGGAAATAGACTTGAACGATAATGCATGCCATCTTAACCGCACGGCCTGCAAAGATGTCTAGTTTTACAGAGTGTCAAGTTGTCGAGTGTCGAGTTTTCGAGGTCCTGTAGTACTAATTTGTAGGTACAGGAAAAAGTCTCGCTGCCTTGCAAGGTTGTGTACTGAAGTTTATTATTGGCTTAATTATTTCCAGGACTTATCAAGTCGTAGACAGATCCGGATAGCTACACAAACATACAAGTGTTTAGTTTATTAATACTTGTCCTCAAGAGTATCTGCGGATCGGTCAGATATTTACTAGTATAGATCGGTAAAGATATTTACTAGTATAGATCGGTACAGATAGTGCTATAATACAGAAATGTTTATTTTTACAAAATAATTTACAAGACACTATAGCATCTTGCTTTGTTTTGATTTAATGATGAGATACTTGGACACGTGGTCGCTTGCAGTTTTAATTTACTTATAGACGCAGTGACTTTGTAAGAAGACAGTGTGGTATTTGATTGAGCCAAACAGAATTACTTTACTCTGGTACTAAACGTCTGTCATTCACAGGCAGGCGCCTAAGACACGTAGAAGTTGCAACATCCAATCACAAATGAGCATAAGGTTTCGAGATACAACCACAGGATAGAGAAGCGTATAGAGGCGAGAATGTGTGTCGGTTCCTTTGATGTAAGCAAACTCGACTACTGATTGGTCGCGCAAAGCTGTGGGAACGGTCCTCGAGACTGATTGGTCATTGCGCGTTACGAAATGTCTCCTATTGGCCGGGCTCACATCTGGTAGGAAAGTCTCCAGGAGGTGATTGGTGAACGACCTACCACCACATCCCTGGCCAGCGAGACTGGAGTTCGCAGTACACGCCGCCATTTCACCTCTGTACTCTTAATTGCTCTGTGATACAACTGGACAAGAACTCAATATCGTGTATGCGTTCGAATCAAAAACGTTAAGCACTGGAGAACTCATCGGATCATTTGATGAACAACGCGCAATAAGATCAAACATCGTGAAAATAAACTCCCAAGCTTGTGCACAGTGATTCTAAATGCTTTTCACTGTTGAGTGAGAACTTTTGAGCCACTAGTTACTTTTTTCTTTCAGCCATATTGTTATCCTCTAACCACCTATGCAAATAAATATTGCGATGCAAGTAATGGACACAGTGTGTATATTACACGGCACTTGGAAGTAAACGATTAAGGCTAAAAATATATATATATATATATTGACAGTTATTCCAAATGAGCTGGCTTTCAAAAGTGCTCACTTTACCGTGAATAGCCTATAGTCAACTTTCTCCTAGCGACAATTCACTATAGGCTTTGTTGGCGCCCGTGACATTTCTTTATTTGTGTTACTTGAGACAGATTTGCACGCTGTATATGACTGTCCCACTAGCGCTGCGAGTGGTGGTAAACGGCAGCTACGAGTAGTAATGGCGGAAGGTTCGTGTCATCGTTTTTGTGCGCTCGAATGTTTTGGCCCGCTGGGGTCGGGTTGTAGCGGGAAATGAATATTATCGGTGCGTGGTAAGTAGAGACCTAAAAAATTCGCGGGTTCAACGACCTGTTAGAGAAATAATAACGTATTTAGCATTAAGCCACATCTGTCTAGTTCACATATATATTTGGTTTATAACTCTCCGAATTGCCATTCCGTTACAGAAATCAAGTAACAGGCGTACGTGGACAGCTGAGATCCGGCGCTAGCTTGTCCTGAAATGAATCCGCGAATTCTTCAGGTCTCTAGTGATAAGTGATGCCGTATCCACTGCGTGTAGCCTTTTCGTCTAAAAAAAAAAACGTGTGTGGTGGAGTGGGGAGGTTTAAGCGGGTGTTTTGAGAGCCGATGAGGGTGAAGCGAAGTGGAAGTGCAGCAGCGCCAGAATACAAGGGCGGGGGAAACGGGGGACACCCCGAGAAAACCCCGCTGACCAGCGGCACCGACCGACACTATCTGCACTTGGATTGAACCGTAGGAAGCGAGCAGTCTAGACGCTCAGCCACCGCGGCCCCAGCAGCCTAAGTGGACTGAGAAACTGACAGTGTCACATAATGATAAAGGCTGTTCACGATAAAGTCAGCACTTTTGAAATCAACCTTAGAAAAAAGTCACAGCTCCTAACTTCACATATTTTAACGGGCACACTGAGTGACATGTGCCCAGTAAAGTTGGTAACGATGGATGGAAAGTAGTTCCATATTTTAATGTCGAATAAAATGTGTAAGGTAACCATGTGTAATAACGTAAAACAATTATTTATTTGGCTTTCTGTTTTTTTAATGCTCCGAAGTATCAAAATTACCAGATTTGTAAAATATTTACTTTTATAATAATTTCACAGTTTCACTTGATCGACGCATGAATAAATTCACGAGGCCCATGGCAATGTTAATTTTGCATAAGGCGGCAGAATACCTAATGTGCTTCAAAAGAGCTCATTTTACCGTGAACAGCGTATAGTCGCAGACGTATTGTAGCCAAGCGTCTGTGTTGATTGTTTCTCTCTTGGAACCAGGACCAAGAATGTCATCAGCGTCGGAGAGGCGGGCTGTCACAGCGGAACACGTCATCTCGAGGTAGAGCGTAGCTGCCCTGGTGTGAAGACTTGATGCCGTGGAAGGACTTTGAGGGGAGGAGATTGATTACCTGTGCCTCGAGGCTCTCTCCTCGGGCAAACATCATGACCATAAACGTTTATTGCGAGCGCCCCGCTGTCAACCGCTTCGCTTACCTGGAACCGCCTGTCGCTTCGTCGCCCCCCCATCACTCCAGTCGTATTTTTTCCTCCTGTTTATACGTCTCTCTCGGATACAACGTACCGACACCTCTTTCCCGGCGGTCGCGGGGCTTCAGAGCTCACAGTCACGCGTCCGGAGATACCGCGCCGAGTGCGAAGAACAAAGAACTACGAACACAGGCGATCCACAACTACACACCTTCACTGTCCCATACCACTTTTATGAAGCATTTCTGAAGTTATACTCTCAGGAACCGCATGATGCAAAGAAAAAAAATGGCCAAACCCAGGCCGTGTCCGAATTGGCAGATTTTGTTGACAAAATGATCACGTGGCCCGATTTTGTATGTAAAATTGTGACGTATTTGGTACTATTCGGTATTTCGTATTTTTATCTAGCGGATGTTAGCAAAAATACAAAATGGCAAAATCAGCGCTATATATATATATATATATATATATATATATATATATATATATATATATATATATATATTATATATATAACACAACAAGTTTTTTAAGAGTCGTTAATTATATATTATTTTATTATTTATTAACATATTCCTAGTATTCCAGTGATAGTTGCAGAAATATTACGTCTGTGTTAAGCATTAAATTTAAATACTAATATTTTGCACTGTACATTTAATAATGTGTTGCTGCGAGTGCTAAACAAGTGACAGTCGACAACGTCTGAATCGATGCTTACCAAATCAGGAATTTTCAAAATGACGACATAACAAAATTTGTCAATTCGGATAAGGCCCCACTAAAGAAAATTTCACCAAAGAGACATCACACAGCATTCGTGCGCGCCCAGTTTAATATTTCACTTGAAAAATATTTCTTAGTAGGTATTACCAATATACATTATTTTCCCTCTCTTTTTATTCGCATATATGATGAATGAAATATTTTATTTTACAGATATAGTATAAGTAAAAGTTCAATTGAATAAAAAATGTGTTACTTTTATTTCAAAAGAAGTATTACAATGCGTGTGAAAAAAAATATATTTTTAGGAAACAACAAAACACGTTATAGATAGGGAAATTGTTCAAAGGTTTGATTTAAAAACTGCGAAGACACGGTGAATAGATTATAATATTAATTTCTCGCACGAGAGGCGCTGAAACGTTTAAATTGCCTCTTCAGTTTTCCTACAAAGCAGCCGTGTCTATTCTAATGCTTAGACCACTATAAGATATTTCAAAGTAAAAGCTGTTTACGATTTTTTTTAAAAAAAAAGCACGTTTGAAATCAATTTTAGAAAAATGTTACTTCAACCTGTGTATGTTTTAACGGGCGCACTGAGTGACATGCGTCCTGTAAAGTTGGTCAAGTTGGATGGGAAGTAGTTTCGCATATTAGTGTCAAATAAATAGTGTTAGGTAACTATTTGTTATAACCTTATTTATTTATTTTTTATTTGGCTTTCCATTTTTTTTTAATGCATCGAAGAGTAAAAATGAGCAAATTTGCGAAATATTTACTTGTTTAATAATTTCACAATTTCATTTGATCGACGCATGAATAAAAAGTGACGAGGCCCATTGTAATGTTTATTTCATATAAGGCGGAATAATAAACTATGTGCATTCAAGAAGTTCTTAAGCATGGCTTTCAAAAGTGCTCATTTGACCGTGAATAGCCTGTAATTAAGGACATCCGAATTTCACGATAAGACTTCATGACCAGTTATATTTCATAACACTTAAGCGCAGATCCACTTTTCTGATTGGATTAACTAGGTGTTACGCGTCGTAGGAATATGCATGGGAATCACTGACGTATAGTATCGGGGCTACCCAATTATGATTGGCTAATTAAGTAATAAAATATATTCTCACAAAGACACGCAGCTAACAAACGACAGGGAAACTGTTGTTACACCAGCAGAGTATTGAAATCTAGCAAGTGCGAGAATTTTTTCGCGAAATTCCGATGTCCCTACCTGTAATTATTTTTTTCGTGGCCAAAATTGAAGTTGGTGTTTTTTCAGCAGTCCACAAATTTCGTTATTGAAGCATAAAGAACAATCTTTGAAAGTCGTCGCAAATCGCAGTAAGAAGACCTCTGTTTTCCGAGATTTATTCTTCTGTAAAAATGCGTGTTTCAAACTATAGCGACGATGACGGGTCTTTTCGGAACGAATTTGCCTTGTTAAATAAAACACGGTGGTCCCCACTTGAAATACTGAAAAAAAAACAGACCACACGCGTTAAGGCTGTTCACGATAAAGTGAGCACTTTTGGAATCAACCTTAGTAAAAGTCACTGCTCCCACCTACATATATTTTAACGGTCGTACCGTATGACACGCGCCCAGAAAAGTTGGCAACGTTGGAGAGAAAGTAGTTCCAATATCTTAACGTTGAATAAAAAGTGCTAGGCGACTATTTGTAATTAATTAAATTATTCCTTTCACTTTGTTTATATATACGTGTGTGTAAAAATGAGCACATTCGTAAAATGTTTACTTTTGTAACAATTTCACAGTTTCACTCGACCGACGCATGAATAAAGTGATAAGGCTCATGGCAGTGTTGATTTTACGTAAGGCGGAAGAATACACAACGGGAACACAAGTAGATCTTAAGCAGGGCTTTCAAAAGGGCTCATTTTACCGTGAACAGCCTATAGTAACTCGTACTTTTAGCACACCAAGTTTGGTAGCAATTGATAGAACGGCCTGGCACGTTTGCCAAACTAACGTAAAATATTTGTATGGTTGCAGTGTTGGAAATAAATGTCATCCATTTAAATTGCATATTTAAAAATGCTATACCGCAGTACTATTTACGTGCCAAATTTGACAGTAGAATATAGAGCATTTTCCGAAATAGCATACCTCTTTTATTTCATTATTTACAATTTTACAAGATGAACTGTCAAAATACGATATTTGGTTAAAAATTGTCGTGTTTGTTTCCGAAATATAAGGCTAAACGTTAAAATGGGAGCCGTTTTCTAAAGAAGTACACAGTATGTTCGAAATATGTAAAGGTCACATGTCCTTACTGAGTACAATATGTGTACCGAGTATGGTGAAATTCGGTTAGCGGGTTCAGAAGTTTTTAAGGGGCACACACGCATGCAAACACATACAGACTGGAAAGTAATCTCTTAAGCCCGTATTTCGTTTGGAAGGTACGCTAAAAATTACCTCTTGACACAACAATACTACGACAGCTAAAATTTGACCTCTTATTTTCATTTTTTTTTAAATACGTAGTTAGTATTATATCAAAATTTGGTTGAATTTTGTCCCCCACCCCCTTAGTGATGTCACTGTCTGTAGCTATTGGGCTGCGTGTTGTGTGAATTAGATTATTACCCTATATGCTGTTCACGGTAAAATGAGTTTTTTTTAGGCCCTTGTCACTTTTAGCTTTCAGCCGATTTTTGTATCTTTTAGCCACCTTTATAATTAAATATTGCCTTTTAAGTAATAAACACAGTGTGTACATTCCACCGCGCCCGGAAGTTAGTGTCAAAGGTAAAATAAAATATATTTATTGACTATATTTCCAAAAGAGATAGTTTTCAAAAGAGCTCACTTTACCGTAAATCGACTGACTACCTGTACACATTTTCACATCTGTGAGGTTCACATAAAAATTTAATTAATACACATCTCCTTTCCTCCGCATAGTAATTTGGCGCCAGAAACGTGTTGTAGTTTACGCACATATAAAATTATCTAACCTCCTCGCCTTTTTTCTTTACAGTAATTGGTTATTTTACTGTTTTATTGTACCGTTTTATTTGCCTATTTTCTTATTTTACTGATAACTAACTAAATATATATATTCTGTTTTTTTTTTATTAATGTGCCCTTCATGTGGTTGAACGCCCGTAAATTACCTCCTCCCTTCCCCGTCAACACCCAAGCTTATAGGCTGTTCACGGTAAAGTGAGCACTTTTTAAGGCCCTTCTAGATTTTTTCCTTTCGTCCAATTTCCATCTCCCTGCTGTATTCTAATGTAAACATTGCAATGTGACCAATAAACACGGTGTATATATTTCCCCGCCCTCAAAATGTAATGCACGAGGCTGCAATAAGAAATATTCATTATCGGTTAACGCGTGTCGGGAGGGCCTTAAAAAGTGCTCGCTTTACCGCGAAGAGCCGATAGCAGCATTGCAGCGTGACAAGTGAGAACGTGCGAAAGACAAGGTCACGGATACACCACCTCTTGCCGTGTCATGTTCTCCTGATAGCAGCATTCGCAGTTTAGCGGTGCGACAAGCTAGTTCGCGAAAACCAAGGTCATGGATCTGGCTTGCCTTGCGTCATGCATGCACTTATCTATCTCCTGATAGTAGCTGTCGGAATTTATTTACGCTGTACACGAATTGTTAAGGACGTATTTGCGTACTAGCAGTGATGTGTACTTGTTGTGTACTAGTTGAGACTATTCGGACAGGTATCGCCTCTTCGTACTAGAATGGTCGCACATTCTGGCGGAAATATTATATATATAAAAACTATGCGACAATGGAGAAATGTGGTGCATGGTGTTTGTTATAAATACTTTTACAACTTATATGGTTACGCACACAGAAAACAAATAACCACAAAAACATTTGTTATTAATTTTTGTGTCATTATTTGTACCTTGAATGAAACCTTACGAGTTAAGTAAGCGCTGAATGAAACATGGCTTTCGCCGGAAATGAGGAATTATTAGGAGCAGTAGCGGACGCGTATTATTTACAGGAGGCCCAGAAATATTCCTGTACACTGGTTGCTCTGCGGAGCAGCAAGACAGCGCGTGTATGTTGTTCTTAACGAAAACTAATACACAAACTATATAAATAAAAATCCTTTTTTTTTTTTTCGGTCGTACACTTTGAGTACAAATTGTAGCGTAAAAAAACACGCAGGAATATAGAAATTCTTGCACCTCGGTATCCACACCAACAGCCTTGGGATATTACTTTAGTACGCCTTTGGGAGACTGTAAACAAATTAGGGCAGTTGTAATGGGATTTAGACCTTTATTGATCGTATGTAAAGAGGAATTATTTACACAGAAACTGGCAATCTTTCCTCGTCCCTCGAAACGTTCCTTACCATGTGTTTGAAATATACATTGATAACAAAAGAAAGCAAATACAATTCAACGGGGTTTGCAATAATTTGGAAATGCGGATTGCAATATTGTAATATTATTTGCAAGCATACACCTGAGAAATATGCTGCAGAAGTCTATAAAACGCTCAGGATTTTATTCGAAATTGGAAGCACATATTTATTAAACTGACAATTATTATTTGCACATCCTATTCGCGGAAATAGGTGATCCTAAGCTATTAAACCCTACCGTGTGAGCAATAAACACAGTGTATATATAAATTCACCATACCCAAAACGAAAAGTCTGAGGTTACAATGGAATAAATTTGTTGGTTATTATGTCTGATGAAATAGAACGGCCTATACTTGCCAAGTATAGAGCCTGTGTGTACTATACTAGGAATTCGGACAGCGCTAGTGTGTGTGTGTGTGTATGTATATATATGGTGACGTCACAGGCGGTGCCGAGTACGGGTATGTATATACTAGAAGCGAATTCGGAAGCTGCCTTACCTTGCGTGCGAAAAACAAGGTCGCGGCTACAACACCTTCTGCCGTGTCATGTTCTCCTGATAGCAGCAGCCGGAATTTGCGGTGAGCGGCGATCAAAAAGCGTCGTTCAGCGGGGCTCGCTCGCGAAGAGAGACCAAACGACAGCAGGAGCACATAACAGGCGCGGAGGTACCAATTTCCTCGGCGCCGAGCGTAAATGTTATCTGTTCGTAGTCGAGCGTCTCGAACGAGTTGCCAACCAGTTTCGCTCTTTCGAAACATTTGTAGAGTCGTTCGACGCTTCTCGTTTCTTACACGTTCTGTCATCATTCTTTGTGAATTCAGCATTTGCAGTTTTTTTTTTCTTTGTGCCTGCAGTTCCACGTTCAACGGACACATTTTTATCATCATATAAATTATCCTTGCAATGTATGCTATTCTACAAAGTTTAAAATAAGACGACACTGATTTAACTAATATACCTAGTAGGCCTTGACGTCTCATGAGGACGAAAGAATTGCGAGATGGAGCAGCGCCGGAACGTAAGGCGGGGGGAAACGGAAGATCCCCGAGAAAACCCGCCGACTAGCGGCATCTTCCGGGCACGATTCCTACACTGTGTAAAATCCGGAGTGACCCGGCACGGGATTGAACCCGGTTCGCCTTGGTGGGAGGCGGGCAGGCTAACCGCTCGGTCACCGCGGCCCCAACCATGGTACGCTGGTGTGGTGCTGTGTCCACTGCACATGCGACGGTGGAAGATATTTTACTGTATACAACGTGTATAATGAGCTTACAGGACTGAAATTGCCTGTTGGTTTATGGCAACAGTCGATGTGTGCTTTCTTGCAGAAATGATTGGTATTGCCTACGTGCCTGGAACTGTATTATTGTGTCCGAAAGTTACACTGCAAAAATTTTTCTGGTAAACTTCCTAAACTGCAATGGAAGTTCTTAACCTATAGACTGTATGGTAATAATATCACACATCAAGCTGCACATATAGGAATGCTATACAAAGCTCTACTATACAAAGTTGGGAACTTCCCTATGTATTTGACTGTTTCCCGAGTAAATGTAGGAACGCTATAATGAGTGTATAGGGGAAAACATTACCACTCCTGATTTCTCACTAAGCGTATACACTGGTATGATAAATTTCCGAATTATTTCTTAGAGCGAATGTGAACGTTTCCACGAAAACGGTGGGTCCTGGACAGTTGCAACAAGAACACAATTTTTGTTATTTAGCTCACATTGTTCAATAAACCAGCATCGAACTTTCAGAATTCCTGGCGGTAAAAATCTTGTCTGCAATATAAGCGATCCCTGTTATTTTTATCATGGTGGGAGGTTCTTTAAAGTATGCATTAAAAAAACTTGCACAGTTAGGATGTATATTTAATATTCTTGGTAATTTTCCATCATTGTGTTATTGTTCTGTAACGGACGAATTTGCGGATTTTGACGAAAACTAAAGAATGATGTTCAAATAAAAACAGCGATTGGCAGCGAGTCTACACGATGGCATAACTCACGTCTATGACGCTTCAGAACAAATGACTTCCAGCGGGAGTCCAGGACCACCAACCTTTGCGATTCAAAATTTGCAAAGTGTTTGGTAACACTGCTCTACTAGTCACTCGCGCGGAAAAGAAAAATTCCACGTATTTGCACGTTCGAACAGTTTGAATAATGCCAATTGGATGGCTATTACAGTCAGGCTTGTTCCAGACAGTTATTTTGTGTAGAGTTTTTCGGTTTTTCACTAACACTGGTGAGGGATTTGACAAGTTTTCGCATATTATTTGCAAATTTTGACAGCAAATTTGCCAGAAGTTCCAGGGTCCTATTTACTCCCATATAGTGTGGGTTGAGTTAGCAAATGTCTGTAAGTCTTGTCAAATTCATGTTATTACCTATGTGGCAGCACACTCTAGTCCATTCACGGTTTCTTCGGCCTTTTTGAATCAAACCTCTGAAAAATCTCCCCATTAATGGCGTGTTTAGTTATTTCCTAAATACGCAATGTATCACAAGCGTTTTCAACTTGTGTTCATAAAAGTTACTTTTTTTTTCTGTTAAATTGAAATGTTATTCATATTGTATCTATAAATTATAATGCTTCATTTATAAATAATCTGAATAAAAATCAGGGAGAAAATAGGTATGTTGGTAACGCCTAGTGAGAAATAGTCCTTATACAAAATACTGTTACACTGAGTGCGCACGAATGTGATGCGTTGTCCTTGTGGTGTAATTCTCCAAGCTTAGTTAAGCTTAGTTTGTACGAGGCGGAGGAATATCCTGGAAGTAGAACTTTAGCAGGGCTTCAGAAAAGGCCGAAGTAACCGTGAATGGACTAAACATTTCACAGCCTTGTTTACATGCAAGTCTGTGCTATTTGTTTATTGTCTTCTGCGGGGATGAGGACTCTTTCCATCTTGACTTTGTTGAAAGTGAGTGGTCAGTATTGTCGTTAGATGATTCTGATTGGATCAAAGACGGCCACAATGTGCCAAACGAAGTGCGGTCTCATAGGCAAACGAAGTGCGGTCTCATAGGCAAACGCAGTGCGGTCTCGTAGGCAAACGAAGTGCGGTCTCATAGGCAAACGCAGTACACAGGAACAAGTGTTTGAAGCAGTGGCAGATACATGAGTCATATTTTTTGGTATGAAAAAACGGGGGGGGGGGGGGGGGGGGAACTTTGTTTACATAAAGTTACTACTATCGCCACTCAAATTAAAATTTTAATGTGAATAATTTGAAATGTAACTTTCCTTTTAGGTATTAAAATAAACATGTGATTTCTAACTTATTTTGAAACTGTGGTGGCAAATAAACACAGTACTGTAACACTTACTTTTGTTGTGAATTTTACAGTCATTTTTTTATATATGAAATAGGCACTTTTTGGGCTAATATCGAGGGTAGGTAGTAAAAGCATAAGAAATGTAGACAAAACATTCAAATTTACTTTGGCATTTTTAGTGCTGCCGCACTTGTTTTGAGAAGTTCCCTAAAAAACACGTCGAGTTCCAGTACAGGAGCAACGTGTCTTTCCAGGATCTTCCATATAATTTCTATAATGCTTTACATAAATTAATTGCATGCAGTTTATGGAGCAAGGTTAAGTTCTTGGGTGGGTGGAGTGGGGGTTGGGAAAGTTTAGCCCTTTTACCCCTCTTGTATACAGCACTGGTCTGAAGTTTATTCTGTCTTCGAATAATAACCCGAAATCGGCAGGTTTCTATACATAAGCTTCAGAGTAAGATTATTTTAAAATACATTTTTTTAATAATTTCCCTCGCTTCACTGCGATTTTTATTTTTCTTCTTTCTTGAACGTGGCAAGATATTCCGTCCCAGCACACAACGTAGTACATCTTTCGACACACCCCTTTATAGTTGAGCCCTCTCGTGAGCTATTCAGTGCAATTCTGATTGTCCGAGCCAAGTTAGCGAATGACTGCTCACATAGGTAAATGATGCGCGGTGAGAGACACCCGATTTTCACAAAAATAATTCCCCTCTATTTGTATTTCATAACACTATAGCTCAGATCCACTTTCGCGATTGGGTTGTTTCAACAGCTACACGTCTTAGGTGCCTGCCCGCGAATCACAAGCGTTCAGTACCTGACTTACTTAATTTTGATTGGCCCAGCCAACTAACTACCAGACTGTTTTCCCGCGAAAGACACGCCGTCAAGAACCAAAGTATAACTGGATGTGTTCATGTTGGATATTGAAGTTTACAATAAAACGTAAAAACAAAATGGGACGAACGATAAGTATTAAACATTGAATGATGTAACATTTATTTTTAAAAACTTTTGTTTTGAAAAAGTAAACACGACACCATTTATCGTTCAGTGTTCATTGGACGTGATTCAGAATGCATCGATTTTAGCGTTTATCATTCAATTTCCTATGTTTTAATATTTCTTAAGGTTTTAAATATTGTATTAATAAAGTCCTATAAAGATATTTGTATTTTAAAATATCTTATTTGAGTTAGAATAAAAACTGAAATAACATGTTGATGTCGAGGTGTTCCAGAACTCCCATTGCACATCTACTTACTCACTTGGCTGGGATAGCAGGAAAAGGATCTTGCGGTTTGTCGGCGCTACTCTTGGCCGCCACAGGTCGCGCCGAGGTCAGGGAAACCGCGAGGACCCTCTACTTAAACTGGTCACGTATCACCACGGGGATCTCCCCATTTGTTTCCTACGGACCAACCTGAGCCACCAAGTGTAAATATATACTGAAACATTTCCCTCAGTCTGAAAACTCGTTCTTTTCGTCCTAGCCCATCGTTTTGTTTGTAATCGATAACATAGAGACGCGGAAATTTCATCCAATTATTTGGGGACGAACTTGACTCCAGATGTATCCGCGTTTAGGCTTGTTTTTACATTGATTAACCGTTTTTTTTTAGACACGTCCCGGATGATCGTGTGCCAGTGACTGATCTGTAAGAACACAATCACCGAATCCCGTGCTAGCTAGTCTAGTCCGTGGTGAATCTGCACCAACATCAAATGAACAACTGTAAAGTAAAATGTTAGATGGATAATATAATATGGGCGTAAACTGCAAAACGAATAAACATTAGGAAAAGAAGGCGGCCAATAAAGGAACCTCGTGGTACTCCATGTTGAATTGAATGATGTCAGTAGATGAGGTTATGTCATTACCTCTAGTTTTATCTTTGAAGATGACACTTTGCCGTCTAACAGCCAGATATGGTTCAAGTTAATTTTTTAAATTGTTTCTTACTCCATAATATTCAAGTTTTTGTAATAAAATTTGATGGTTCACACAGTCAAACGTCATTGCTAAGTCATAAAACCATGCTAATAACTTGTTCATGATTGTTAAGTGCTTCCAAAATTTCTGAGGTTAATTTAAGGCACCCACTATCTTGAAATCCGAATTGAGAGGAGGATAAGACTTTATAATGCAGTATGTGATTTAAAAGGCAGTTGTACAATACTTTTGCAAAGCTTTTGGAGAAAGTTCTCAGTAGGAAGATAGGCCTGTAATTTTCCATTTAAATTTTTTCTCCTTTCTTGTGTAGTGGGATGTCTGAAGCATACTCCAATCTCTCTGGGAAAGTCCCATAAGTGCAGGTTATGTAGGATACGAATTACAGATTTTGGTTTTAATGTGAGAAAAATACTTACATAGTCGCCATTTTAAAAGATTAAGCGCATGATATATTAAGATCATATGTGATCACAATGTATACAACATTTAACGGCAACAATTTGGGCCTTTCTGGAGATGAGATGCAAGGATTTTATTTCGTCTGACACTATTTTACAAAATGACTTTGAAAAGAGACAAAATAAACGAATTTTGTGCGTAAAATGATAGCCAGGAAATAAAGTTCAGCTGAATCGTGTAAAATTGTTCGCTAGATATTATGCCGACCTAAAATACTTACATTGCTGTCACTTCGATAATAAACGCCTGACGTATTCAAGTAATGCTGGATTCAAGTCACACGCAGTGCTATCACTGGTGTACTAAATTTGGCGGTAATCGGTGTAGCTGTTTCCGAGATACGATGAAGGAGCTTTTATTTTTAAGGAAGTCTTCCAAAATGGCGAACGAAGGAGAACACGTGATACTGAATTTAATGCTGTCAGAATCATATCTTGCACGTCTTTGTGACTTATAAGGTAAAAAAAAAACATGCTCGCCCCTTCTTCTTGGGTATATGGCACAATCAATACAACACCAAGTCTGCTTCTCATCTTACACTCATAGATATAGGGACTAGTGATTTTCAGGTAAATATTTCATGACACGTTTACGCATATCGACTTTTACAAATTGTGTGTTATTATCTCGGACGTCAAAGTCACGGACGGTCAGTTACGTAGTAACCTAACACTGGAAGTCAAGTAGAAAAATCTCTTCTTACAAAGACACGTGAGTAATAAATAGAGACCTGCAAAATTTGCGTTATTATTTGGCATCAGGCTGAATTTAACAGTACTGTATGTACTGCAGTCTGATCGTTTCTCCATTGGCTGCTGCATATATGTAAAGTCACTCCCTCTCTGAACTGAAATGCACGAGATTGGATTACACAATTGTGCGAAGTGTTCATTTACTGGCGCAGGGTTACCCGGGGCGTGTCGAATAAAGTATGGTCCAATGACAAACTTATTGCAAAGGTAGATGTGTTTGAAGTTTAAAATGTTCTAAAATAACAACGCGAATTTTGCACGTCTCTAGAAATAACCAAAGAAAAATTGCAAGTGTGCACGTAGGATATTAAAGCCTAGCGTACGCGCAAAGCTTTCCACGGAAATCAGGCGCCCTGACTCATCAAATCTACTCAGCAGTAATCTA